>OY856186.1:276658384-276988435 GCA_963693315.1 Diogma glabrata
TATATATATATATATTATATATATATATATATATATATATATATATATATATATATATATATATATATATATATATATATATATATATATATATATATATATATATATATATATATATATATATATATATATATATATATATATATATATATATAATATATATATATATATATATATATATATATATATATATATATATATATATATATATATATATATATATATATATATATATATATACATATATATATATATATATATGTATATATTCAAATATATATATAAAAATCCAAATATATATATTATATATATACATATATCCAAAGAAATCCAGGACTAACTAAAACATATATTAACAATTGAGGGACAAAACAATTCGTTCAAACGGTATTGCCGGATGATTTTAATGCATCTTGTTTAGCATCGAGTTTCGTATGCTAAACAAGTTAAAATTAATATTATGAAAGATGAGGAAGGAGTAAAGAATGCAATAAATAGTGATTGTTTTTAAGAAGATGAATATATATGTAGGAAATGTGTTGGAAAAAATGAAGGTAATTCGGGGCTAATTTTTTGTTTTGAGTTTTAAAATTTTAAAAAGCAAACTTATATAAATAAGAGAAGGAAGTAAAGGATGTTAAGGCTATGTTTAATAATACTAATACAATATATCACTAAAACTGAAGCAAATTTTTAAAGCTGCTCTGAAAAAAAAATTAATATTTAACTATACAAGTTATATGAATTAGCTCCTATAAAAGACTTATCTAAATTCCCTGGTACATTTACTTTTTATTAAAAATTTGTCAATTTTCAAAGATAGCGTGGTTGGATAGGCTGAGAGTAGTTCTAAGCACCTTCAAACACACTTCAAACACAAATTGTAAATAAATGTTGAGAACTAAAAAATATAACATGATTTTACATATCTTTGCAATCTTATATCATTAAAATTACCTGTGGTGTTTTAAAGGTGATTTCTGGATTAGCAATGGCGTTGAATTTTGTTCTAAAATATCAAGTGATATTCCTTGTTCTGTTGACGTATTAATCTAAAAGCAAATATTGCGATAAAGTACAATTTAAATGTAATCAGAAATTTATATGTTACTTCTGAAATTTTAGTAGTTGATAATATAGACTATTGCGCTTGCCACTATAACGTGGCTTGGACCTTTATCAAAATAAAAATTGCTACGGGATAACGTTGGTCCCCACACGAATCTAAAAAATTTTGGGAATCTCTTAAGTTTTTTATACAATTATTCTATCATCAAAAAAGAAACTAAGTTGAAACCACATAAAAAAACTAAATTTCAATACTAATATAAAATAAGAAAAATACCTTAAATTAAACATGTTGATTGGTGGACCCCTTTTCACTTCCAGTATAGTTTCCTATTTACCAAAGTTTAATTTCCAAAACTCAACAGCATCTGATTTTGTTATACGAAATTGATCACCAGCAAAAAATAGATCCTTTCGAGCGAGGTTCCTGGCACATAAAACTATTATTCGTATTTTTTTTGTGCCCCATTGCGGCGTGAATATTCCAATTTGTTCGTAATTCAAATAAAAATTATAAGTTGCTTTACGAACCAACATTTATTATACATTTTTATTAAAGTTGTTTAAAGAATTAAGTTCATATTTCGCATGTGACACTAATGTAAATGAATTACGATAATTTTTTAATTCATTCGAAAGATTTACATAATTTTTCAGTATCACTTTAAAATTATTTGTGATATATTTTGTATACACAATAATCGATACATTTTAATATGTTGTTATCATTTCACTTATTATAACTACATTTATTTGTTATGATTTAATTTCACGAAAATATAATCTTGCATAACATAAAAGCACAATTAAAATGTTTTCTGATTTAAAGTTAAAAACTGAATGCCATGAATCAACATGTGATTTTTTTTCCTTTTGACATCTTCTGATGTCAAAATAAATCGGGTAACATTCAAAATTCAGTAAAGATTAATAACGACAACGACATCTGTTCGCCATAATTGGAAACAAATTGAGTACGTTCGTTTGCTTTTTATAGTATATTCAAAATTTAACTAGCAGTTAAGTTTTAGAAAATTTTAAAATTATTATTAATGTAAAAATAAACGGAAACTAATGAAATGCATTTTTATTGAATTGAAAACGAAGATGAACTTGGTTTTATTATTGTTTTGCGATTATTGCGATCGTTACACCATGAATTCAAGGTAAAAATCAAGATTTCTACTCTTGAAATCACAAAAACGTCGCCATCCCCTCCATGACAGAAAACCACCGAACTACTTCCACCTATTAAACTGTATCTGGATCGAGATACCCACAGTCACTGGCGTCAAGACCGATGACCGGTTCCAACACTCATGAAGTCCTTAAGAACTTCACTGAGTATTGAGACCGACCATCCATCCGAACGTCAGCACCATGGACACCCCGATACAACCAGTAAGTATGACCTGAAGATGTGAACCCCAGAGACGACAATCAGCCAGAGGAACAACCCTACCTAACGAAAAGACATCATTCCCTGATGTCTTTCGCGTGATGGACTCCAAGATTCTTACCACTCATATCTGTGCACTCGTAGAGTACATTTCCAATCTTAGTCTTAATCATTGCAGGTAAGAACTTTGGAGCCAATTTTGCCGAGAACTTTTTTGTAGCGTCACTCAAATGATGTTGCCGTACAAACACACGTTGTTGTGGTTGAAAAGTCCGTAGTTTAGATCGCAGGTTATACTGATGTTGCGATTTTTTGAAAGCTGCTTTTAAATTTTGTTGAACCCGGTTCCTGAGCAGAGTCAAATGATCAGAGCGTTCTATTTCCTCACCAGCATCTTCACCAAGCTTGTGTAGTGATCTCAACAAATGGTAAGTATTTCCATCCGAGATTGGATGTTGACCAAATAATAAATAGTACGGTGAGTACTTGGTAGCAGAATGTACTGCAGCCCGCAGTGCATATGCGATTTCACCAATTTGTGAATCCCACTTGGTGTGTTGACCTTTAATGAACGCTCGAATTGCTGCTAAAACTGACCTATTGACCCGCTCTGACGCGTTACTTTGAGGACTATAGACACCGGTCCTAATGTGTTTAATGCCGAAATCTGACAAAAGACTTTGAAAGTTCCTACTAGTGAACTGTTTGCCATTGTCACTGTGCAGAAACTCTGGTACCCCATATGTAAGAAACACTTCATTCCTTAGAAAAGCATTCACCTTCGGTGAAGTTGCGTTTCTAAGTGGTTTCAGTAGTACAAACTTCGTAGCATGATCCAGAACTATCAATAACACCGTATTCCCAAGTGTAGAACGAGGATACGGTCCCAAAAAATCTATATAGACTCTCTGCCATGGACGTGCTGTTTCGAATTGATATTGCATCGGAGGACGCAATATCTGATTCGTGGCTTTTGTTTGTTTACATGTGTCGCAGGACACAACATAGTTGTGTACCTGTGACGCCATGCCCGGCCAATAATAAAGACGTCGAAGTAATTCTAAAGTCTTTTTAACACCTCCATGAGCAGCAGTACTATCATCGTGATGTTTCTGAATCATGTTTGAAGTCATCGGTTTTGGTACCCAGAGTTTCCACACAGGAACATCGTTGGGAATTGCATCAGGTCTTGGCTCAATACGAATGTATAGCTTATCATCCACGACTTTAACGGATGGAAAGTCCTTGGGTGATGATTGAACTTTAGCTATCATATCCGTATATTCCTTGTGCCGATAACCTTCATTGTCGATTTTAATTTCACTGATGTGATGTGTTAATGCTTCCGTCAATTCCTCGTGTGTATCGTCATAAAGACGAGATAGAGCATCAGGGACTATATTTTAGGTACCTTTTTGGTGGACAATGGTAAAATCCATATGTTGGAGTTTTAGGCTCCACCTAGCCAGACGGCCACTCAAGTCCTTCTGTGACATAAGCCACTTCAGACTTGAGTGATCAGTCACAATTGTAAATCGGTGACCTTCAACATAGCCCCTGAATTTCTTCACACTCAGAATTGCCGCAAGACATTCAAGCTCAGAAACAGAATAGTTTCGTTGAGCTTTATTAAGTTTTTTCGACATGAAGGCTATCGGACACTCTTGTCCGTCTTCGTCGATCTGATACAACACACTACCTATCCCTGTCAGACTCGCATCGCATCTAATAAAAAACTCTTTATTATAGTCAGGGTTAATTAATACCGGTGCTGTAGTCAGCAATCGTTTTAAATTTTCGAAAGCAGCTTGCGCTTCCAATGTCCATTTCAGTTTCCCCAAACTCTTCTTCAATAAATCTGTAATTGGTGATACCACGCTTGCATAATTTGGTATGAAACGTTGGTACCAACCAGCCATTCCCAATAGACGTCGTATTTGTTTTACTGTAGATGGAGCTGGATACTCTGCTACAGCTCTTACCTTGTCAGGGTCAGTTCGTAGACCATCTTCACCAACCAAAAATCCCAAGTATTTCACCTCTCTCAGAACAAATTTACTTTTCTTGAGGTTTATGGTTAACCCAGCCGCTCTTAACAATGAAGAGACTTTGGACAGCAATTCCATATGTTCCTGGAACGTGGAAGAGACTACCAATAGATCATCTAAATAAACAAAGACATTTTCGTGATATTGATGTGGTATCACTTTGTGCATTAGCCGACACATTGTCTGGGGAGCATTGCACAATCCAAAGGGCATAACCCGGAATTGATACAATGGACGACCAGGCACTGTGAAGGCTGTCTTGTCTCTAGATGCTTCTGCCAGAGGAATCTGCCAGAAAGCATCTTTGAGATCAATACTTGAAATGTACTTTGTGCTATTTAGACGACCTAGTAAGCCATCAATCAAGGGAAGTGGGTAAGCGTCCTTTTTAGTTAGTGAATTGACACGACGGCTATCAATACATAATCTGTTTTTACCAGATTCTTTTTGTACCAGAACCACTGGCGAGCACCAAGAACTGTTACTCTCTTCGATCACGCCCATTTGAAGCATTCGGTCGAGTTCGGCATAAACCTTTAGTTGAACAGCCGGCGACGTGGGATAGTGCCTCTGTTTAACAGGTGCACTATCACCAACATCGATGACATGTTCAACTAAAGAAGTCTTTCCGAGTCCAGACACTTCAAATGACGGGAAAGAATCCTTGATTATATCCAGTTCTCGTTGCTGGTCAGTGGTGAGGTTATGTATATTTAAATTTTGTGGCTCTGTACGAGTCAGTTCACTAACAAATGAAGGAACAATACCAAATTTCTCCCAGAAATCTATGCCCAGGTAGAGCTCTTCTCGTAAACCAGGGACTATATGGAACCGCATTGGTTTAGTGGAGCCATTCACGGTTATTGGAATTTCAATGTAACCTAAAATTTTAGTTGCAGTACCATCCGCCGTACGAATACACGAAGTGTACTTACGGTAGGTTGTACCCGATGATTCCAATAATTCCAAGGAATTTCTTCCAAGTATTGTGATTGACGCTCCACTATCCAATAGTCCTGAAATATGTTTGTCCAAAATCTTTATTGTTAATCGCGGCCGAGGATCCTTTGTTTCTGAAAGGATAGATGAAATACAAGTTTTACGAAATAATTTCCTCATCCTCCAATATCTGATGTTACGTTCCAGACGTCTAAAATACGTTCGATGTAATGATGGGAAATTAAATGTATTCGATGATTTTATTTGGGTTTCGTTGGTGGTTGCCGATCGTCCTGCGTCGCTACATCTCTCGTCGCCTTCTTCGTGCTGTTGTTCGGGCTGTTTTGAATCCATCGTTTCAAAATATCCATCTCGATCTAGTTCCACATCCACCTCATAATCATCCACCTGCTGTAGCTTGCTAATTCTTAAATTTGATGTTCTGGTCGGAACTGGTGTGGACCACAACCGTTCAAACTTCTGACATAAAGTCCGAAGTTCATTAATTGAATGTATTGTTGCAGCTAGAGTAGCGTTTTGGAGCTCCACACTCAGTCCCTCCCGAGCAATTTCTAGCATTTCACGGTCAGCAAATGGACGTGCTAAGCGACGATTCAACGAACCAATCTCCACCAGATACTCGTACACGCTCTCCTTTGACTTTTGTTTGCGGTTCAGAAGAACTCGCAAGATCGCCTTATCATCAGTGAGCGTACCGAAGGTTTGTGGGAGTCCCTCCCTTAATACTGGATAGGTCACCACCTCATATTCATGAGTTAAATTCAGATAGTATCTGTCGGCAGCTCCCTTGAGATACCGTGGAACGATAGACCTAAGGTCGTCCCAATTCACACGGTCCCTCCTGGCAGCCGCCTCAACTCTGTGAACAAACTCATGAACATCAGGAAAGTGACCATCTCCTGTGAAGGTTGGAACCCAATTTGAGTCACAACGACTCAAATTGTTCCCATGAACCCCTCGGTACTCCACTGGTGCTAACGCTGGAGCCGCGTCACGCCATACCTGAGGAGGTTGGTTGTATGGTGGTGGTGCTGTAAGTGGAGCTTGTGGATATAATGGTGGTGGTTGTACCTGTGGTACTGATGGATAATTTAATGATAATTGCGGTTGTACTAATGCTGGACTATTGTGTATGTGTTCAGCTTGGAGTGATGGACCCAATTGTGGTATTGCAAAGTCCTCTGCCCAATTGTTCCCCCTGAAGTTCACACCCCGAACCAGACATTCGATCTGTAGTTCGGTGGGTTCCAAACCATAGAACGGATGGTCAACGTCTAGTTGGTTTGACATTTTGATGGTAAAACCCGAAAAATTATGAACTCGCTAACAACAACACTAAAACCAATTCCCAACAACAAATGTAGTTAGTACGATGGAAAAATGAAAACAATGAAAAACGCAAAACGAAAAAAAACAACGAACGCCCCAAAAAAAAATTTTGTAAAAACAAACTTGTAAAAGAACAAAAAAAACCGCTGTCGCCGCTAATCTTTACTTCATCTTTCACAAAAATTCCTAAAATATTGTATGTGTAAAAATATAATTTATTTATTTAATTTCATATATACTGAAATATATATATATACCTAAAATTAGTTATTGACGATAGCACCCCTAAGAATATATTTATTTATTTTTAAAAAAATTGAAAAAATGAAAATTATTCAGAAAGGATGTTTATTTATTGGATGCACCGTCCTAGCTTTGAAATATTGATTTATTTTTTTAAAAAAATAAAAAATATTTATTTATATCTTGATGTATTGTGTAATTAAAAAAATTATTTATTTAGTTACCTAAAACTATTTAAATTACGAAAAAATTATTTATTTACCTAAAATTATTTTAATTAACGAAAATTTAATTTATTTAATAAAAAATTTTATTTATTTAATTCTTGAAAAATTTGTTTGATTTATTTTATTTTTTTATTTAATATCATAAGAGATTCCCAAAATCAAGATTCGTCTGGAGACAATTTAAAAAGTAAGTATGGTTACAATATCCATTTTGTTCAAATTTGAATTCCCGCGTTCGCGAGCCCACTTCAACAATGCATGTGAGAACTGACTAGAAAAGCCCCTAACGACCAGATTCTACAGAACAGATTCTCCCCAACCTAATAAAACAATCACAACTGTCACGATTAGACACTAGGTCCATTTCTACTGACCCAGTTGTGCTTGTTTAATCTACAAATAAATTACACCTAAACCTAATGCGAAAGTTGAAGAACGCTCCCGAGCACCAGACTTCAAAACCTAAACTCCATGAAAAACTGTCTATTGTAAAGCTAAATGGAAAAATGGAAAAGTTTTTGAATTTGTATGAGGTGAAGCCTCTGATCCTGAAAGCAAAGTATAATTGGTTCTTCTCTTCATTACACCGAAGAAGCCTCTGAGCAAAGAATGGTACTACTGGTTTGCACCTAAGTACAAACACAGCAACACCACTCCTCGTCCCCGAGGACTTCCTCGCCGAATGAAGAGAAGAAACCAATGTTCTTCGATCGCATAACCCCGATGGCCATAGGCGATCTAAGAACGACATCAATGTTAAAGAGTGAAGCTCTATGGATGGCTTTTTAGGCCTACCGCTGTAGAAAGTGAATCAATAAACCTAAATACTACATAATTTATCCATAATCCAAACAATTCCCTATTTAAAAATGCTAAATCGAAACATGAAATATATAATATGTGTTAATAAAGTTTTACATGAAATTAATTAAATTTAATCTTCAGACCAGATAATAAATTGGTAATTTACATTATATAAAAAAATTACGATTATTTTAAATTTAAAACTAAGCTTACTAATTTTTAAGTTATTAATTCTAATATATTTGTTCAGGTCAAATTTTCATCGCTTTATTTATTGTATTCAAAACAAAAATAAATGTTAGCTAAAAATAATTATTTCTATATTTATCTTATTTTTTAAATTAATCGCAATAAAAAATAATTTTAAAAATGGTGGTAACTAAAATGGACTCATACGAGATATGTATACGTACGTCAGCGGATCAATATGATGACAAATGTGGAGATATTGATTTGGATCCGGCTCACTCTATAAAGTTAATGGGAATTAATTATTTTCAATTATACTTCTATAAACACAGACCAATAATACTTTGATAGTAGTGACGAAAGATTTAAACTTATATAAAATTGTCGAAAAACTGTTTGGTCAATGTTAACTTTTATTACGTTAATAACATCCTAAAACTCATAAAAACATGACTTAACCACAAAAAATTCTTTCGCCAAACGAATTGTGTTGCAATAGGAAACCTACCTAGATTTTCAGGTGTGACATAAATTATTTTGTATATATATATGAGATACACAAAATAATTCATGTACAAATCATAAAATCTAATAAGGCGTATTGCAATAGAAGTCGTTTTGGCCAAAAATGAACATTATATTAGCCAAAATAAAAATATTTTCCGTATAAGTTCAAAAGTTTATAGAACTGTAATGAGACATGTTCTATTGACATCCACTCCATAGTGTGAATAATACACAAATCAATACCTCGAAATTGTAACTCACATTAAACCAATGACGAATATGGGGATCGCGTATGAGTGCATTGAAAAAAAGCTAGCTAAACATTTACTAAATCTAACCATAATCAAAAAAAACATACAATTAATTTCATAATCCAAAAAATAAGTCAACAAAAAAACCAATACTGGTTTTACCCAAAAATTACAAAAATTTATAATAATATTATATGAATATCTTTGCCAAACCAAACCGGTTTGACAACCAACGCCTAAAACTGCGCCAAAAATATACAAAATCATTATTTATTTACTCATATAATTCAAATATAAAAAAAACCCTTACAAAGCCCCAGGTCTTTGTTTCGGCTGCCAGTTATTGCTCAGGCCCTGATACGGAGCCAGTTATTGCGCTTGCCACTATAACGTGGCTTGGACCTTTATCAAAATAAAAATTGCTACGGGATAACGTTGGTCCCCACACGAATCCTAAAAAATTTTGGGAATCTCTTAAGTTTTTATACAATTATTCTATCATCAAAAAAGAAACTAAGTTGAACCACATAAAAAAACTAAATTTCAATACTAATATAAAATAAAGAAAAATACCTTAAATTAAACTGTTGATTGGTGGACCCCTTTTCACTTCCAGTATAGTTTCCTATTACCAAAGTTTAATTTCCAAAACTCAACAGCATCTGATTTTGTTATACGAAATTGATCACCAGCAAAAAATAGATCCTTTCGAGCGAGGTTCCTGGCACATAAAACTATTATTCGTATTTTTTTGTGCCCCATTGCGGCGTGAATATTCCAATTTGTTCGTAATTCAAATAAAAATTATAAGTTGCTTTACGAACCAACATTTATTATACATTTTTATTAAAGTTGTTTAAAGAATTAAGTTCATATTTCGCATGTGACACTAATGTAAATGAATTACGATAATTTTTTAATTCATTCGAAAGATTTACATAATTTTTCAGTATCACTTTAAAATTATTTTGTGATATATTTTGTATACACAATAATCGATACATTTTAATATGTTGTTATCATTTCACTTATTATAACTACATTTATTTGTTATGAATTTAATTTCACGAAAATATAATCTTGCATAACATAAAAGCACAATTAAAATGTTTTCTGATTTAAAGTTAAAAACTGAATGCCATGAATCAACATGTGATTTTTTTTCCTTTTGACATCTTCTGATGTCAAAATAAATCGGGTAACATTCAAAATTCAGTAAAGATTAATAACGACAACGACATCTGTTCGCCAGAATTGGAAACAAAATTGAGTACGTTCGTTTGCTTTTTATAGTATATTCAAAATTTAACTAGCAGTTAAGTTTTAGAAAATTTTAAAATTATTATTAATGTAAAAATAAACGGAAACTAATGAAATGCATTTTTATTGAATTGAAAACGAAGATGAACTTGGTTTTATTATTGTTTTGCGATTATTGCGATCGTTACAAGACTTTAAGTTAAATGAACTCATATTCTGAAATTTTCTAAATATCGTTGTATCCTCCATTGATAAATCCGATTGAAACGATGAAACCATTTTTAGTATTATAGGCTTTTCATCATTAAGTACTGAAGTTTCAGACGGTACGTTTAATAAGATTTCTTGCTGTTGTCCTTGGTTAAATTCTTCATCAACCCTAGATGCTACTTCCAGCAAAGTGTCCCATTTGGATATCTACAATTGTAAAACATTATACATTCTAGCAAGCAAAATATTAATAACTCAATATTTACATTTATGTACAGCGATGGTATTGCCGTAACAAACAAATCGGAGTCGCGAAAAAAACATTCCGGTGCGAAATGGTCTCTACAAATTCGTTTATATGTATAATTAAACGTCGCTTCGTCTTCACCAATCGCTTCAATCCATTTCAATGGGCGATATGTATAAAAACTAGTGAACACTAGTTAAACTTTACTACCTAGTTTAATACAAAATTGCTGCTATAGTAAAAAATTGGTTTGAGTATGAACTAAACTAGGAGGATAGTATTAAAAAACATCGCACTAGGTTGTTGCTATGGCGTTTACTAGGAATTTAAATAACAAACTTTTTTGAGTTGTGAAATAAATAACTTATTTGTTATATATCTTCGTATATATTTCCAGTTTATCTATTTATTTAGTAAATTTGGAGAATTTTATGTTAATAATTATAAGAAGAAGTTCAATATTAAAATATTCATTTTATTTTATATTTTTGTGTTTGTTTACATGGAAGTGAAATAAGTTGTTTTATTGAAGAAAAAAAATCTTTATTCAGAACCCGTATTTAAGTAATAATTCCTTCTAAAACTTCGAAACCTTTTATGTTTGATCTTTCATTAGTCAGACATGCAAGAATGAAGATGCAGCCCAATTTCTTTTCAGAACAATTGGCGATAGACTGTATGTCATAAGTGCTTTGAAGGTTTTCGTAGATTTGATACGTAATCTTTCGTAGATTGCTTTCAGCTATCAGATGGCAATTTTGTATTGTTTTTGAGATTTTCCTATACGTTTTTTCAATGTTTTTGGGGTGTAAAATGAACTGGTTGAATTCGTTGGCGTACCTCTTATTATTAGTCGTGGGCATGCCGTGAATCGGTTTTATTACGTTTCTGATTTGGAACTGCGGCTTACACAGTCTTTTATTTTTGCAATGAATCATTGGTTCCACCGCTCAAGCAACACTCTGTTTTGTCTTATTTAATGAGCTTATTACAAATGTGTGATAATCGAAGGCGCTCCTCTTACTAGCGATGGTATACCTTGGCGATGGGTATATCGAATTATGCTAGAAATATTTGTTTTGATAAATTGACGCCTCGTGGCTTGGTGCAACAGGTTTCCGGGGGTATAACCAAATGTGTGTTAACTAAATCGTTGAAATCACTAATAACTGTTGAATACAAGACTTGCTCCTGTGTTTTAGAACTACATGTTATTCTTGCAAATAACATGTAGTTCTCAGCATTAATATTTATATCTGGATTAATTTGTCTTCATTACAATTAAGCTATAAGGAAATACTATTGTTAGTTTTTGTATTTTTACTGTTATAAGTTGGTATCCGGCTTTTATTTCTGTTGCTATAGATTATTTTAAAGACACAAGGGGATTTAAAGCTCTAAAATTAGCAAAAGACGTTTCTTTAGGCTGGTAAGGTTAGAATGACAGTCTTTAGAACGATAAACGGAAAGGACTTTTGCTGTTTAAGAGCTGTGCTTTTGAAAACAATCTAGAGCTTCTCAAGTGCGAAAACTTAAAAATTTGGATGCCAGACTAGGATTGAATAATTCTAGTCAAAGTACGTTAGACGAGCCAATACCACCTAACCTTTCAATAACATTGACATGGGCCAAAAATGTGGGTTAGAAAATAGTCCTGCAAAAATAGAAGTGATTCTTTTTACCAGGAAACTGGTAAAATATTGGCTCCATTGCTCTGGAGGGAAGTGATCTTGCACTTTCTGCAGAACTAGCAAAAAATATTACAAAATTGCTTTCTCCAAACTATGAGAATTACTCCATCAGAAAACAATTACGGTAGGTTTTATGAATAATTCTTGCTGTTAAGTCTGTCACAAATTTGAAATTTTTTCTTAGATGACAAACGTCTTCATTTTGCATATTTTTTATGTGACAATTTTGACTTAAAATTTTTACGTAAATCACTTCTTATTGGCATGGGTCGCGTTAAACCTTGATCCGTCTCATTTGCTAATCATTTTGCACGTTCTGCATTCCGCCGACACTTGAACGATTATTTAAAAGCCAAAGTGTATAGGCACATAAAATTTGGAAAAAAAACGTGCAAAGTACATTGAACCAAAAGTAAGAAGCATCATGAACGAACAACAAGTCTGTAAGTGAAACCATTCGTTGTAGGTATTGCATCTCATTGATTCCGAGTTGTTAATATTAATTACTTTACTCTGAAGATTGGGTTGATTCTGCTTCAGTTATTTCAAGAAGAGTAAATTACTATGTCTTAAAAGTTTACTATTTCTAAAAGTGTCTAAAATTTACTGTTCCTTCACCCGGTTTACGCAATTTGTAAACTTTACATGCACGAAAACATATTTCATCTTCCAAATCAGAATAAAAAAAACCAATAAATTCAATACATCTGTCTTGTTTTCGAATTCATATCACATCTCAAAAATAAAAAACTATAAATTAACAACCTAGTAATATTTTTAGTGTGGTAAATAAGACACTAGGTTTGATTATAGTATATACCAGCATAGATCCAGCAAACTTAGGTTTTTATGCATACCAAACATAGCAAACACTCAAAAACAAAACAATTCGATGTTTTTTTTTTTAGCAAGCTAGTAAAGTAAAGTTTAGAATACTTTTTTATGCATACGAAAGCTAGTAAACACTTAAAAAACCTAGTTACTAGGTTTTATACATATGGCCCAATGCCTGTTCTTTTAATCTCGGAAATCTAACACCACAATAAAAAAAATGTTTGTTAATAATATTCGAATTTAAAGTATTAAATTAAATTAAAGACAAAAAAATTTCGCTATTAAAAAAATTATTTATAAAAGTTATTTAAACCATCCAAATCCAATAAGCCGTTTTCGAAAAATCGTTGAACATACATAAAAAACCCCCTTTGGTTAATAACAAAGATTCCCTTAAAATGTTTAAAGATATATGCAAACAAAATATCAAATAAATGAAGTTCAAAGTTTCAACACAAAATTTTTAACAATTTCTTTACAAGATTTTTGGGTTACCCTACGACAACGATGGATGAATGGTAATAAACAACATTTGTTAGGAAATAAAATGCAAAATTTTATAAGAAAATAAGAGATTATGTAAAGTAATTTCTTAATGCTTTTGTTAAGCTGTATAATAAACAGTTTTTGTGAATATATTTAATAAAAATATTCTTACCTGTGATATGAAATTCGACGATTAAGTTTCTTTAAACTCCAAGAATTATTTCTACACGTTTTAATACAATTCATTTTTATGAATAAATAACTGCACAACACTAATATTTGTTTTAAAAAAAACAGTTTTATTATTGATTTTTTGGTACTTTAATTTATTTGAATATTTTAAAATAGAATTTAAAGCAAACTTGTAACTTTATTTTAAAATACAAAATGGAATATGTCAAATATTTGACATATGTCATGGATGAATAACACACAGATTTACAAACAAACTACTTCAAAAAATATTCGTGTAGCCACACGTAATTATTCTTCCTTATATCCCAGTTAAAAATCCAATACCGATAACAACCGTTATTGATGTTGTTATCGACCAGCAGAACAAAGAAAAAACTATAAATTGTTATCTGGGTGCGCTGTCTCACTTTTGTAAGCAAAAGTCAGACATTTTGTCTAATTTCAAAAGTGATGACTGTGTTGTGAATTGTGATTTATATAAAAGAAGTGATAATTATTATATTATAAAATTAAGGTGTATTATAAAATTAATATTGTTAGATAAAACAAAAATCTTAACAGTCGTATATTAATTTTTTTTTATATATAAGAAATATGTGCATAATTTTTTAATATTTATATTATATAGTGCCTACTAATCTATAACCTAAAATTAAATTTGTATATGTACATATTTCAATTTCATAAAAATATATAATTGTTGATTTTTTAAAATATAAATTCAATATAAGTTTAAATGTAAATATGTAACCGTTTTTTAAAATAAAATATATGAAAATAAAATTAATATGAAATTAAAACCACCCCGATTTTTATTTATATTTTGTATTGAAACCAAATAATGGTTTCAATTCAATAACCTTTTCAATAACAGTTATTGACAACGACATTGGTAACAGGTAATTGATTGCGTTATCAATAATAGCTAGCTTGTATGTTATTGATAGTTTTCATCGATAATGTGGTGCCACAGTTTTGAACAAAAATTATCGATGATATTTCATCATGATGTACATAACGCGTTATCGATATATAGATGTTGCATTATCGAGTGTTTATCAATAACTGATCGATAACACTTCTAACTGGGTATTTATTCAATGTTTCTAGCAGATGCTAAAAAAATTAGTACATTCTTATTCACTCGAAAAAAAGAATGTGCTAATGCTAAATAGTTTATACTTTAAGGTTATTCTAGTTTTTATTCACTTCACTCATTGAGCCCCATGCTTAAGCCGGGCATTCACATACAACGGAAACAGAAACCGAATTTCATACAAATTTGACAGCAACTGAAACAGAAACCGAATTTAGACTGCGTTCCAATTAGCTGCTAAATTGTACTAAACTGCAAAATCTAAATTTGATTTAACAAAATCGTACCATTTTAATTTAAATTTATGTTATTAAGTTGTCCGATATTGATAAAAGCATCAATTTCTTTACAATCATTTAGAAACAAAATTCTAATTTAGTCAAATAAAAAGTTGACTAAATTGATTTAGCACTTTTAGTACAATTTAGCATCAATTGGAACGCAGTCGAAACAGAAACGAAAAATTCGTCTGTTTTGTTTGAAACGGAAACAGTTAAAATTGAATTGTTTCAGCACCGAAACTGTCACATAATATTAATTATTATTTTGAATTGTGATAACAAAAGCTTCCCTTATAAAAAAAATCGAAAAAAACCGATAGAAAACGATTGAAAACGAATAGTTTTCTATCGTTTGCTATCCGTTTCTATCGGATTTAATCATTTTAAACGCATAGACTATATCTGCCAGATAGAAAACGCACCGTAATCTATCGTAATCTATAGGATTTTTCAGTTTTCGGTTTCAATGGTTTTTCTACGATAGAATTTCTATCGTTTAATCGTTTTGAATCAGAAGATCACGATTGAAATTTTTTTTGGTGAAATTGAAAAAGTTTTGAATCGTTTTCTATCCGACATTACATATATAGCACCAATCGTAACTTATCGTATTTTCCCGTCATTAGATTTCTATCGGGCTGAATCCGAAATTTACGATTGAGATGTTTTCAGGAGAAATCAACCAATCGTAATCTATCGTTATCAATAGGATTTTTTACTTTTCGGTTTCAATGGTTTCTTACGATGGAATTTCTATCGTTGTTAATCGTTTTAAATCTGAAGATCATGACTTGAAATTTTTTGGTAAAACTGAACAAGTTTTGAATAGTTTTTTATCGTACATTCCATGTGTAGCACCAATCGTAACCTATCGTATTTTTCCGCCTTCAGATTCCTATCGGCTGGAATCTGAAATTTACGATAGAAATTTTTTCAAGAAAAAAAACCAATCGGCATCATTCGTCACCTATGAGATATTTCAGATTTGGTTTCCATGGGTTTTTTACGATAGAATTTCTATCGTTGTTAATCGTTCTGATTCTGAAGTTTGATTGAAATTTTTGGGTAAAACTAAACAAGTTTTTGAACGTTTTCTATCGTACATTCCATATGTAAAACATATCGTAGCCTATCGTATTTTTCCGCCATCAGATTCCTATCGGTTTGAATCTGAAATTTACGATTGAAATTTTTTCAAGAAAAACAAACCAATCGGCATCATTCGTCACCTATGGGATATTTCAGATTTGGTTTTAATGGGTCTTTTACGATAGAATTTCTGTTGTTGTTAATCGTTCTGATTCTGAAATTTTTGATTGAAATTTTTTGGTAAAACCAAACAAGTTTTTAAACGTTTTTTATCGCACATTCCATATGTAAAACCAATCGTAACCTATCGTATTTTTCCGCCATCAGATTCCTATCGGTTTGAATCTGAAATTTACGACTGAAATTTTTTCAAGAAAAACAAACCAATCGGCATCTACCGTCACCTATGGGATATTTCGGATTTGGTTTCAATGGGTTTTTTCCGATAGAATTTCTATCGTTGTTAATCTGTGGCGAACATTTAAATTAAACATTTTTCAATTTTTAGTAGGCGATGTTTTTATCGTTAAAAATTATTAAAAAAACAAAATAGTTTTTAGAGTTCTAATTTTTCGTTTATGAAAAAGGTTTTTAGTTTTTGTTCTGAAAAATGAAAGTTTCCTAAATATATTTTTATATCTATATATAAATTATTTTCTTTGTATAACAATAATAACAATTGCTTAAAAACCACAACGTTTTTGGTAGTGTAAAATATAAATATTCTATGCAGTTTCTAAAACAAGACGCTCTCTGTGAAATATTATATAAGGAGTTATAAAAATTACAATTAAAATTTTGTTATTTCAAAAGAACTCAAAGTAATTGTTTTAATAATACCAAAACGCATAAAAATAGTGAATGGATTTACATTGGTGGCTTATTGTATGATCTGATTAAAAGGAACGGGAAAATAAAAGAAAGCTTTTTTATTTGTTACGAAGATCAACGTTCAACTGGTTTTTTAATTTAAATTGTATTAAAGTTACAGCAGGAGCAGCAATTAATATACATAGTCAACTTAACTACAGCGTCGACATGCAAGCCTCCAGCCGCTAACTACTCTACTCTATACTGCTCTACACCGTTCTGCTCCACTTTACTCTCCACAAGAACAGCTATAAATCGTTCTGAATCTGAAGTTTTTGATTGAAATTTTTTGGTAAAACTAAACAAGTTTTTAAACGTTTTCTATCGTACATTACACATGTAAAACTATCGTAACCTATCGTATTTTTTCGCCATCAGATTCCTATCGGTTTGAATCTGAAATTTACGACTGAAATTTTTTCAAGAAAAACAAACCAATCGGCATCTACCGTCACCTATGGGATATTACTTCGGGTTTTGAAAAAACCTAAGTATTGCATAAGTGAAATTTTTGCCCCCCCCCTTTTTTGGCATTTCTCGACGTTTTAGGACCTACTAATTCTAAAACAGCAACAAAAAAATGTATGTCTGTCTGCCGGCCGGCCGACGAAATCTAGAAAACGGCTGGACGGATTCCACAATTTTTTTTTCTAAAAATAGGTTTACTCAATGGAAAGAGCCGAAAGGACGTTGTGTTCGATAACTGTACCGGAAGTGTGTCAAAAAATCGTCGAGTGTGTCAAAACAAGGATATTTGCATATTTTTTGCTTAAAAAACGTTTATTTTAAGTGATTACGAATAGAAACATTGAATTTGAAGAAATCTTGATGATTGGGCCAATCCCAATGCGAGACCAAAAACTAGATTATTGCATTATAAGTTTGTCAAAAAAATATTGTGAAGTATGTCAAAAAAATGATTTTCATTTGCTTTTTTAGCAAATTTTTTGGAAAAAAAATTTAGCTGTTTGTACTTTGTATGACGTAAATGTGACATGGAAATTTTCGAATTTGTTATAGTTTTTGAAATATTTTTGGAATTTTGAAAAAAGTTTCAATCTTTGCTTTTGTAAGAATTTTTGGAATATTTTTAGAATTTTGGAAAAAGTTTGGATTTTTGAATTTTTAAGAATTTTTTGAATATTATTTAGATATAGAAAAAGTTAAAATATTTGATTTTATTCTAATTTTTGGAATAATTTTGGAATTTTGAAATAAGTTTCAATTTTTGATTTTGTTATAATTTTTGCAATATTTGCAGAATTTTGATAAAAGTTTAATCTTTGGTTTAGTAATAATTTTCGGAATAGTTTTAGAATTTTAGAAAATGTTTGATTTTATTTAATTTTTACAATGTTTTTGGAATTTTGAAAGAAATATGAATTTGTGATTTTTCAATATTTTCTCGAAACGCTAAATGAAGAGGTTTTTGAGTAGTTTGCTGATTGTATCATCTTTTCACTAAATTATATTAATTTATGATCTGTTATGATTTTCCGGCAACGTATTGATGCTTCGTGTTCGTTTTGTAATAAATTTCTAACCAGAAAAAAATAATGTGAAATAACCCATTGAAAATGATTCAAAACGATATAATATTGCACTAAATTCGGCTTTTACGGTAAGAAACGATTAAAACGGATAGAATTAACAGAAAAAAAGATAATGTGAAATAACCCATTGAAAACGATTCAAAACGATAGGATATTGCAATAAAATTCAGGTTTTACGATAAGAAACGATTAAAACGGATAGGAATTAACAAAAAAAAAATAATGAGAAATAACTCATTGAAAACGATTCAGATAATCTATCAAAAAACGATAGGAAACGATTAAAGCGATACAAACATTCTATCGGAAAAAAAACGATACAGCCCATTCATTTTCATTCAAAAACCGCATAGGAAACGATAGAAAACGGCTCTATTTTTTTACTAGATTTTCATTTTTATCAGAAAATAACGATAAGAAACACCCAAAAACGATAGAAATTGCGTCCGCCACAAAAGGCAAAACGTAAGAGTCCGCATCCGTTTCTATGGGAAAAAACGATTCCTACCCATTAATTCTCATTCAAAAACCGCATAGGAAACGATAGAAAACGGTCTATCGGTTTCTATCAATTTTTTTTACAAGGGAGAACATAACTTTAAAATTGTATGAAGAGAGACATAACAAATCGTGATCAATCATATGTCATATGCAATTTCTCTTTACGCCATTTGCATTTCTGTTTATTTACAACAACAAACTATTTTATTGAATTATAAATTAAATAATTTAAAACGAAACCAAAAGTAAAATGTATTCTGTTTAGTTGTGCTAATTTTTATAAAATGAATGAAAGTAATTACGAGAGTATTTTACATTTATTGTGTTATTTACAGTGATTTTATAATAGTGAATATTTTATAATGCCCAAGCAATATTTTTTAACACCACGAACAAATATTTAAATTATGCAAATATTTGCAAAGTATGTTATGAAAACTTGCTGGAGATCAAATTTTTATTATGGGCTAATCTATTTTTAATAGATAAAAGATCGAAAATTATATGTTTGGTTAGAATGAAATCCAAATCCGTCATTTTTTTCATTTCGCTTTATATAGTCGCAGGGAGGGAGAAACAATTATTTTTTTGTGGTAGATTTTTTTCTTATAGATTTAAAAGAAACTCACAATAATTGTACAATTTTGATCAAATGAAAAATTTACGCACGTCTATGGGAAGACAAACCTGTTTCTCTCTGAGAGAAATAAAGGAAAACAAACAAACAAAAAACGATTTGACATAAGAGAAGTCACGGTAAATATTAGTTATGGTGATCGGTTGCATATAATAAACAATTTGCAAATTATGTAATATTAATATATATAATAGATTTATTATGGGGGACGATTGTGGTGTTTTACTGTATAAATTTACTTTATTGAAAACAATTGGTACACTTGTGTTTTACATATTATTAAGAAATGCCAACCAACTTCACTTGGTTCTACACCAATCAATATCAATCTCCGAGTTTCGACATATATAATGTACATAAGTTGCAATCTGTCATGTAATAAATATTAAATGTGTAAAACCTAAATACTTATTTTATTAACGCGTAAATAACACTTCTAATAAAAAAAAACATCAATGGTTCTTGGACAATTTCACAAGATAAAAAGTATGACAAACAGTCCCGGAAAATCCATATCCTTAAATTCCTATTTGAGGCAGCGGTATGGGATGCTCTAATTATGCAATTACCAAACATAGGAATTAACATAGAGAATGGAAAATAAAAAAGATTAGAAAATTATTGTCCTATTTCAATAAAAGAACAAACAAAAATTACTTTAATACATTTTTCATAATTTTCAATATAAATAAATGTTCACACCTTATTTTTCGTTCTAATATTATTTCTGTTTTATAATTTAATTGTTTTAGTTTCATAATAATATCATCCAAGTTATTTTCTTTTATAACAAGAAGATATAATACACCATTTACGGTTAATATCTTATTTAAATTAACTAGTACACGATCCATTACTTCACGACCCATTCTGCCGCCAGCCCATGATTTGATTAAATTTTCATCGAAATTTGATGAAAAATTTATTTCATCAAAATTCTGATTAATGTTACTACTTAACTTCGAATCACTATTTGAAGTTGTTGGAACATAAGGAGGATTAAAAATTAAGATATCGATGGAATTTGTAACAAATGATGTTATTAAATCCATTTGAAGTACATCAACATTTGTGTGATTGATGTTTGATGTTTTTTTCGTTGCCTTCGTTGCGAATGTGTTCACATCGGTGGCCATAAAATAGCAGTTTGATTTCAACACATTGGAAATCGCAGTAATAGTGATTCCACTACCAGAACCAATTTCAACACAAATTGCAGGTTTTAATTCTTTTATGAAATTTAATTCACTTTCCAATGCATCAATCATTAAAAAACTATCTTCGGCGGGTTCGTAGATATGCTGAAAATAAACTGAACATATTAAAACTTTAATTAGAAATGTTAATTAATTATATACCTCATAATCTGCACTGGTTAGGTGTGTAATGAATGGAGTTTCCATTATTTTTCAATAAAACTAGCCTATGACTAAGGTTATGTACAAATATTTATATAATATAAGCTTTTATTCAACGGAACCAGTAGACGTTGATGTTTCAATATTTAGATGTGAAGCTGATGTACTTAATTCACTATCCAAAAGAGCTTTACGTTTTAATTTTTCTCGATCCACCTGCTGATGTAAACGATTCAATCGATCCTGTGCACTTTGTAAAACATTCGAAACTACTGTCACTTTATGTTTGACATTTATTAATTTTTTAACATAATGATCCAACTCATTTGGTACTTGTTGTATTTCCTGTATTTTCTTTAATTCTTCTAGTAAATTATCAAGTTCAGTTTTCAATTCTAATTGTGATAATCTTGTTAATCGTATTCGATCATCTAATTGATCAACCGCTGGTTTAAACAATCCCATTAATCCTTCTGCTAAGGTATCACGAGTTGGATTATCACAAAAATTTTCTGTATTTTCATCCATTGATGTTGTTGGACTTTCTGAATCTTGATCCATTATTTTTATTTATTTTAAATTTGCAAAAATATTTGTATTGTTGTTTATATATTCATGATTTTTTGTGTCAAACAAAAATGTAAAAGAATATATGTCAAAATAGAATTTTGTGATGGTAAGCAATAAGCATGTAAACTTGCAATATTTTCATTCATAAGCTATTACTATTTAAAAACAGATGTCACCGTAATAAAAACATAATTCCACATCATTTTGACGTTTTGTTTTATTTATAATAACGTTACTTTTTTCTATTAGTCCTAGACAAATATTGAAAAGATCCAATAAAAATGGTTCGAAATGTGTTAGCTGAATCAAATTTAGAAGAATATTTAAATAAGTTGACTAAATTAACAACAACAAGTGTTGGATTAATTATTGGTCAGGTAATAAAAACAAAATATCTATTTTTTTTCACGTATGCAATTTTAATAAAAATAATTTTTTTGGTAGCCCGGACTACAAGGGAAGGATTATGTGGTACATTTAGCTCGTACACCAAAAGAGGAATCATTTGATGAAAATAATAAAAATGTAGCTAACCAATCGATAAGTGGTGATTTTTTAGTTTCCAATCATGCCTTGAATGTTATTCGTATGTTACCGGCAGGATTTTTTATTATTGGTATTTTTGTAGTTAGCAATAATAATTTGTTTGATGATATAAACGATACTAATCAAGTTAAATTGTGGATATCGGAAATAAAATCGTAAGTTCAATTTTAATTTGATAATCTTTAATGATCATGATATTCTCAATATGTAGTCGTATACGTCGTATAGTAAAAAATCATGCATCAATGTCGCAGTTTCAACTTCATTTCCTTACTGAGTTTTATCCCAGGAACTGAATCAATTCACAGATCTAAAAATTTTAGTTTGTTATTTGACAGAGTATCGTTGGTTCGCATTGTATAGGTGCTATGCTAATGAGTACGATACTTTTTCGTTAGGTCATAAGCCTGCAGGGCGGACTCGTATGACCTTTAACCATATTTTATTGCATTTGAAAAGACCGTGTCCAAAAAAATTTGTTTGGTTGAATGTGAGATACTTTAACACATTTCGGTAGTTAATTTTCATCGTTTGATTAGCTTTACGTGATGGGTATTAATAGTTTTGCCAGCGAGTTGTTTGCATCTAGTAAAGCCTTGTACCGTTCAATGGTATTTAGGGAAAGATGTTCAAATGCAATTGGTTTGGAATTTGGATAATCTCCAAAAGATTAGGAACATCAAAGAAGGAAAGAAATCCGTCGTTGGAATCAAAACACTATTTTAAAAGTAATAATATATCTCAGCAAAAATACAATGTCTAATTTTTGTTCTTGTTATTATGTTCTAATATGCCGTCTAGTGAAAAACATGACTAGATATCATATTTTTTTAGAAAATTTCCATGATCGAGGTTCCATGATTGGTGACCCCGACGTCATGGCAAAAATAATAAAATTCGCTATACAGACAAACGTTAAAACATCATCAAAGTGAGTTAAATCAAAAAATGTATTTCATTGAATTTAAAAAAAAACTTAACTTTTCTTTTTACATATATTTTGGTTTGCTGTTGTATCATCTTTTTAATGCTGAAACTTGTATTAATAGTACACCGTATAAACGATAGTAGATTTTTTTCAATACCAGCCATGCCGAGGAGAGTTTGAAGTAGTGACGCCAGTAACAGCTGCTTCTTTATCCAAAAAAATAGAGCGATGGAGTTGTACCTTTCGTCGAAATTTTTGTGATGGTCCTTGGTCGGAACTATGTTCCAAGTACTTCTGGGGCGTAGACCCGTCCAGCTTGAGAAGCATTCTAGCGCAGTTAAGATCCGGGTGGTCACGCATCTTAAACAACGATGAAACAATGAATGAAATTGACCAAAAAATTGCTGTCAAGTAGCTACAACAACGACAACAGATCTTCCTCTTTTACCAAAAACTTGCACTATAAATCATGTCCCACCACGAAAACACCACCTTTGATCCCAAAGAAAACCGATCTTTGGTTCCGCATCGTTATTAGATGATGCTACATCGTTTAGCTAATACAGCAGATCTAATAAATAGTGCACTCCATAGTGTCAGTTTCGATGACAGAAAACAAATTGAATTGAATTCTGATATAAAATTTGGTTGCGTTAAAAGTTTTCGTCTCTCAAGCCAACATTCTGATTCTTTTTGCTAGCGCCAACTGGGTTGTCAAGTTTGCTATTTGAACTGAGAAAACTTTAGAAACGCTGTCCAACTAGTTACAAGTTGTCGCCGTGGTAGATACCTGACGTGGCTAATTAGAAATTTTTTGCTAAAATATTGAATGATAAAATAAGAAAAATTCTACAATTGTTGTCTTCAAATCGACAAAAAATGTGCGACAATACACTGCGAATAAATAAATTCCAAGACGTCATCGTCCAAAATATATACCAGGTTGGATCAATAAATATAACGAATTGTTTGCTGAATATTAAAATACTGCTTTTGTAAGTGTTGCAAATCGTCTATTTTTTTTCCTTTTTCTCCATTTAGGAGCATAGGGCGTTTACTAGACTGGACCATCTAGCTCTGTTGAAGGCAATCGTTTTCAGTATTCTCCATGTCTTGCCAATTTGTTTTACTTCAGCTAGCACAGTTTTCTTCCATGTCATTGGTGGTGTTTCAACTTTACTTTTACCTTGTGGATCCCACTCTAGGGACATTCTTGATATATCTTCAGCTGATTTTCTCAGTGTATGTCCTATCCATCTCCATTTCGTTTGTTTTGTGTCGGTCTCAATGTCTAACTGGTCTGTTTGTCGCAGAAGTTACTGGTTACTGATGGTGTTTGGCCAGAAGCATTTGACTTGACACATGCATTGAACATTCGTAGCTTTGTCTTTCTTGACAGGAGGGACGCATTCCAGAGCTTATGAAGCACATTGAATGTATTCCTAGTTTTGGTTATGCGCCCACTAATATCTTATTCAGTCCCGCCTGTTTTTTCTACAGTACAATCAAGGGACACAAATTTATCAACTTCGTCCAACTTCACTTTTTTTTTAAATAAAAAGTGTTGTGTAGTAGGAATTACAAAATGTGTCACAACAACACAAAGATACTTTTTAAGACCTAGGTCTCACAACAACATGCGTTCTGAGGTGATGGTGAACGCTTTTTTTTTAAATGTTTTTGGATTGAAGGCACTCGAGACTTTTGATTCAGGCAAAGCATTCCATTTGCACGATGTACGCACAAAGAAGTCCCTTTGCATTTTGTTACTATAACAGTGAGTTATCTCGACAGTTTGCCTATTTGCACAAACCGATTGACGAGTAAAACGGGGAAAAGAATGTGTTTGAGGCATGATTTCATCCGGACACTGCCGATGAGGATATTTATAAAAAGCAACGAGATCAGCAACAGTGCGACGATGTTGTAGGGAATCAAGATTTAATGTTAAATTTCGATCACCAACAATTCGTATAGCATGATTTTGAACAGAGTCGAAAAGAGCCAGGATGGTAACAGATGCAGCGCCCCAATCTTGATAACAATACTCCATGCAGGGACGAATATAATGTGGAGTAATTGGTACGGAGTAAAATATTTTTTACATCTGTTGAGGCCGAGTTTTCTTGACGCGTTCTTTGCCATGGCCATTATATGATCGTTCCAGAGTGTCATTGGAAATTGTGACTCCAAATAAACGAATGCTTTCACATTTGTCTATTTGGTCGTCACACATATTAATTGAAATATCGTTGGGAAACTCGGTCTTTGATTTGACTATAATCAATAGCTGTGTTTTGGTGGAATTAAAATTGACCAAATTTTTGTCACCCCAATCGGCGACATTTTCTAGGTCCTCGTTTACATTTATGGTAGCGTCTCTCCGGGCGGATTCGTTAATGCATTTACCCTTTGAAGATAGGGGGACGAATGACTTGTGCAGTGTACTATCATCTGCAAAACTATTTATTGGGTTACTGGTGATTTTCAACAGTTCGTTGCTATAGATTAAAAATAAAGTGGGAGATAAAACTGAACTTAATTAATTTAGACTCAGAAGAAAAGCCATCTATAGCTACCGAGATGTATCGGTTAGACAGAAATTTTTGAATCAACTTCACGGGATGAAAACTAGGGTTTCTCAAACTGGATCCCGTTTTCCCGGGATCCCGGCGGTTAATTTTCATCCAGTTATCCCGGGTATCCCGAAAATTTTTATTGACATTTTTTTTTACTTTTTTCAAAGATATTAAAAATTTTCTCACTCGAAAATCGAGTAGTTTTTAATTCTTTTCCCTCTCTCTGTAGTAATTAATTTCGTTCAAAATTAGAAAAATGTTGTTTTGACATATATGGTGTCATGGTTTTTTTGTATGGTTTTTTTTGACACATATAAACACAACAAATTAAAACCATTCAAACTTAAAATTCTGTTTCCAGCATCCTGGTACATTTCTCTGATTATATCAATTATTTTCTTCGGGATGCCCATTTTGCGAAGTGATTTCCAGATAGTGCCTCTGTTGATGGTGTGAAATGCACACTCGAAGTCCACGAAGAGGAGATACAGTGATAAATTCCATTCGGTTGATTGCTCTATGATGATACGGATTGTGTTGATATGATCGGTACAGCTTTTACCTGGTCTAAAGACGGCTTGCTCATTTCTTAGTTTCATTTTAATTGAGATATTCTTTCGAGAATGATCATAACTAGTATTTTCATTGTGGCGTTAAGCAGGCAAAGACATTCCTCTCAAGTTCTTGCATTCTTTTAGATCACCTTTCTTTGGAATTTTTATGGTTAAACCGTCTTTCCATGTGGTTGGTATTTTACCGTTGTTCCATACATCAACATTAACTGTTAGCATTAGCATACATCAGCATTAGCCGCTGTTGTGACTACATCTACTTTGAGTAATTCTACTGATATGTTATTGGTACCAGCAGATTTGTTATTCTTGAGTTTCTGTTTGGTATATTTAATTCCCGTTCCGTTGGTGGATGGGTGTTAATAGTTTTGTTATAGTCGTCATCCAGAGACTGCAAATTACCTTCCTGTTGTTGGCAGTTGTCTTCAAAGTATTCTTTTCATCTATTAAACTTTTGTTCATATGTTGTGAGAGTTTGACCAAATTCATGATTCATCCTTTATTGGTGGAATGTTTGTATATTTGTTATTGACCTTTCTCACACATTTGTGTAGTGTGCGGCTATTTCTATTTGCTGCTGCTGTTTGCACCATCTTGAAAATGTTTTCTGTGTATTTTCAGCGATCAATCCTTGCCATCTTCTTCACTTGTTTCGCTGTACTTTCATATTTGCTTCGGATTTCCGTTGTGTCCTGGTAACAGAGTTGCACCTTGAGCTGACGACGCTCTTTTATTTTCTTCCAGGTATCACTGATCCATGGTTTCCGGGATTTGTCTTGGTATCCAAGCACATCTGTAGCAGTAGCTACGTAAGCTTCTTTAACTTGTTCCCATTTTTCATCAATGCTTGTGATTTCGATGTTTGGTAGATTGAGCTAGAGCGATTTTTTGAAGATGTTATGAGTATTTTTGTCGCTCAATGTATTGGTGTTGAATTTCCTGTGACATGACTTGTGTTTTACAGCGGCTGGTTTGATTTTAAATGTTGCAATTACCAGTTCGTGGTCGCTGTGTATGTCTGCTCCTCGCTTCGTGACATCCTGTAGCGAGGATAAAAACTTCTTATTTAGTGGTACTTGATCAATCTGATTCTTGGTTCTTCCATTTGGCGATGTCCAAGTGTATTCGTGTAGGAACTTGCTGCCTCCTACGAATAACTGATTCGTGATACAACAGTCGATCAGTCACTATCCCCATTATTGTTACGTGTTGATTCTAGTGCAAATTTTCACATCACTGATTCCATCCCGGTGTTGTCGATTCCAATAATGTTGCTTGAAGTTGTTCGTAGAATTCATCTTTTGTTGCTTCATCTGCTTCTTGGGTAGGTGCATAGCACTGTATGATCGTTGTGTTTCCAATTTTTAATTGGAACCTTGATGTTAATATTCTGTTACTGATTGGTTGGCATTCGAGAAGTGCTTTCTTTCCGTTGGGTGTTGTTGATATTGTTACGCCTTGTGCATGTGTGTTGGATTTAACAGATAACGTCATGTTGTTGTTGTAACGAACATCATATAATTTCCTTTACTTTTTGTTAGATCTCCGCTGTTTTTCCGTCTTACTTCACTGAGTCCTAGTATCTCGATGTTATATTCTTACATTACTTTCTCAACTTGTCTCGATCTGTTACACTTCTGTCGTTCCAGTTTCCTACTCGCGTCCGGGTATGATAACCAAGGGTCGTCCAGTATATTATCCAGTATGCATTTCTTTAATCGTTTGAATTTCGGATTAATTGGTGATTGGGCCATCGAATCCTAGTCTGTTTCCAGGGCTTTTGGAAGGTATACAGGCATACCGAGGGCGAGGTATTCTTGTTTCAACGTAGTTCAATCATATTTCATATTTTTCTGATAAAGTTCCCAAACGGTTTTCCGTTTAAGTGTTAACTCTTTATTGTTTCTTAACTTCATTGTAAGTGAATCGCCTAAAGGATCTCTCGCAAATCACCTAAAAGATCTCTTAAATGAAAATAGAAAGAAAAAGTGGCAACAGAAAACGAAATCCTTGAACTTTAAGGGGGATAGCCACTGTGATGGAACAAAAAACAAAATTTTCTTTTTTTGGTTTTAATTTAAAGATTATATTATACCTTCGAAAATATGTCTATAAAATTATATGTCAAAATTTAAACAATTAAATGAGTTACAGTCATTTTATTGAATTAATCCAGTTTTACAATTCTATCACGCTCTTTCTATCGAAGCTAATAACTTTGTTCCTATGTAATATTTTTCGATAAAAATTTATGAAAACTGTATTAATATGTAGTGAATAAAATTAAAAAACGCGATCCCCATATTCCTTAAATATCCCCGTCAAAAAAATTTCCGAAAACCACTTATTTTTTCTGTCGACTTTTTTCGGACTATCCCCCTAAACATTCAAGTAGAAAAGCTTTTATTGAAAATTTTATTGAAAAAAAAACTAGGGACGAACGAATTAATCAAAAAATATGTACACAAGTGCAGCCATAACTACTAAAGTGGCTCATAATTTATTCTTGAACGCTAAGAATGATCATAAACAAACGAAAATGGTCGAACAAAATTTAAGATCAATGAAACCAAATTTATCTCCTAATCCAGTCCTTTATAGTAACCACAAAATAGAAGAAATTCTAGTTGCATTAAATCAAATTAAAAATGGTAAATCATTGTTCTGTTTTAGTTCAAGATTTGTAGTCAGCGACACATTTTGAAAATAAATTATTCGAATTCTGTTGAAAATTTAATGCGCCGACGTACCCTAAAGCTACCTTAATTCATCAACATCAGATTTGTCAGCCATAGTAAATTTGGTTCAGAATATAAAAGTTTTTGTAGTAGTTACTACAAAAAATAAAAAACATGAAATTGATCTTTAAGTTGCACGTATCATTTTTTCAACAAATATAACAACCAACCTATTTAGTCCAGTAAATAAAGGTCGAAAAAGATCAAAAGCTCGCAAAAATCCTGTCACGGACGGGACCTGGCGGAAATTGTTGGTCTTACCGAGTACTTTGACGTGAGAAAAATTACCTTGGGGTTCCGACCCTGTGAGCCTGGAAAATGGCCCTCAAAGTGTCAGAAGTAGTTTCCGAGCCATATCTCCGGAAATATGGCAGTTAGGGCATTCCTGTTTAGCCAGAAATGAAGGTGAGCTAATTATCTACAGAAATGGTCCTAATCATTTTTTTCGCAACATTGATACTTTTTGCAAAAACGGGTAGTGAAAAATTGTCAAATTTGAGACCATAAAAAAACGCCAGATTCTCATCAAATTTGAGAACTGAGGGCTTGGAAATACCTACAGCTCCATGTTTTGGCCTGAAAAATTTGACCTGCAAATGACAATGGCTTTCTCGTTGTATTTGCGAAATTATCGCGGCCATATAGGAGCATAGGAAGGATCAGTCACACACAAATTTAAATTATACATGTACTAATTTGTTATGTCGCTGTAAATGCGTTATATTTTGTCGATTTCTAATTTAATAATTTATAATAAATGACGTTTTTATTCGCCTACATATTAAAGTGTTACGTTATTACTGTGATTTACGGCCTAAAATTGTCACTTTTTAACTATTTATTTTGTTGTCATAGCTACGTCCAAAAAAGTAAAAAGCATTTGCATTTGTTTAAATTCTATGAAAAATAAAATTTTTTATCAAAGCAACCCTTAAATTCAAAATTTCATTATCCAATTAAAATAGTTGTTATCATTTGTTGTCATAGCTACACAATAATTTGAAAAAAATAATTAATATTTTGTCAAAGGTTACTTGTTTCACATATTTTTATTTTAAAATTTATAATTTTAATTTAGAATAAACAAATTTTCTAAAAATATTTTGCTTTCGGCGAATAAAAAAAAGTATATGATGCACGAACGTAAGCTATTTTGGACTTAATGTGGGTGCAAATCTCGGCTAGCGCCTCGATTTTCAAACTCCACATCCGTCCAAAATCTTTAGCTTTACGTCCTAGCATCATAATGTACTATTGTTGACGATTAATACAATAACAATATAAGTCCACGAGGGACGCGTGAAGCCAGTGTGTGTGTGCCATGTGTGCGCGCCTGCGCGGACCGATATTATACACGTAATATACGCGCCGCCACGTGAAGCAGAAAAAAAGAGGAAATTATCATAAATAATTTCAGAGAAACTTTTTCAATTTTTTTTTTGTGGATTAAAAACAATGACATTATTTATATCAATGAAAAGCTGAGAACCTCAGCTTTACTTTTATATAAGTAACAATACCCAAAACATTCCTCGGAAAGAAAAAAAAGTTTCTGAAAAATTTGGCCAGTTTTTTTCCCGTGTGGGCGTAAAATCAACTTTTAAAGAGCCCTGGAGATTTCTAAACAATTTGAAAAATACGATCGGAAACTAGACATTCTAAGCTACAAATTGGTGTAACTTATGAGGCACTTTAATAGACAATAAATCTTTTATTAATGATTTTCCGCGGACTTTCCGAAACTCCATGAAAGTCCTCAAAATGGAAATTAATAAATTCCCTTTTGTTTAAAAGTGCGAGAAAGCCACTGTGGCAAGCTTTCTGAGATGTTTCAAGACCCCCACAGGTACAATAATCAAGAAAGAAACATATAAAAACACAATTTTTAAAAAAAATATGAATCAATTTAAAACAGCGTCAGAAATCCGGATAAAAAGAAACTTTGACCGCCGTTTGCACTCGCTTACAAACGTGATAATAGGAATTTTATCACAGGATGTGACAGGTACGGGTTTTCTCTTTCACATGAGTTTTGAATCATCGAAAAATATTGAATTTTGACCGAGTTATCCGCTAATTTGTCCGCCGCTCCTTAGTAAATACGTGTAAAGCGGCGTTCTGGCTCCATGATGAAGAGAAAAATGCAGGACAAGGTTCGAGTCCGTTATCTCGGAAACTATCGGGTGAACCCGATAAAAATGATTAGGACCATTTCTGTAGATAATTAGCTCACCTTCATTTCTAGCTAAACAAGAATACCCTAACTGCCATATTTCCGGAGATATGGCCCGGAAACTACTTCTGACACTTTGAGGGCCATTTTCCAGGCTCACAGGGTCGGAACCCCAAGGTAATTTTGCTCACGTCAAAGTACTCGGTAAGACCAACAATTTCCGCCAGGTCCCGTCCGCGACAGGATTTTTGCGACCTTTTAACCTTTATTTACTGGACTAATGTACTAATTTGTTATGTCGCTGTAAATGCGTTATATTTTGTCGATTTCTAATTTAATAATTTATAATAAATGACGTTTTTATTCGCCTACATATTAAAGTGTTACGTTATTACTGTGATTTACGGCCTAAAATTGTCACTTTTTAACTATTTATTTTGTTGTCATAGCTACGTCCAAAAAAGTAAAAAGCATTTGCATTTGTTTAAATTCTATGAAAAATAAAATTTTTTATCAAAGCAACCCTTAAATTCAAAATTTCATTATCCAATTAAAATAGTTGTTATCATTTGTTGTCATAGCTACACAATAATTTGAAAAAAATAATTAATATTTTGTCAAAGGTTACTTGTTCCACATATTTTTATTTTAAAATTTATGAAAATTTATAATTTTAATTTAGAATAAACAAATTTTCTTAAAATATTTTGCTTGCGGCGAATAAAAAAAAGTATATGATGCACGAACGTAAGCTATTTTGGACTTAATGTGGGTGCAAATCTCGGCTAGCGCCTCGACTCAACATCCGTCCAAAATCTTTAGCTTTACGTCCTAGCATCATAATGTACTATTGTTGACGATTAATACAATAACAATAACAATATAAGTCCACGAGGGACGCGTGAAGCCAGTGTCTGTGTGCCATGTGTGCGCGCCTGCGCAACCGATATTATACACGTAATATACGCGCCGCCACGTGAAGCAGAAAAAAAGAGGAAATTATCATAAATAATTTCAGAGAAACTTTTTCAATTTTTTTTTTTTTGTGGATTAAAAACAATGACATTATTTATATCAATGAAAAGCTGAGAACCTCAGCTTTACTTTTATATAAGTAACAATACCCAAAACATTCCTCGGAAAGAAAAAAAAGTTTCTGAAAAATTAGGCCAGTTTTTTTCCCGTGTGGGCGTAAAATCAACTTTTAAAGAGCCCTGGAGATTTCTAAACAATTTGAAAAATACGATCGGAAACTAGACATTCTAAGCTACAAATTGGTGTAACTTATGAGGCACTTTAATAGACAATAAATCTTTTATTAATGATTTTCCGCGGACTTTCCGAAACTCCATGAAAGTCCTCAAAATGGAAATTAATAAATTCCCTTTTGTTTAAAAGTGCGAGAAAGCCACTGTGGCAAGCTTTCTGAGATGTTTCAAGACCCCCACAGGTACAATAATCAAGAAAGAAACATATAAAAACACAATTTTTAAAAAAAATATGAATCAATTTAAAACAGCGTTAGAAATCCGGATAAAAAGAAACTTTGACCGCCGTTTGCACTCGCTTACAAACGTGATAATAGGAATTTTATCACAGGATGTGACAGGTACGGGTTTTCTCTTTCACATGAGTTTTGAATCATCGAAAAATATTGAATTTTGACCGAGTTATCCGCTAATTTGTCCGCCGCTCCTTAGTAAATACGTGTAAAGCGGCGTTCTGGCTCCATGATGAAGAGAAAAATGCAGGACAAGGTTCGAGTCCGTTATCTCGGAAACTATCGGGTTCACGATAAAAATGATTAGGACCATTTCTGTAGATAATTAGCTCACCTTCATTTCTAGCTAAACAAGAATACCCTAACTGCCATATTTCCGGAGATATGGCCCGGAAACTACTGTAACGATCGCAATAATCGCAAAACAATAATAAAACCAAATTCCTCTTTGTTTTCAATTCAATAAAAATGTATTTCATTAGTTTCCATTCATTTTTCACATTAACAATAATTTAAAATTTTCTAATACTCAACTGCTAGTTAAATTTCGAATATACTATAAAAAACAAACGAACGTACTAAATTTTTATTTCCAATTCTAATAAACAGATGTCGTTATTGATCTTTCTTGAATTTTGAGTATTACACGATTTGTCTTGACATCATGAGATGTCTAAAAGGAAAAATCACATTTTTCCTATTTTTAAAAAATCACTCTTCTCATGGATGTCAAAGATTCAAGTAATTTTGCATTCATGCTTTTTCTCTTAATATTAAGTAATATTAAGTTCGGTTTAAGTAATTGAAATTTTTTAATTAAATTAATTTTTTTTTTATAAGTAGTTTCAATTAGTTCATTTTTTTTAATTAGCTACAATCGTCGTAGTAAAATTTAGAAAAAAATTTATATGTTTGTGCCGTGAAAACAAAGAGAAAATAATAAAAATTGAAATTAGAGAAATAAGATTCTTTCTGTTTCGAGTGCTTAAAAGTAAATGTTTAATTGAATTAGAAAAAAATCTGTAATTTAAACTAACAAATTAGTTTAAATTTGTTAGTTGGTGTTCAAAAATAAATACTAATTCCATTTTATTTTGGTTTTAAAAAGAATATTCTTTTAATTCATACAAGGAAGTGTGTGATTTGGATTATATATTTTATTAAAGTTTTTCATTCTGTTTTCATTAAGTTTATACTTAATTTATCATAAAGGAAAAAAGATTGCTTTATAAAAGTGGCAGTACATGAAAAATAAAGTATCCAATGATGTTATCGAAAGTATGAATAGTAAGGATAACAGTGATCGAAGCATATTACCACAGTTAGAAACAGTCAAGTGTATGGTGGATTTTCCGGTTGTTGAAACCGCATGGATGTAAAGCAAAATATGAAGTGGAAAGTTAAAGGATCAAAGGCAATGTTCAATTGGGCATTTCGAACAACGAAGGTGTAATTCAACAGCAGCAACTGATGTTCACAAATTAGTTCATCCAATACAGTTGGTTGATTAGTCAAGGGAATTGGAACATTATAGACCAAATCATCAATCAACAGTTATAATTTAAGGTACTTACAGTAAATATATTAATTTTTTTGTTTAATTATTCCTCGTTCCCTTTTGGAATGTTAGGTTAATGGTATAAAAATTTTAAGAGATTACCAAATTTAGGATTCTGTGGGGATAAACGCTATCCCGTAGCAATATTATTAATATTATTTTGTACGAAAGGTCCATACTAACAATCTGGCGCCGAAACAGGGACGGACCGGGGGAATATTTTGGTAATATAATACCGTGATTACGGTGGAGTTTTGTTACCGTTAGGTACGAATTTGTTGTGTTAGTTAGAGCTATTTTCGGCGCGAAAAATATTTTTTTTCATTTTTTTCCATGTATTTGGGCGGTGTCAACCGGTTTGGGTGACTTCGAACTTGTTTGGATAAGAACCAGTTGGGTTTTTTTTATATGTATATTTTTCTTTTACATATATATCAAATATATATAGAATTTTTTCATTTTTTTAATAATTTTTAAGAATTTCACAATTTGATAAATTTAAAAGGAATTTTTGAGAATTGAATTCAGCGGTAGTTGCAATAACGAATTCAAATGACTATTAAATGCTGCACAGGTACATTTAATTTTGGGATATATAAATATTTACTTGAAGAAGACAAATAATAAGCAATTCTAAGACTTATTAGAATTTGAAAGGAAATTGTATTCTGCTTTCGCATTAACCTTTTGGTCTTTGAGTTCTTGGTAGAGCCAGTGTTAAAAATACCATTATTTGTTTTTCTCTAATTAAATATAATATTCTAAAGATTAAATTCTAATTCTAACATTTAATTTGGTTTTTACAATAGTGTAGAATTGTATTTGGATTAACACTATATTTCTTACACTCAAAAATGCACACAGTCAGAAATTTTGGCTCGTTTAGGAGCAAGCGTCGGCCGGGGCCAGGAGAGTTGGGTCAGGCAGCGGTTAAGCCGGGTGTGAATGAGGTAGATGAAGTAATGCATGAGATTGTGAGTGAAGTGATGAATGTGGTGAATGAGAGGGAACAGGAAAAAATGAATGCAGAACTGAATGAGAAAAGGAATCAACTATATTTAGAATTGATGGATGACATAGCGAATGAGCAGTATGATGAATGGTTGGATGTAGTGATAAGTGAGATTGTAAATGAGGAAGTGAATGAGTTGGCGGATGGAGTGATGAATAAGGAGATAAATGAGTGGGCAGATGAGGTAGTGCATGGAGTGGAGGAAGTGGATGAGATGAATGAGGAGTTGGTAGGAGAAGTGGTAGTTGATGAAGTGAATGAGTGTGTGGATGAAGTGATGGATGCGCGAGAGAGATATCGATTGAGGAGGCTAGAAAGGGATAGGAAAAGGTGGAGGGAGAAAAAGAGTAGGAGGAAGAAGCAGAAGGCAGCGTGGTTGGCCGAGGAGGTAGAGTTCTCGTCAGTCATGCACGCTTATGCGGAGATATTGGCTGAAGAGAACGCTATCTCTGAGTCCAATCACAGGGGAGAGAACCCTCGACGGTGGTTGGGACCGCAAGTGGCCCCGGGAAATTGTGTGCATCTTTGAAATGTATTTTGTTCTGAATTTGGAAAAAAACCGTTTTGGGGCAGTAATTTTTTTCGGAGACTGTTTTTTTATACTGTCATTGTACATAGTGTATATAGTAGGTTAATTGTTGTATAATTGTACATATTTGTACATATTTTTGGTATATAGGAAGCGGATGTAGTGGTTTGTGTGGAGTGTTATGTTACAATAGCACCAACGAGATGAAATTAAGAAACCAAACCGATGAAACGATTTAGCCATTTGAACTTTTTGTGAGTAGCTTTGGCAAATATTATACATTGATAGGAATTGGATAGTAGATCATATTTAAATATTTATACATTAATAAATTAGATCTGGAATCTGATGCTCGTTTTAACGGTGCATTTTGGCCTGCGTGAAATAAATACATGATTTTAATTTCTTTACCACTAATGGTTATAATCGGTGAAAATCCTGTTTTGGTTGTGGTAGATTCGAACTATTTTTAATTTCGCGATGAAAATATTGTACATTCCACTACAGTTGAGCGTTTGTTAGAATTAATTGATTTTTTTTTGGGTGTTAATTTTTTTTATTGTTGTGTAATGATTACAAGTGTGTAATTGATAATTTCTCTCAGCGGTACCTCTAACAAAGGATCCATGGGGCTTATCTCCTTAACATAATTATGTTCTTAGATCGCCTCTGTCCATTATGGACATGCGATCGAAGTTCATTGGTTTCTTCTCTTCATTTCAGAAGGAGTTTTCTGGTGATAAGGGAGTGACTACTGCTGGTCTGTACTTAGGTACAAACCAGTAGTACCATTCCCTGCACAGAAGCTTCTTTAACGAAATGAAGAGGAGAACCAATCATTTTTTTTTATCAGGATCGAGGCTTCACCTCACACAACTTCAACATTTTTCCACTCTTACATTTAGCTTGCAATAGACAGTTTTCATTAAGTTTAGGATTTGAAGTCTGGTGTTCGGGAGCGCTCTTCGACTATGGCATTAGTTTAATGGTAATTTATTTTTAGGTAGAACAACCGCAGCTGGGTCAGTAGAAATGGGCCTAGAGTCTAATCGTGACAGTTGCGATTGTTTTTGTTAGGTTGGGGAGATACTGTTCTGTAGAATCTGGTCGTTAGGGGCTTTTCTAGTCGGTTCTCACATGCATTGTTGGAGTGGGCTCGCGAACGCGATAATTCAAGTACTAAATAAAATGGATATTGTAGCCATACTTACTTTTATGTGTCTCCAGACGAATCTAGATTTTGGGAATCTCTTATTATATTAAATAAAAATAAAATAAATCAAACAAATTTTTCAAAAAATTAAATAAATAATTTTTATTAAATAAAATAAATTTTCGTAAATTAAATTTTAGGTAACTAAATAATTTTTTTAAATTTAAATAATTTTAGGTAATTAAATAAAATAAATTTTTTATTAATTAAGCAATACGTCAAGAAATAAATAAATATTTTTTATTTTTTTTAAAAAAATAAATCAATATTTTGAGCTAGGACGTTGCATCCAATAAATAAACATCCTTTTTGAATATTTTTTATTTTTCAATTTTTTTTAAAATAAATAAATATATTTTAGGGGTGCTATCGTCAATAACTAATTTTAGGTATATATATATATTTCAGTATATCTGAAATTAAATAAATAAATTATATTTTAATATACAATATCTTAGGAATTTCTGTAAAGATTCAACAAAGATTAGCTACGACGGTGGTCTTTCCTTTTTGTTCCTTTACAAGTTTGTTTTTGCAAAGTTTTTTTGGGGCGTTCGTTGTTTTTTTCGTTTTTCATTATTTTTTTTTCATTTACAGCGCACTAACTACATTTTTTTTTGTTAATTGGTTTTACTATTGTTGGTGATTGCGAGTTCATGATTTTGCGGGTTTTACCATCGAAATCTCTAGCGTCTGTTTTCTATACACCAAGCCTAAGTTTTTCAATATATTTTTTTTATAAAATTAAATTTAGTTGTTAGAATTATTAGTTCTCATAAATTAAACATCTATTCTTAGTTATTAGTTATTATAGTTATAGATTTAATTTTCGGTTTTTAGAATTTAAATAGGTGTTTAATTTAGGATTACTATAGTTATTATAATTTTTTTTTACTAGTAATGCACTCATACGCGATCCCCATATTCGTCATTGGTTTAATGTGAGTTACAATTTCGAGGTATTGATTTGGGTATTATTCACACTATAGAGTGAGGCGGATCCAAATCATTACCTCCACATTTATCATCATATTGATCTGCTGACGTACGTGTACATATCTCGTATGAGTCCATTTTAGTTACCACCATTTTTAAAATTATTTTTTTTTATTGCGATTAATTTAAAAAAATAGGATAAATATAGAAATAGTTATTAGAATTTCTATTATTAGTTTAAGTTTAATAGTGCTTTGGTGGTTTCTGACGTAGAGGGGATGGCGACGTTTTTGTGATTTCAAGAGTAAAAATCTTGGTTTTTACCTTGAATTCATGTTGTAACGATCGCAATAATCGCAAAACAATAATAAAACCAAATTCCTCTTTGTTTTCAATTCAATAAAAATGTATTTCATTAGTTTCCATTCATTTTTCACATTAACAATAATTTAAAATTTTCTAATACTCAACTGCTAGTTAAATTTCGAATATACTATAAAAAACAAACGAACGTACTAAATTTTTATTTCCAATTCTAATAAACAGATGTCGTTATTGATCTTTCTTGAATTTTGAGTATTACACGATTTGTCTTGACATCATGAGATGTCTAAAAGGAAAAATCACATTTTTCCTATTTTTAAAAAATCACTCTTCTCATGGATGTCAAAGATTCAAGTAATTTTGCATTCATGCTTTTTCTCTTAATATTAAGTAATATTAAGTTCGGTTTAAGTAATTGAAATTTTTTAATTAAATTAATTTTTTTTTTATAAGTAGTTTCAATTAGTTCATTTTTTTTAATTAGCTACAATCGTCGTAGTAAAATTTAGAAAAAAATTTATATGTTTGTGCCGTGAAAACAAAGAGAAAATAATAAAAATTGAAATTAGAGAAATAAGATTCTTTCTGTTTCGAGTGCTTAAAAGTAAATGTTTAATTGAATTAGAAAAAAATCTGTAATTTAAACTAACAAATTAGTTTAAATTTGTTAGTTGGTGTTCAAAAATAAATACTAATTCCATTTTATTTTGGTTTTAAAAAGAATATTCTTTTAATTCATACAAGGAAGTGTGTGATTTGGATTATATATTTTATTAAAGTTTTTCATTCTGTTTTCATTAAGTTTATACTTAATTTATCATAAAGGAAAAAAGATTGCTTTATAAAAGTGGCAGTACATGAAAAATAAAGTATCCAATGATGTTATCGAAAGTATGAATAGTAAGGATAACAGTGATCGAAGCATATTACCACAGTTAGAAACAGTCAAGTGTATGGTGGATTTTCCGGTTGTTGAAACCGCATGGATGTAAAGCAAAATATGAAGTGGAAAGTTAAAGGATCAAAGGCAATGTTCAATTGGGCATTTCGAACAACGAAGGTGTAATTCAACAGCAGCAACTGATGTTCACAAATTAGTTCATCCAATACAGTTGGTTGATTAGTCAAGGGAATTGGAACATTATAGACCAAATCATCAATCAACAGTTATAATTTAAGGTACTTACAGTAAATATATTAATTTTTTTGTTTAATTATTCCTCGTTCCCTTTTGGAATGTTAGGTTAATGGTATAAAAATTTTAAGAGATTACCAAATTTAGGATTCTGTGGGGATAAACGCTATCCCGTAGCAATATTATTAATATTATTTTGTACGAAAGGTCCATACTAACACTACTTCTGACACTTTGAGGGCCATTTTCCAGGCTCACAGGGTCGGAACCCCAAGGTAATTTTGCTCACGTCAAAGTACTCGGTAAGACCAACAATTTCCGCCAGGTCCCGTCCGCGACAGGATTTTTGCGACCTTTTAACCTTTATTTACTGGACTAATGTACTAATTTGTTATGTCGCTGTAAATGCGTTATATTTTGTCGATTTCTAATTTAATAATTTATAATAAATGACGTTTTTATTCGCCTACATATTAAAGTGTTACGTTATTACTGTGATTTACGGCCTAAAATTGTCACTTTTTAACTACAGTCGAAACTTGATTATCCGGGACGCTTGGGACCGGAGGCTTCCCGGAAAATCGAAATTCCCGGTTGATCGAATTTTTCAGTTTTATAAAAAAGTACACAATATTCAAAATAATTTTGAACATATCTATGTATTTTTAGTAATTCATATATAAATAATAATTCATAATTCACAAATATATGTACATATTTCATTATGGTTCTTGGTGACTTCATTATGGTTCTTGTTGACTTTAATGAGCAGGTTGGAAGAGATATCTCTTATGGAAATGTGGTGGGCCCCAACAGTCAACATTTGAATTCGAATGATAATGGTGAGAGAATGGCTGAGTTTGCCTCATCTAACAATTTGAGAATTGCCAGTACTTTCTTTTCGCACCGATCGATTCATAAACAGACTTGGGTCTCATCGAACGGAAACACTCGAAATCAAATTGATCATGTGCTAGTTACAGCACGTTTCTTTTCGAGCGTTCTGCATGTGCGATCCTTTAGAGGTGAATACATTGCAAGTGACCACTTTCTTGTATGTGCTAAAATAAGGTTCCACTTCCCAAACCCAAGCATTCCGAAATTCAATCAACGGAAACGTTTTAACATCTCATCACTAAAGAATTCTGAAACAGAAGAGAGATATCAAAACCACATTGCTGAAACATTGGAGAAATCAGAAACCATTAATGGAGACGTCGATAAGTCATGGTATTTGCTCAAAGATGCTGTTTTAAGCACTGCTAAGGGAATACTTGGACGACCACAAAACCATTCCCAGAAGCCATGGATAGATAAAGCATGTCTTGACGCTATTCAATACAAAAGAGATTGCTATCTGAAGTGTCTACAAGGACGCAACACCAGGTCCACGAAGGAGAACTATAAACTGGCAAGACAAGCCGTTACAAAGCTATGTAGACGAACGAAGCGAGAATGGTGGAAATGAAAGTGTGAGGAGATTGAAAACTTCAATAAGGAACATCAATCGCATAACTTGTTTCAACAGGTTAAAACCTTAAAGAAGGAACCTCAAACTAGATTGGCTGCTATTCAAAACGAAGATGGGAAGCTACAAGTAGACCTTAAAAATATTTTAGATACTTGGGCCACTTATTTTGAAAATCTTCTCAACTTAAGCGACTAGCAACAAGCCGGGCGACGAGCAAAGCTTACTCGTGCGTCAAAGGTGAATGTAAACAAACCAACCAAAGAGGAATTCTAAGCGGCGCTGTCAAAATTAAAACGCAATAAAGCACCTGGTATCGACGATATAACATCCGAAATGATTGTACATGGTGGCGAAACTCTATCCTTAAGATTGTTTGAACTTGTTCAAATGATCTGGAGGACTGAAACCATGCCACAGGACTGGAACACAGCTATGCTGATACCAATCCATAAAAAAGGTAATCGCCTTCAATGTGCAAACTACAGAGGAATCGCTCTACTCTGCACAGCATATAAGATCTTTTCTTACATTTTGCTATCAAAACTCAATCCTTCTGCTGAACAACTGTTTGGAGAATATCAGTGTGGCTTCCGGCGGGGCTGAGGTACCACCAATGCACTTTTCTCGATAAGGATGATTTTGGAAAAGTGTCGAGAGTTCAACATACCTGTGTACCAAATCTTCATTGATTTCAGGCAGGCCTACGACTCTCTCCAACGAGAGACTCTATGGTCTGCTCGGGTTTCAATGGGAATTACTGGTAATCTTGTTTCACTATGCAAAATGACAGTACAGAACTCTCAATGCTGTGTACGAGTAGAGAACGAAATATCAAAGTTTTTTAAAGTCGACTCCGGTTTAAGACAAGGTGATGCTACCTCGCCTATACTTTTTAATCTAACCTTGGAATATGTGTGCCCTCAAAAGAAACTACCGACTAACAACAATATTTCGTCAATAAACTCAGTACAGATAATTGCTTACGCTGTTTATGTTGTAATCCTCGGTCGAAGTGAAGCTGTTATGAGTGAGACTTTCAAGTCGCTTGAGAGTGGTGCTAGAAGAACTAGTCTTAAAATTAACTACATTAAAACCAAACATACGAATGTTTCAAGAGAGGCTGAGAAGAAAGATTTGATGTGCGGCGATGGACGAATTGAGGGAGTTGAATCTTTTAAATATTTGGGATCAATGCTTGACTCAAACAACAGCATACTGACAGATATAAAAACTCGAATCGCTGCAGGTAATCGAACTTTCTACTCAATTAAACCTCTCCTTGGATCACCGTATGTATCAACTAACACCAAGCTCAAGTTATACAAGACATTGATTATACCGGTTTTGATGTATGGGTCACAAACGTGGACCCTTACACAAAATGACGAATCGCATTTATCTGTATTTGAGCGTAAGATCCTACGCTACATTTTTGGTCCACTTAAGACATACGATGGAGAGTATAGAACTCGATATAACTTTGAGATCAGAGACCTTCTTGAGGGTCCTGATATAATAGGTTGTATCCGTTCTAATAGGATTGCTTGGTTTGGGCATGTTCTACGAGCCGATTCACAGTCTGGAATGATTAGAAAAATGTACGTTGGTACCCCAGGGAGTGGGCGAGGTAGACCACGACTACAATCCGAGACTGACGTAATAAACGACCTTCAAAAAACCGGCTGCCATGGCAATTATGCCGCTGTTGCGAATGACCGTGGTGAATTTTCAAAATATTCAAAGCTATTTGGCCTGGCAACGCTCTTACATGGAGCATAAACGCCGTTAAAAAAATAAAAAAAAAATGTCTGCAATATTAACTATTACCAATATTTAACGGAAAAAGAATTAAAAATCGGGTTAATCAATCGAAACCTCGGTTGAAAAAGTTACCAACAAAAATCACGGATAATAGAGGTTTACGGATAATCGGATCCCGGATAATCGAGTTTCGACTGTATTTATTTTGTTGTCATAGCTACGTCCAAAAAAGTAAAAAGCATTTGCATTTGTTTAAATTCTATGAAAAATAAAATTTTTTATCAAAGCAACCCTTAAATTCAAAATTTCATTATCCAATTAAAATAGTTGTTATCATTTGTTGTCATAGCTACACAATAATTTGAAAAAAATAATTAATATTTTGTCAAAGGTTACTTGTTCCACATATTTTTATTTTAAAATTTTTGAAAATTTATAATTTTAATTTAGAATAAACAAATTTTCTTAAAATATTTTGCTTGCGGCGAATAAACAAAAGTATATGATGCACGAACGTAAGCTATTTTGGACTTAATGTGGGTGCAAATCTCGGCTAGCGCCTCGACTCCACATCCGTCCAAAATCTTTAGCTTTACGTCCTAGCATCATAATGTACTATTGTTGACGATTAATACAATAACAATATAAGTCCACGAGGGACGCGTGAAGCCAGTGTGTGTGTGTGCCATGTGTGCGCGCCTGCGCGGACCGATATTATACACGTAATATACACGTAATATACGCGCCACGTGAAGCAGAAAAAAAGAGAAAATTATCATAAATAATTTCAGAGAAACTTTTTCAATTTTTTTTTTTTGTGGATTAAAAACAATGACATTATTTATATCAATGAAAAGCTGAGAACCTCAGCTTTACTTTTATATAAGTAACAATACCCAAAACATTCCTCGGAAAGAAAAAAAAGTTTCTGAAAAATTTGGCCAGTTTTTTTCCCGTGTGGGCGTAAAATCAACTTTTAAAGAGCCCTGGAGATTTCTAAACAATTTGAAAAATACGATCGGAAACTAGACATTCCTCAATAGATGTAAAAAATATTTTACTCCGCATCAATTACTCCACATTTATAAGTCCTATATTCGTCCCTGTATGGAGTATTGTTGTCAAGTTTGGGGCGCTGCATCTGCTACTATCCTGGCTCTTTTGGACTCTGTTCAAAAGCGAGCTATACGAATTGTTGGTGATCGAGATTTAACATTAGGTCTTGATTCCCTGCAACATCGTCGCACTGTTGCTGATCTCGTTGTTTTTTATAAATATCGTCACCAGCAGTGCTCGGATGAAATCAGGTCCATAATGCCTCAGACATATGTTTTTCCCCGTTTTACTCGTCAATCGGTGTGTGCGGGCGGTCGAACTGTCGAGATTACTCACTGTCATAGTAATAGAATGCAAAGAGATTTCTTTGTGCGTACATCGTACACATGGAATGCTTTGCCCGAATCAATAGTCTCGAGTGCTTTCAATCCACAAAAATTTAAAAAAAGCGTCCACCTATACCTCAAGACGCATGTTGTTGTGGGACCTACGTCTTAAAAGGTATCTATGTGTTGTTGTGACACATTTTGTAATTCCTACTACACAACACTTCTTATTAAAAAAAAAAAAAAAAGCTACAAATTGGTGTAACTTATGAGGCACTTTAATAGACAATAAATCTTTTATTAATGATTTTCCACGGACTTTCCGAAACTCCATGAAAGTCCTCAAAATGGAAATTAATAAATTCCCTTTTGTTTAAAAGTGCGAGAAAGCCACTGTGGCAAGCTTTCTGAGATGTTTCAAGACCCCCACAGGTACAATAATCAAGAAAGAAACATATAAAAACACAATTTTTAAAAAAAATATGAATCAATTTAAAACAGCGTCAGAAATCCGGATAAAAAGAAACTTTGACCGCCGTTTGCACTCGCTTACAAACGTGATAATAGGAATTTTATCACAGGATGTGACAGGTACGGGTTTTCTCTTTCACATGAGTTTTGAATCATCGAAAAATATTGAATTTTGACCGAGTTATCCGCTAATTTGTCCGCCGCTCCTTAGTAAATACGTGTAAAGCGGCGTTCTGGCTCCATGATGAAGAGAAAAATGCAGGACAAGGTTCGAGTCCGTTATCTCGGAAACTATCGGGTGAACCCGATAAAAATGATTAGGACCATTTCTGTAGATAATTAGCTCACCTTCATTTCTAGCTAAACAAGAATACCCTAACTGCCATATTTCCGGAGATATGGCCCGGAAACTACTTCTGACACTTTGAGGGCCATTTTCCAGGCTCACAGGGTCGGAACCCCAAGGTAATTTTGCTCACGTCAAAGTACTCGGTAAGACCAACAATTTCGGCCAGGTCCCGTCCGCGACAGGATTTTTGCGACCTTTTAACCTTTATTTACTGGACTAATTGTTTGTGCTTGTGGAAACATTAGATCCATCGGGAGCATATAAGTGAACATTTAGAAGCTACAGTGTATAAATAAAACCAAACCGCAATTTATTGTTCATACAACATTAAAAATCGATAATGCTAGTAATACGGTAAAATTGTGACAAACTATATGAAAATCTTAGATCATATAATATTATACGGATGCGTAGCTCATATTTCGAATTAAATATTTTAAAAGTTAGCATGGTACGAGAAAGCTGCCGCTCTTATTCTTCATAGTAAAGTTCGTTGGAGTGCCTTCTAGCTCTTAGTCTGGCAAATTAGACAATTACTGCAAAAGGGTCAGAAAAAAAACACACAAACCCATACTCAACTAGGGATTAGGGTAAAGTTTTTTTAATCAAGTTTCTTTAGAATTAATGAGTTTTGAAGATTAAAATTATCGGCAAAAATCCATGAAGAAAAAGAAAATTTCAGAGATGCAGCGAGATATGCTGCAAGAAATTTTCAAAATTTTTTTGTTTACTATATGGAATTTTCATCTTTCATATGTTTTGTGTTTAAACAAAATGATAAAACTATTAAACTGTTTTGTAATCCATTACGACCATATTACTATTTTAAAATTAAAACTTTAAAAATTCGGAGTTTTCTTCTGAATTTTTTTTGTGTCGTATATGTCCCATATAGGAACGTAGAATTTTATCAATATACTCAATGTACAATATACTCAAATTTATGGTTCTGTTTCACTTGAAAACTTAGTTTTATATGGATGATCCGGGGAGCCCAAAGTTTTTTCAATTTATCAACTATATTAGTTGACTATCGCGGTTAATTGGAAAACCGGTGTGATGATGAGCTTAAAAACACTTTGATCTGGTTTTTCATTATAAAATAATATTTTTCAGAACCTTTCAAACTTATCGTCAACTTCATGCCAGCAATGATGAATTGGATAATGGTGAAATGTTAATGTTACATTTCAATTCAACAACGAAAGTTTTGACATGTAAAAGTTATGAGGATAAACAAGGGTAAGGATCCATAGAATTTATATTAAAAACAATAACTTATTTGCGTTATATTAGAGTACAACGAATAAAACCAGCAGAATGTAAATTTCAAGAAAAAATTACAAATTGGACTCTTGTTGAATCGTATTATGAACTAGATGCATTATTTCCAATCATCCGACTTGATGACAAGTTCAATATGGAAGAAAATTTTGGTTCTTCTTTAGATAAAATAAGTCATCAAATTGCTGAAAGCATTGTTTTCTTTGATGGGGAAATTTTATCAGATCACGATACATTGGAATTAATTTTAAAGAATAAAAAAGGCAAAACGGAAATTAAGTCAATACAAGCGACTGTTTACTTTCCATGTGTAAGTTTGAATTTAGTTTTTAAATATTTTGGTTTTTATGTATAATTGTTCTGTTTCAGAATGAGTTAAAATCTGAAAATAATATGAAAATTGTTAAATATGATGGCACAGTACACTACCATGGAATGATTGCTTCAAGAGTTTATGCACATCCTAAGAATACTATAAAACAATTGCAGAATTTCGTTAAAACTGATATAATGCGATCACTTTCAGCTAGAATACAAATACATTGCGATGCTTTAATTGATAATAATCACATCGAAAGTACGCATCGCAAAACGGTATATGTATACTAATTTTATAATTTATTGTTTTTTTTTTCTATCAGATCACATAATTATAAACGAACCGCCCCGTCGAATTTTCTTCCCAATTAAACCAACAAAAATTCAATTTTCTGATTATATATTCCGTGGTGAAGATGATACAACAGTTATACGACAGGCTAAAGAGAATTTAGATTATGATTTAGTTAAAAGTGATATATTAACAGATATTGAAACATTACCTGATGAAATTGATGAAATACACCCAACAATACCAGAAACTGATTTTAAATCACTTCACAATGAAAATAAAAAAAAATTATATATTGGAATAATTGCAGCATTTATGGTTTTGCTTATTTCTCTAATTTTAAATTTTCTATGGAAATAATTTTAATTTTTCTGTGAATAAAATAAAATATATTAATATTTTTATAAGTTGATTCTGTTTTTTAATTGTGTCATCTTCATTGTACCATAGTAAGAGTGTAACTAAAAACTTTTTTTTTTATATTAAACGAAACAAAAATAGTTTTATTATTTGTTACATAATAAACGTGAAAATTGGTATCCGCTAATGAAATATGCATTAAAAATTTAACCTGAGCACAAGTTCTCTATTCAATTGTAAACCAAACTTATTTCTGTATAAACATAAACTCTAAATGTAATATTAATTAAATTTGCAATTGGAAAAATCCATTTCAGGATGTTGTGTCATAAATCTGAAATTAATAAAAATAGTTTTAAAACAAAGAATAAAAATATTTTTAGAATAAACATCAAAACATACTTTTTAAGAACATCTTGTTTCTTTTGTTCATCACTAGATGGAAGTCCTAATTCTTTTTGTTTTTGATCAAACATCATTTTTTCAACTAATCCTCTAGTTTCACCATCCAAATCGGATAGCTTTGATGGTTCGGGATTAATTTTACGTGTTGATATTGGTGGATCAGTTGTTAGTAATCGATCCCACCATGTCATTTGTTTAATTTTTTCCAAATTTATTACAATATTTTTTCCATCTTGTATTGTCCATAAACTATCTTCAATTTTAACTTCAGCAGTTAATTCACCGGAAATTACAGGCTCTTGTCCTTTGACACCAACGGTTAAGGTTTTTTTTCCAATTTTAACAATAACGTCACGGGATTTAATATTAAAATTAACATTTAGTGGAACACGAAGCTGAAAGAAAATAATTGGTTTGAAATGAATTTTAAACTCAAAAATAAAACGATTAGAATTAGGATGTAGAGAGATTCTGATTATTTTTAAAAATTTAAGGAATTTTTCATAAGATCATTATATTATTGAGGCAGTTGTTGGAAAACTGCCTCTAAATTTGTTAAAATGAAGCCAAAGCCTAATCAGTTCCTTCTCGTGTAGATCCAGATTATGTTGTAAATTTTCAAGGCGATCAGACATACATGTTAGAAATAAAAGAGAAAAATGTTGTTTCCTCTTGAAGAAATAAATTTGGCATTTGGTTAACAGTATTCTGTTTTTAGGGTTCAGTATTTTTAAAAAGTAAGGGGTTGCCTCTTATGATGACATTTTGGTATCTCTCCCAAATTCTACATAGTCGGTTTTCGTACAAACTAGAAGTGCTATCAACATGAAATTTGCTACAGTTCAAAAATGTGTTACAAAATTTTAAAAACAAAAATCTTAAAATGTTCGTTTTTCGGCAAAAGGCTGTAAAGTTTAACTTTACTGACGCTGGGGAGTAGCTAAAGTCTTACTTTTTAGCAGGCGGCTGCAAAAGTAACGCCATTTTTATTTTATCTGCCGGCGGCTGTAAAGTAACTTTCATATTTTTACGGCGGCTGTAAAGTAATTTTCATATTTTTACGGCGGCAGTAAAGTAATTTTCATATTTTTACGGCGGCAGTAAAGTAAAATAATATGATATTATTAATTTGTTCAAAACGAGAAACGAGAACTGAGAATGCATCTCAGTTCATTTTAATGAATTAAATCAATAAAAATTAATTTCAGAAAATTTATTACCTAAACCATATTTATAAAAAATTTGATGCATTAATTTCATATTTTTAAACAAATTTAAACGTTTGCCGAAAAAATAGTGTATTGAATTCGGAGCTAAAGTGATTTTTTGTGTTTCGTCTATAATTGTCGGCCTCCCTATGGTCGGCCGCCAAACTATAGACTCAACACAAAAAGTACAACTTTAGCTCCTAATTCAATAGTATATTATTGAATTAGGAGCTAAAGTTGTACTTTTTGTGTTGAGTCTATATTTTAAGGAGAAAATAAATTAAGTGTTTTTTTTAAGAAATCGAATTTGGTGTCATATGATGTAAAAAAAAATCGAAATATTTGAAAATTTTTTTAAAGAATTATCGACGCCATAGTATAGAACAGTCAGTATAGGACTCCCTAGTATACTGATCTTAACGAGTACTACAACACTTCGAAATATCATCGCCTCGGTGGCGGAGTAGATGGCGTGTATATCAGTGGATTCGAATCAGGGCACTGAAGAGCACCGATGAGGTTCATTCGCAGTCTAAAACACGAAAAAAAGAAATGGAATTTTTCTCTGAGAAAAATTAAAAACATACTTTCGAATTGAAAAACTCAAATGATTTCTTTAGTTGCTTTTTTTATTGGAGGGCCTGAGACTTACAATTCCTGTAGCACTGCGACCTGAAGGTCTGTTGTGTTTACCCTGATTGTGTTATTAGTCAGTCGTCGTCTATACCGTTACTGGTTGAATGCCGTGATCAAAGTTGAAAATCTTAATAAAATTAATTAGCTCAATTCGAGTGACGTGTTGTGGTAGTGGAAGTATTAGTCTTCTACGACCAAGTTAGAAGTATCTGTGCCAAGAGAAGTTACCTAGAAACTTCTTGAAGTGTACTAGTCCCTCTCTGCTTCTCCATAATTTAGCATTTTGTTTCTATTCCTATGTTTGGATTGTGCTTTTGAGCGAACTCTTGGCCATTTCGAAGCATGGTTCCGGTCCAACTAACTTTTTATTGGCACCTTGCTTTGCTAAAGCGTCAGAAATAGCATTTCCTTGTATTCTTGTGTGACTCTATTATTGAAGGAGACTTTTAGTAGATTTTGGTAGCATTTCCATACCAGTTTTGAATCAAAGCGCGTAGATTTTAGTGCCAAGAGTGCTGCTTGGCTGTCAGAGATAATATATATTTCAATATTTTGGTATTGTCTTTCAACACATAGCAAAGCGCAACTACTAATGGCAAAAATTTCGGCTTTAAATATGGTTGTTGTGGTGGCTAAGGCAACCGTTCGTTTTGTTATTGTTTTTTAGTATGTGTGATGAACCAATAGGTGAATGTAAAAACATTCGTTTATTGGGTGTCACAGTTTCAAGTAATGGCAATTCATGTAATGGCGATGGCGATGGCGCGTCTATAAAACTCGGTCTTTTAAATAGATGCAAAAAAATGTTCACTCCATACCAATTGCTCCATGTTTACATTCGTCCCTGAATGGAGCACTGTTGTCAAGTTTGGGGTGCTGCTTCTGTTTCTATCTTGGCCGTCTTGTACTCTGTTCAAAAGCGGGCTGTACGAATTGTGAGTGATCGAGATTTGACATCAAAACTTGATTCCCTACAACATCGTCACACTGTTGCTGACCTCGTTGTTTTTTACAAATATCGTCATCAACAGTGCTCAGATGAAATTAGCAGCATCATGCCTCAAATTAATTCTTACCCCCGTTTCACTCGGCAATCGGCTAGCGAGATCCTGCGCTGTCATACTGGCAGATCGCAGAGACTTCTTTGTCCGAACTGCATACAAATGGAATAGTTTGCCGGAATCCATAGTCTCAGGTGGTTTCAATCTACAGAGGTTTAAAAAAAAAAAAGCGTTCATCAACACCTTAGGCTTAGAGCGTAAGTTGTTGTGGGACCTAGGTCTTAAAAGGTCTTAAAAGGACCTAAAGCACGCTTCCATGCGGACAGCCTCTAGATGCAATAACAGTCAGTGAATAATCCTTGCGGACAGCCTTTAAATACAATAAGTCTACCTAGCCTAGTCTTCCGACTCTGTAGCATTTTGATGATCCACGCAATGAGATGCGTGTTTATATATTTCTTTGTGGCCATTTCAATGATAGCATTGAAGTGGACAGTGTCAAAAGCTCCTTGTATGTTCTTAAATATACATAAAGTGCCTCCTTGTAGTTTAGGATGCTCTCAATTTTTTTCACCATTTCGTGCAACACCGTTTCAGTAGATTTCCCGGTCTGATAGGCGTTCTGGCTAAATTTGGGAGGGTTTTGTTTAAGACATATATGACGGATGTGATAGTCCAACTTTTCCATTGTTTTTAATAGAAAAGATGTAAGACTTAAAGGTCTGTATGATTTTACTTCATTTGGTTTTTTTCCTGGCTTGGGTATAAAAACAACTTTAGGTCTCTCCATATCGGAGCAATGCAAGCAAGAAAATACCATCACTCCCCTGAGATTTATAGGGACCGAAGGATTCTATAGCCCATCTCGCTTTGTTGGGGTGTGAAAATTGTGTTGGCTAAATGATCTGCTCTTTTAGTTGCAGGATCTAGAAGATGTACGTCTTCGTTGGCATTATCTTCCACGCTTCATTCTATTGAGTTCGGAAAGTGGGTTTGAAGTAAAGTATCTAATGTCTCAATACAGCTAGTGTACGTACCATTTGGTTTGCAGATTGAGCCTAAAGGTGAGCCTTGAGTGATCAGACGACACCAATTTTAGGCAGATTATCTATCGTATTGCAGAGCTCTTTCAAGCTAATCCGTTGTCTGAGTTCTTTATAATTGGTTAGAGCTACTCGGTACTCTATCCAATTATTTGTTATTTTATCTCTGATAGCTTACGAACTTTATTCTTTTTCCTCTCCAAGTTACCATTCCACAAAGGTACATCTCTGCATCTTTTATATTGAGCTATTGGAGTATTAAGGTTGTATGCTTCAGTGATAATTTCTTGTAAATTGTTTGCTGCAAAGTCAAGCTCGATTAAGAGGCTGAGCGGTGCATCTGGGGTGCGCTGCATCAGCTGGGTTATTGGCAATTATTGTTTTGTTTTCTGCAAATTTCTCAAAATTTGTTTTTCACTTATTATTTTGTTACTATTTCTTCATCTTATCATGAAATATTGGCATATGTAATATTTTATTGTACGATAAGATTTTTTGCTTAGTTATCCATTCTTCATAAAACATTAAAAAAAATAAACCTTTTGATACGTATATGGTAGTACAACAGAAAGGATATAAGTCTGAAAGTGATAAAGCAAATATGCGTAATCCACCCGCCCATAAAGCGGTATGTCCACGGTATTTGCAGGGACAACATATAAATGAATCAAGCAATAATTTTAAAATACATGTTCAAAACATCTGTGGTTTGAATGCTAACCATGACCACGTGCAACATCATTTTGAGCACGACAAACCGAACATTCTATTCCTTACAGAAACACAAGTTTCGGAAAATTTTCTATCTATAGAATCGCTTAATTCCAAATATAGGCTTGAATCAGCTTTCAAACTCCATCAGGGTGTATACGCATTCATTCATGAGAGTGTTGCGTAGACACGCTTTTCAAATTTTGAACTACACGGTGATGGCTTCAATACAATGGTTTTAAAGATTTGTCTTTCAGAAATTACTCTTTTTACAATAGCTTTATACCAGTTCCCCAACAAACTTAATCCAAACTTTTTTAATTTACTGACAAAAATTGTGGACGAGATTAGAGCAAAGTCGCCTAATTGTGAGGTTATCGTTACCGTTGACTTCAACGTCCACAACAAATCATGATTGGAATTCTCCAAATCGACCAACGATGTTGACAATAGTGGAAAACTGGCAGAAATTTTTGTCGCGTCTCAGGTCCTATTCTAAATTGTTAAAAGCCAAACTTTCACTCCCCGTAATGGCGGAGAAAATAGTTTTCTTTTAGATCTCTATCTTACCGCAATGGCAGATATTATTTACGGGTGTTGATGTCGCGAAAGGTAGTATTGGAAATTCTCATCATTATTTAATTTCATCAGTTATCAAAACTGATTTACTGAAAACTACAGCTCCCAAACCCCGTAAAATATTTCACTACTCAAAAATGGATAAGATTGGTCTTCAAAATTTTGTCCATGGTTTCCCTTTCGACCGTCATTGTTTTTACACTTTTTTTTTTTTATTGAAAGTTAGGCATGTTTAGTGTTAATATAATTAATTATATATTAACGTCTCTGAATATCCGAATATCCGAGCTGACAATGTAAATGTTTCTGCTCAAAACTTTACAGAAACCATCACATTTGCTATCAATAAATTCGTCCCTTTTTCCATAGTAAAACTTAAACAAAAATACATGTATGCGAAAGCTGCCAAAGCGGCACTTAGAAACAAACGTAGATCATTTAATATATGGACTCATTACAAATCTCCCGCTAATCGATCCCAATATCTTAAGGCCAACAAAATATCTAACCAGATTATCTCAAACGAAAAGTCTGAAATTGACAAAGTGAAAGCTTCAAAACTTACGTCTATGTCTATTTCTGATAAGAGTTTCTACAGTGCCATTAATTCTTTAAATTCTGGTACAAACTCTATTACTGAAACCCTATTATTGATGGTGATTCAATCGTCAATGATCCCGCAAGAAAAGCTAACTTGTTCGCTGAACGCTTTGCTCTGAACCCCACTGTTTTGGAAACTCCTAAAGAAATACCCCAAATCCAGTCTTCAGGAGTTAATATGAATGAATTCCACTTCAAACCCAAAATAGTCGCTAAGCTTTTGAAGGGGCTAAACATCAACAAAGCCTCAGGAATGGACAACATTTCAACCATTATTTTACAAAAATTTTCCAAAGAACTTGCACCAACTTTGACTAAGATATTCTACCAATCCTACAAATCTGGTATATTTCCCTAGTGCTGGATGTTGGCAAAAGTCTAGCCCGTCTCGAAAAAAAATCCGATATCTCTAATTATAGGCCAATAGCTTTACTATCGGTCCTATCCAAAGTCTACGATCATTACATTAATACACATATTTCAAAATTTCTGGAAGTAAATCATTTAATAGCCGACAGTCAATACGGTTTTCCAAACAAAAGATCAACTACCGATCTATTAAACTATGTAGCGCATTGTTGGAACAGCATACTTGATAAAGGTGGTGAAACATACGTTATCGCTTTAGACATCTCGAAGGCATTCGATCGAGTCCGGCATGCCAACTTAATCAACAAGCTCGTTGCGTATGGTTTTCATCCCAATGTTGTGAAACTGATTCAAAATTTTCTATCCAGCCGATATATTTCGACCTCCTTAGATGGATTTTTGTCTGAGTCTAAACTAATTAACGCTGGTGTACCTCAAGGCTCAGTGTTGTCCCCAACCCTATTTTTGATTTATATCAACGAATTGCTGAAAATCACCAGCAACCAAATAAATAGTTTTGCAGAATATAGTACTCTGCACAATTCGTTCGAGCCCTTTCCTTCAAAAGGTAAAATGCACGAATGAATTAATCCCGCCCGGAGAGACACTGCCATAAACGTGCATAAAAACCTTAAAGAAGTCGCCGATTGGGGTGACCAAAACCTGTAAATTTCAACTCTACCAAAACACAGCTGTTGATTGTTTCCAGATCAAAGACCGAGTTCCCCAAAGATATTTTATTCAGTATGTGTGATGAACCCAATAGGCGAATGTAAAAACATTCGTTTATTGGGAGTCGCAGTTTCAAATAACCTACTCTGGAACGATCATGTAATGGCGATGACAAAAAGCGCGTCTAGAAAACACGGCCTCCTAAATAGATGCAAAAAATTGTTCACTCCATACCAATTGCTCCATGTTTATAAGTCCTATATTCGTGTATGGAGTACTGTTGTCAAGTTTGGGGTGCTACTTCTGTTTCCATCTTGGTCCTCTTGAACTCTGTTCAAAAGCGGGCTATACGAATTGTGGGTGATCGAGCTGTGACATCAAAACTTGATTCCCTACAACATCGTCGCACTGTTACTGACCGCGTTGTTTTTTACAAATATCGTCATCAACAGTGCTCAGATGAAATCAGCAGCATCATGCCTTAATATTCCTACCCCCGTTCCACTCGGCAATCGGCTAGCGCAACCAGTCATACTGGCAGATCGCAGAAAGACTTCTTTGTCCGAACTGCATACAAATGGAATAGTTTGCCGGAATCCATAGTCTCAGGTAGTTTCAATACGCAGAGGTTTAAAAAAAAGCGTTCATCAATACCTTAGAGCGCAAGTTGTTGTGGGACTTACGTCTTAAAAGGTATTTATGTGTTGTTGTGACACATATTCTAAACCCTATTACAAAACACATTTTATTAAAAAAAAAAAATATCATGAATTTTTTGATTCAAATCGGAAGTATTTAAAGTTGGTCAGTTCAATATTTAATTTTCACATAAAGATAACGTGTGTTTGCCTCATCTACACCGCTCTAACCTGTACACATGGTGTCCACTATTTTTTCGAAACCAAATTCCCTGACTTTCCATGACTTTCCAGACCAAAAATATGAAAACTCCATGACTTTTTTAAAATAAAACTAATAATTTTGTAAACAAAAAAAACTAAAATGTGTAAATGTTTTGATTGAGTCGATGTTACATGACATGAGACATGTTTTAACTCCAACAAAGATAAACAAAATATTTGAAATACTGATAAATAATTAATTACATAAAAGACTTAGAGCCGGTTGTACAATTGCAGTTCAGGCGAGGTTTAAGCTGAAATTATGCTAAACCTGATATTTGTTCAGTTACGCGTTGAACAATTGCGGCTTAGTCGCGAGTGAGCTTAAGCCAGGGTTCAAGTTGAGCGCCCAATTTTGTTGGTTCAAGTGCGGTTCAAGAAACTAACCTAACCTGTAACCTAACCTAAGCTCCTATCGGGTTCTACTAAGCTTTAGCTAAACTGCTATTGTACAACCGACCCCTAGATATAGAACTACATATAGGTTTCCAGAACGATTATTTTAATAGCTTTACTTTCAATCATCATTGCCAAAACTACAAATTTTGGCCCCAGGAAGTCAGTCCAAACTTGGTTCAAGCTTGACCCGTTTGAAAGTGTTAGGCCTGGCCCGAACCACAAAATCTTCGGCGCGGGCTTGGCCTAAGTTTGGTCCCTTAGCTCATTCTTACCTGGGTTTCGAATATATCAATTTGAAAAGTGTTTACAGTGCCATTAATTCTTATTCTATTTGTATTACTTGTACTAAATCTTTTGACCTTCCTATCATTAAAAGCCTTTCTGGTTCGAAATGCTTTGCTTCAAACACCACTATTCTGAAAACTCCTGAATAAATACCCCAAATTCCGTCTTCAGGAGTTTATATGAAAGAATTTGGTTTCAAAATTCAAACCCAAAATTGTCAAAAAACTTTTAAGGGTGGGTTAAACATCAACAAAGCTGGACAACATTCAAATTATTATTCCGAGCGAATTTTCAAAAGAACTTGCACTCCCTTTAAGTAAAATTTTCTTCAGATTTTACAAATTTATAGTAATTTTTTCTTTGTGCTAGAAGTCCAATATCAGTCGATCCACAAAAAAGGAACAAGATGTGATATTTCAAATCATTGATAGACCAACAGCTTTACTCCCAGTCCTATCCAAAATATTCAACTATTCATTCACATATATCAAAAATTTTTGGAAGACAACCACACAGTCGAAAAATTACTGCAAATTTCAATACAAGCTTAGCTATATGGGTTATGTAAAGCAAGTTATTATTAAATTGCAAAGCAAATTTTGCATTAAAAACTTATTCTAACGCAAAACTACAAATTTTAGCACAACTCTAACAACATAATTTATTTTTTATAAAAATGGTAGGAATTTTAAAACAACTTGCTACCCTAGAAGTTTGAAAACAACTTGCTAATGCAAAGAGCATTACATTTATTTTTAAAGCAAGCTTTGCATTGTTTTATAATGGTGACTTCCGTAGGACCTATATATATGTAGCAAATTGCATTACATATTCAGCTCATTTTAAACTGTGTGTGATGGGACGAAACAATGTAGCAAGCTCGGGTAACATTGATTTGATCTCCTTAGAAAATGATCATCCATAACGTATTTGTAGAATATTGCGAAATTTACAACATTTACTAAGATGGATTTTCTTTTGAGTCTAAATTAATTAAAGCTGGTGCACTCTAGTCCTAATTTTGTCCCCACTCTATTTTTAATTTATATAAACGAACTGTTGTAAGCCCATCAGTAACCCGATAAATAGTTTTGCAGATGGTAAAACTGCACAAATTATTGCTCACCCAATCTTCAAATGATAAAATAAATCGCCCCCGCAGATATGCAGCACTAAAAGTAAACTAGTAGCTCAAAATTCCGATTGTGGTAATCAAAATTTGATCAAGTTTAATTCCAAAAATACAGCTATTTTTTCTAGTTTAAAAACTGAGTTTTCCAACGATATTTCAAACAATATGTGTGGAGATTAAATACCGTTAATGCGAAAGCATTCGTTTATTGGGACCATTCACCATTGCAGATGACTTACTATAAATCGTTCATTTAATAACAATAACAATGAGCATGTGTAAAGTTAAAAAATATTTCACTCCACATTATTGACTTAATATTTATAAGTCCTATATGCGTCCCTGTATGAAGTATTGAAGTCAAGTTTGGGCGCTGCATCTGTTTCCCTAATGGCTGTATTAGAGTCTGTTCAAAACATCATATTAGATTTGTACGTGATCGAAATTTAACAGCAAATCTTGATGCCCTTAAACTTCATCGCACTGTTGCTGATCTCGTTGTTTTTTATAAATATATTCTCTTGCCAATTAGTTAGTGCCTGATTAGTAATTGTTGAGATCACAGCTGTCATAGCGACATAATGTAAAGGGATCTTTTGCACATTGACGAAAAAATATTAATTTAAACGTTTACATAAAATTTAGAGTATCAAAAAATTTTTAAGAACTGACATTCAAAATATAACATTAGATAGATTGTATTAATATAAACTATGTCGCTTACAAAAATATTTTAAATACTTATAAAGGAGACATAAGTAAAATATTAAGAATGCAGCAATATAATTTTTATTTTTATAAAAAAGTTTTTGTTAAAATAAAATTTTTCCAGAAAATAACAAAAATTCCATGACTTTCCATGACTTTCCCTGACCAAAATAAAATCCCCTGACTTTCCATGACTTTCCAGAATTCCATACCTGGTGGACACCATGCCTGTACAGCTCTTAAAACTTCAGGACTATATTCGCTAAGTTCGCTCTTGGGACAAGGTTGAAACTTGAGTCAATCGCATTTCGCTTGGAAATAGAATATTTTTTTCAGTGCCTATATGTATTTCGAATTTGAAAACAAATTTCTTAGGTGTAATTGTAACTAGCCGATGTTTTTTAAGATAACAAACCCAACAAAGGAATATAGTAGATTGCTACTCCTTATTATCACTATCAAATCTAAAGACTCGCGAAGTTATTGTCAACTAGAGAATGTATTAACCTGAATCAAACGAATATTTAATAATTATAATGAATCGGCAAACTGTTGAAGAACCTAAATTGTCATTTCTCAGCTTAAAACTGGTAGTCAGTCGGTATTTATAGTGCTAGTAGTGGTATTAGTGGGGGTCTCATTCTGGTGGGTAGCGAAGATTTGTTTGCGTTTTCTATTGCGTTCTTTCAAGGCCATTTTCTTTTTAATTATTTTTAAGGTTTTTTACGATAAAAAAGTGACAATTTGAACAATACTAAATCATCATTTTCATATCCTCCTGGACTACCATTCATTCAACAGAGATAGTGTCTTTATATTACGTACAAATGATTGAAAAGCAGTTGCGCAAGCCACGTAAAGTTTCAAGTTCTTCTGAAGCAGGGAGATAAAGTATAACATTAAGATATATCAGATTCAAATTATTTACTAAAAAAGCTGCAAATCGTACCTGATCAGAGGATTCAATCCTTCAAGCAAAAGAACAAAAAAAAATCTAAAAGACGATATCTAATACCCACTAGCGAAAATGCTCATAATATCAAATCTTACCCACAAACCGTAGAGTAAAATCGGTATTTCTTACTCGAACTTAACTCCAAGGGAGATTTAACAAGAAAACATGCAGACATAGACATGCAATGCACAAAAGCTTGCACCAAAATAAAAAAATTGAGAGGAGGTTGTTTAATTTTTAGTGCATTGTCATCCTCAAAAAGGAGCTCTGATTTTACCTTTCTGAATCGTTCGTTTTCAATTTAGAACAAGTTGTAATTATTCATTCAAACTGAAATCTGATGTTACACTCGAGATGTCGATAAAATCGTGGATACATAAATAACACATCTACACTATCGGAACTATATAAAACAAATACAATGAATTTTACAGTATATCAAAAATTGATACTAGTTGGAGGATCTCAGTTTTAATCCAGGTAAGATTCTCATATTACTATACAATGAATGTAGACCAGCTGTCTAAGGTTTGGCATGAAATGCATCTGTGAAACCTTACTCCGAGAATATGAAGTACTTTGAAGTTGATCTCAACTTCAACGAAGAAAATTGTAGATGGGATGTTGTACGATAGGTGATACAATCTTACATTAGAACATGTATGAAAAAACAGACTAAAACCAATAAATTAATTTCCATTAAATTGAGCTATGAGTTGTGACAACAAACAACTAAATAAAATCTAAACTATAATTAACATTCCTCATCACACAAAATATTTCATAATTGAAAGATTAAAAATTTAAAGAATGTTTTACGTAGAGCTTACAATATAATTAATTGATTATCTCGGCGTGTATAAGACAAATCGATATCCATCACGATTTATAATTATAAAATATTAATTATTAGAACTACAAATTATTTTAATTTTTAATTCATGATTTAAATAAACTCTTCCTGTGTTAATTAACATAATTTTAAATAATTGAAAGATGTTCGTGCTAGTTCTATTAAACATTAAATAATTAGATGAAATGATTGTATAACATGACATTGAGATCAATATTAAAAGCAACCAATCGATTATCAAATCATCTCTTTATAAAAGAAGTACAAAATAAATTTAATTTGTGAACTGATTTGAGTTAACATAAAAAAAATAACAACTTTTCGGTACATAAAAAGTTACCACCCCGAGGAAATAGTTCAACAACCCAATAGAATGCTAATTTGGATCACCATAAGATGTTCAAGTTCAATATTTTTTTGTTTGTGTAACATAACATCTTACGTTTTAAGTCTATTATATCAAGCAGCTTAAAAAATTCGCTTTCTTAACCATTTATGCTTTAATATTTCAATTTTAATTTCACGTTTTGCAGGATAAAAAGTAATTCATTTGTTTATTAATTAAATATTATAGATTAATATGTAATCGGTTCACAAAATATTTATTTATTACCACACATGATGATTCACCGAAAAAATTAAATCTTTAACTGAGTTATTGATCTTACAGAAATTTTGGAATTTCCATTTTGTAGCATAGATTTTGTAAAAAAAAAAAAGCTCAGTTAACACGCAAATCATTAAAATGGTTTATATAAAAACATTGCTGTTTGGTTCTAACACCAGTTTATTGTATTTGAAATGCACTTCCGATTGTTAAATACAAACTGCCAATGCCAACATAGTTTTTGAAGCAAAAGGTTTAAGTTACAAGTATTTACGGTATACAAGAACTTCAACTTTTTTGCATGAGTACGTGACATACAAACCAAAACCAATTAGAATTTCCAATTAGAGTTTCTAATTAGAATTTTATACTACGATCACACACTTTGTGGCTCGAGTGTTAGGATTCAAGTGGATATGGAGGTAGTGGCAGTACAGCTCCTAAATAAAAAATTCTCGTCTTTTTATGCCACTTTGTTTCAACCATTTCTTGAATGGTGTCATACGTACCGTTTCAAGAATTGACTAAACTAAGAGCTCAGAAAAATACCTCAGTCACGAACAAACGATTCAGGCAAATCACGTTTTCTGTATTTACCTTTTCTTGTCCGTATAATACGAATCCTGAACGTACGGCCACCTTTTGTCGCCGGAATTCGTTGGAACCAAAATGAAAAAAAATTAACAAGAAACATGGATTAAATTCAAAGAATTAAGGGAGTAAAGAAAATAGATTCTAATAGTTTAAGACTTACTATTAGCTGTGGTGCTAATGGATTTTTTTACTAGATTTAAGTGGAAGCTCTAAGATTTAAATCACTGGTATTCCGATCGACAATAACTTTGATCAATTGACATATTAAAAACAAATACCTTTTTCGAACGAACAAATTTAATAAGGATGGTCAAAAGGACTAATCAAATTACTAGATCGTTCATAAAAAAACAAGCTTCAATTAGACTAACAAACACATAAAAGCAAATAAATCGTCTCTACTACTCGGAACTTTGTCATAGAAAAGGATCACACGGAGATCATGCTTAATTTTTAAGAACCCGGTGTCTTTCTATAGGGGTGCAGATTTCTTTTGAAGGTTCTAAAGATTAATGGCATGCAAGGACCGGCAAAGGCCAAATCACTCACACTCCACAAAATGAACATTAATTCCTTAAAAGAAAAACAACAAAAATGACGGTGAAACCACGGCTCCAGAAGTAACGTTGGAGCATATGTGTTATTATGGTTTTCCATATTATTCACTGTTTGTGTGCTTTTGTCACTTTTGAATTAAAATGCAATATTTAAAAATATACTTTTTACTGTTTATTTTTAATTTTATTTTATTAATAATAATATAAACTTCCTTATAGTAACAATTTGATTTTATTTTTTATTTTACAGAATATCGATTTCGACTTACGTCATCCTCAGTTCTTAAATTATTATTACAATTTTTTCTAAAATTGTAAAAAAATTCTAAAAATTGTAATAATAATTTAAGAACTGAGGATGACGTAAGTCGAAATCGATATTCTGTAAAATAAAAATAAAATCAAATTGTTACTATAAGGAAGTTTATATTATTATTAATAAAATAAAATTAAAAATAAACAGTAAAAAGTATATTTTTAAATATTGCATTTTAACGTTGGAGGCTATTAGTCTAAGCCAGGGATGCCCAGAAATCATGGAAGAGATGGCCAAAAATTTACAAGAACAAAAATGACTGGCCGCACGGAAAAAAAAATAAATAAACAGTATAAATTATGTTAAGATTTTTTATTCAAATTAAGTCGCGAACATTATATTCTTGTGTAGTATTACTAATTCTTAGTTCGTTTTTCAAATGAATGTCAGTTAGTCTATTTCTATAGGAATTTGTTAGGAATATTTAAGTTTGAATTTAGTACGTACCAAAATATTGTACTGTTTTAAACGGAACTTATTATTATTGTGGTATTTGCTATTATTATAATATTTTTACAGGCCGCACCAAATCATAAAACTGGCCGCATGCGGCCAGATGGCCGCAGTTTGGGCACCGCTGGTCTAAGCAATAGAAATCTACCACTGAATGGAAAATAGCGAAGTGTAACCGTTGATTGATAGAGTCATTGGTCTGCATGATCAAACTAAAGGAATTATTTACTGCAACTTCGTCACCTTTAATCTTAATCTCTCAAACTTTTTTCATTGATCGATACATTTCGGTATATCCATAGCTGAATTTTCTCTGATTCTAAATTTAATAACGTTGGAGTACCCCAAAGTTGAAATTTGTTTTTTACTCTATTTTTAATTAAAATCTACGAACTAGGGATTGCAATCCTGTGGTGTTTTATGAATTCCGGGACTCATAAATTTTAAATCCCGGGATCCCGGGATTTAAAATTTGTATGAAAAACCATGAAAAATTAAGAAAAAAACACAATTTTTAAATTATTCATTTTTTAGTGTCGAAAAGAATAATCATACTAAAAAATTAACTTACTAAATTAAACTTCTTAAAAAAAATAAAAATTGAATAACCAAAATAAAACTTTAATAACATGACATAAAGAAAAACCATTACCATACATTTTCGAATGATTTAAGAAATAGGATTTTGTTAATTTGGAAATAATATTTCCAAAGGTTGAAAAAGCCCTTTCCGATTCTACACTTCTTAGTGGAATGGTCAATAAATTATTGTAAATTCACTTCAAATGGGGTCCTTCATGACAGCTTTGCTTAAATTTGTTCATTTTTCTACAAATTGCAGTGACCAGTTTAATATTTCATCTTGTTGCTTTCTGACCAAAAAGGTATTGTATAGGTATTAAGCACAAATTAAACTGCGCTACAGTTCATCTTCCAAATTGATTTTCCCTACTAAATCGGCTGGAACCACATCCTTAGTTACATTTTCGTTGTAATCTGTGCTGATGATGTAGCAGTGTGAGTAGTTTGATCACCCGTTTCAAATCACACGTCTGCTGCTGCTGCTGATGCAACGTTAAATAATCTTCAATAAAAACTTTTATGGAGCTTCGACTTGGAACAGTAAATATGTTCGATGTATTACCAACAGAAGCAAAGTTTCTATTCTGCAAATACTTAAATACTCAAAATGTTTCGGTTCACCTTACTTTTATGATAGTTATTGAGACAGTCGACTCACGAACTAATGGGTTGCTTTCATTTTCTTGCTTACTCAGTACAACCTGAAGAGCTGCATGGGCATAGGCCAATATTTCATGATAGAGTGGAACACGATTGAAGGTGCTACCTCGGACTGAATAGAGTTTATCCGCTAGCACCCCTATGATATAAATCTTGACAAGTGTTATCTCATTGCTATTGCCAACGGCATATGATCTCATTAATCCCGGGATTGCGGAATCATAAAAATGTGTCGGGATCCCGGGATTGCAATCCCTACTACAAACTGTTGAAAATTGCCAGTAACCACTAATAAATTTCGCTTCAAGAGACGTTGCCATAAATAGAAGACCTAGAAAAATTCACCGATTGGAATGACAAAGATTTGGTCAATTTAATGACACCAAAACACAGCTATTGTTTCCACATCGAAGACCAACGCTATTTCAATTAATATGTGTGACGAAATAGCCGAATGTGAAAACGTTCGTTTATTGGGAGTCAAAATTTCCAATCACTTGCTCTTGAACGATAATATAATGGTGACGGCAAAAAGCGTGTCACTCCATATCGAAGACTCCACATTTATAAGTCCTATATTTGTTTTTGTATGGTAACTCCATTTCCTTTACGATCAAAGACCATATATTGATTATAATTAATTGACAAACGATCTAAATATATTGATTATAATCAAACTAAACTTTGCTTCGAAAAAGCTTTTCTTTTTTAAATGTGGTGTCGAGTAGGAATTAAAATGTGTCACAACAACACATAAAAACCTTCTAGGACCCAGGTCCCACAACAACATGCGTTCTAAGGTGTTGATGGACGCAAATTTTTTTTTTGTATTTCTTTTTATAATCACCAGGTCCTTGACGGTTTCATTCGATGATAACCACATATTTTATACTTTGTGAGGCGCCTGTCCTTGACGAGTCCGGCAACTTTTGTTCTGCCATTTTTCTCGATTCGGCCGCTTCGTTCAGCAAAAACCGAAACATTAAATTGCACGAGAATCTTGTGAATTTACTACAAAAATTTTTTGTTCATTAAAGGGGGGTGGAAATTTGTTTTAGAAAACCAGGGTAACCTTATCTGATAAAAATTTGTCTGCTATTGACGAGTCCGACAATCCAAACATACTAAAATGTCAATTGTAGGATTCGACAATAGGAGACAAATTTTTGTCGGACAAGGTTACAGTCGTTTTCTAAACCAAATTTCCAACCCCTCCCCCTTTAAGCATTTAAAAAAAATATAAATCAACAAAAACTTATCCCATCTGTCTTTAAATTTTAATATGCTTCATCCATGGTAGTTTGGGTGAAAGAAAATATGGAAGAAACATTCCAGTACCGTTTAACATTAACATTTCCTTTCGTTTTTTTTTTCAAACCATTTCATCATTATCTTAGATTTATAAACAAATCTGAAACATGGTTTGGATCGGTTATATCTTTTATACACAGTTTGCATCTGAACGAGGACGAACTAGGTAATAGGTGTAATTTAACAAAGCTGTTGATGGTAAATATCAAGTAACAAACGTGAATTCATTAAACTGAATACACTAAAATTTCTGAAAAAAAAACTGAGGGTGACTTTCGCCAAAGGACTAGTTTTGCATCTTTTTTATGAGAATGGGATGAAACAAACAGTGAAGAAATACGCTTAAATAGAGATAACAGACCCAGACGTAGAAAATAATTATTAGAATGCATTCATACCAATTACATAATTTCAAGATCTTGGTGTCTAAAAAGTTCTTTAAATTGAAAGACGAGTCGAGTCAAATTATTTATTGATTAACAATAAAAATAAATAATAAAACATAAAACATAAATAAATTTCATCAGCATTACACATTCACGTTTATAAATAATAAAAAGCTTTTTATCGACTAATACGAGTTTGTTGTATAATTTGAAAATAATTTGTCTTCTGATATATTTATTAACATTGAATTCTTATGACGAAAAATAAAATAAAAATAAGAAAGGAAGATACAATTAATTGAACGTAATTTTTATATTAGAATCGAATGAAAAAATAAACCAAGTAACAATATCTACCTACCTTTAAATATCATTCCAAGTTAGAGATGGACATTTATTTAAATGAGATTGTAAACAGATAGAAGAAGGTTTTGCTTGCACTACAGCATCTCCGTTTCGCAACACGCTTCTCAAATAACTTTCGATTATTTTGAATGATTTATTAATTATGAACTAATTATTTTCAGACGACTTTTATAATGCAATTCATTAACATTATATTAAAGTAATTATTCTTACTCAAACCGTTAAAAAAACGTGTTCTAAGTTGACAAAAGGTAAGCAATGATTAATAAAAAAAAATGTGTTTCTGCTTTTACTGACAAGATCCGCCTTGAAAATTTAATTAGTTTGTTAGTTTGTATAGTAACAATTGTTATAGTTCTAAACATTTTTTTTTGTTAACCAGGAAGATTTTTATTTTAAGTATTTATTTTTATGTGATGTAGGAAAATAAGTCAACATACATACTAGGAATGATTATAAAAAATGTCTTTTTATTAGGTCCATAAATTAACATCAATAATTTAAGTGTCTGTACTCGTGTTAGTTGAAAACGATATTATTGTTGAACTTAAAAAAATACTCAAGTTTACACTATTTTCATAGTTCCATTTTTGTTCGTGAAGTTACTTCACTCGCTAGTTCGTCTCGTGAACAAATGGTCACTCACGAAAAACGTTTTCAACTCGAATAGTTAATGCTATTTTTTTCTACGATAGTAAACGTATGAATGATAATAAATACGAATTCTCTGACTATAAAATTACAATAAACCTAACAAATTATGATGGTGAAAACAAATAATTTACAACACTTTTATAACAGGGAATCATTCGCAGGGTGCTATTGTATAAAATTGCCAAATATGTATATTCCAAATATTTCGTACATCACAAAAGATGTGGTAAAGATATTTTTTATAATAGGTGTAAAAAATATTGTACAATGTTATTTTAGTTTTTTATGAAAATGGATCTAGTTCAATTTAGAAAAATTTATTTCTGTCACAGAGGTTCATACGCTATTGGAGAAAAAATAATAAAACCGACTTTAGAAACAACAAACGAGGCACATAAAAGTGAAAAAAGCTTAACTGAGGCTTTTAAAAAAATCCGTCGATCTTCAGATTTATTTATTTTAAGAATTTCTTACTGCAGACAATATAACTATGCTTTTAACTGATATTATAATTATTATATTGAGTTATTTTAAGTACAAAACTGTTTGAGGTCGATGCCATGAAATAGTCAAACTGTAAGGATAACTCACTTTTTATTAAAAAAATATTGCGACACTGATGCATATGCTAATTTCACCACAGTTCTGGAAACAAAATCTTCTGGATATATAGTGAGCTAATATCAATTAAGTACTTTAATTAATGGCTAAACGATGTTATAGATTTCGCGTAGTTCTGTTTATAAAAACATTAAAAAAACCGTAGCATCCCAACAAATATAAATTCTGTTGTAAGAAAAGAAAAAGTAAAAAAATAAATTTATCGGAAGTGACCAACTGGAAGTTGGAATGCAGAAGTGTTACTAATCATACTCTAAGCATATATACTAAGTTTAATCAAAATCAATTATCATGAACTGATGTTATTGAAGTGTCAAATAAACAGGTGCTCGGGTCCCATCCCAATATCGTTCAAAAACTAATCAGATCTTTGTCATTCAAATATCCATTTTTGTCAAAGTGTCATTAAAATTGATTATTGAACGAAGTCTGTATGCTCCACACAAACTTTAAAAACAAAGTGTGCAAAGTCAGCAGTTGTATAGTGGACACCCTCCCCCTCGCCACTTTGATCAGTGTGTCCCAAAAGTTGATCGTTATCTTCTGCAATGCAAAAAATTGCCAAAAAAGTGTTTACCGGAAGTGAAAAACCTGAAGTTAGGATGCAGAACTGTTGTGAACCGTACTAAATGCTTATGTACCAAGTTTCATCTAATTAGATTATCAATTACAGATGTTATTGAACTTTCAAAAAGCAGGTGCTCGGAGGACCCCTCACCACTTTGTTGAATATCGTTCAAAAACTAATCATCTCCTCGTCATACAGATTTGCATCTTTTTCTAAAGGGTCATTAAAATTTATTCACGAACGAATGTTGTATGCTCCCAACAAACATTACAAGCATAGTGAAAAAACACCAGTTGTATGGTGGGCCTCCAACCCTTCGTTCAATCTATCCCAAAAGCTAATACACTCCTTTTTATATTGAATGAAACCTTTAACCAACGTTTCATGAAATTCGAAGTTTAACTGTAGACTACAGCGATAAACACATCAAAAAAAATTTTTTGCCGGAAGCTGGTATGCAGAAATATTGGTGTTGAAATATATACACATACAAATTATTATGTATAGAGCAACTATAGAATAATTTGCTTACCAAGCATTGATTGTTAATCAAAAAATTATGTTATAGAAATAAAGTTAGTTCTTGATAGAAACTCAACCAACAGAGATTATTACTTTTATTAATTATATCAACGTCTAAACCCATAATCACTAATTCCAACAATTGGAAACTAAACGTTATATACCAGTAGTTTCAATACGATTGAAATTCAGGAAATCCCTTTCATGAAAAACAAACTTCCACCCACCTACAAATATACTGTATACACCATTTTTTTCGGTTATTTATATAGACTATAGAGGGATGATCCAAAACAAAAGACAAAATAAAATTTAAAGGATGCATGATTTTTTTTTAAACGATTGATTGCATTACTTCACACAATTGAAAATTGTGGTGAAGTAAAAAAACAAAAAGTGGCGGGGAGCACCGTACAACGCTGGACTTTTCTCACTTTGATTTTTAAAGTTTGTTGGAAGCATACATACTTCGTTCATTCATTAACCAATTTTGATGCAACTTTGAAAAAATATGAAGATGTTAATAACAAAGAACTAATTAGTTTTTGGACGATATTGGAATAAGGGGTGTGAGTCGCCTGAGCTCCTATTTATTTGAAACTTCATCTGTTATATATCTGTTTAAATCAGAGTTTTATATCTGAGACTACTACTGCTTTCTTTAATGAAATAATTTTGACGAAACTGTATAACAAAAAATGGTTATGTATATGAGGGAACTGATAAGCTTTTGAGCGATAATAGGCAAAGTGGTAGGGCCCTCCGAAACACTTGCTTTTATACTTAGAATTACGCGAAATCTATAACAATAGTTAGCCAATTATTGAAGCATTTGATGGATATAAGCGCACTATATATCCAGAACATTTTGTTTCCAGAGCTATGGTGAAGTCAACCTATGCATCAGCGTCGCCAATATTTTTTTATTGATTAGTAGTTATACATGTTTAGCACACTAAATATGAAGTACATAATATGTGAAGATAATATGAGAAGAGATGAGAAAAATAAAAGGAATGGTGATATGAAAATAACTATACCAATTGTGTCAAATGTCGATGGGCATTTTCTTTAAATGTATGAATTTCTCTTCAGAAGAATTTCAATAAAATTGTATTTATAGTATACTGATTATTCAGCCATATTTCGGTGCCGGAGAGAATCAAGCTGATCAGCTAATTCAGTATTATCAAACAATCGTTTCGCCTATCAGTTATCACTGTACAGAGTTTAGACATTTTATTGTTGACTGATAAGCTGGTGCTTGCGCTGGTGCCCACTCCAAGAAGTCTAACTGATTCAACTGGTTTAACTTAATAGAGAAGTCTTTATGTCCCTTTATTCGTGAAAGGTTACATGATTTTATTTTGGTTGAGTTAAATTCCACAAGCTTACGATCTTCCCATTACATTATAATATAAAACTTTGGTAAGAGTTGGAGATAACTGTCTAGCACAGTTTTTGAGAAGAAGCATCATTTGGACTACATTACTTTGGAAAACAATTGGTTTCATTCTCGTTTCGAATGGAGGAATAACTGCAGGTAAATGATAGGGATTCAACAATGTTTGAGTTTTCGTAAAAATTTGCCTCTAAGGATCGGCTGTTTTTTCAGAGATGACAACGGGCGGCATGTGATTCAGTGATGGAATAGAAGATCGAGTGAAGTTATTTGGGAATGACTTAATTTTAATTAATTTCGAGAACCAGCTGGACCTACGACGAACTTGTTTGCTTTATTTTGGATAAACGTATCTTTGGCTGAATCAATCGTATTTCAACTAATGTTTCTTGCTTTGTTATAGGCACTAAGAGTTTCTGGAATTTTTTTTTAAATTGAAAGTTTTAAATACGTTACGTTTGTTCCTCACCGCTTTGATATAAAACAAAACATAATAATCGCGGCGTAATCTCGGCAAAGTCTTGTTGATTTTTTTTTCCGCTATTACTTTTTTGTTTTATTAGTTTTTAGCAACAATAATTTTAAATAAAATTAAGAAAAACGATCAACTAATTTTTTTATCATAATAATGTAACTGCTAGCATAGTAATATTTGTTTGAATATCTTATTATGAATCGGTTGCTTGACCTTAAAAAGCCTTGACTTAATTTACAATAATAAGAAATGTTTGTTTATTGGTTTGAACATTAATTTTTTTTGTGTCTTCGGTTATGTGCATCAAATTGAAACATTAATAATATAAACATATGCTCGTTTGAAAGGTAAAGTACAACATCTTAAAATTGAAATGAAGTTTTATGTATTTGTATTTTCATATTTGTTCATGTCATGTCAATTCAGTTATATATGTTTGTAACAAATGGTTGAGTTTGTTGTATGATAATTTATTATTTAAATTAAGATATAGTTATTAAATATCTAATCAGAAGGTAATTAGTAACAACATTCTTTTTTGTCTTTTCAAATTTTATCCTTCAATTTTTTTGTCTTGTACTGTTACATGGATATCTAGTTTTAAATTTTCTAAAAAATGGCGTTTAATCTAAACATTACATCAAACATTTTAATTATTGAATTAATATAAATATTTCATTCATTTATCTTACATGTTAAGAATCAATGTCAATTGCAGATTACAAACATTCATCACCGCAACCATTTTATTAAATTTTTGCTTAACAAGATATTTCAATTTAAATTACTTAATAATAAATTATAAGCACTTATCACATAATTTAATTATAATTTATTAAAATAATTAATTTATTTGATTTTGGCAATGAAAGTTCTGCTTTAAAAATACTGACTGATAGTAGCCACCTGTATTTTTGTTAATGTCGTTGCATCGCTTAATTAAATAGATTATTAAATTTAGGTAAAAAAAAATAATTAAATTGTATAATTATAACGTAATGACAAATAAGATTTAAAATGATAAAATAAATTATAAAAGAATTAAATTTACGTTACTCAATTATTATTATTCATTTTACAATTGAATTTAATAATTAATTAAAAGTTACAATTGCTTTGTAGAACACAATGAAAGAAAAGAAAATGTGATAGTAAAAACTGTTTAGGTTAAAAATCGTTGAGTGACGAGATTATAGACATGTCATGATTTTGGAATTTCAGAGTGCTAAGAAAGGTCTATGGAATGAATCATTTAAATGATGTTAAAATTAGAATTATACACGAAAAGTCGGCATCGTTAGATTTCAATGAGCATGTTGGTCAGAATCTAGAACTTGAATCAGTTAAACTAAAAAAAATTGTTAATTTTGCAATTGAATTGGCTTAACATGTCATAGATTTGTAATTCGATGATTACCCTTAATACTTTTAACACTGTTTTTTATTTTTTTGAATAAATTTAGAGGAGGTGATTTAAAAAATTATACGAGTTAAATTAGAATATAAAAAAAACTAGAATATGTTTAATGTATTGTATAAAAATGATCTCTGTATTGTGAAAAACTTATAGCACCAAGGTAACCTTGCGTGAAGTGCGTTAAATGCACTACGGCATATCACAAATAGTGTGCATATTTAACTGTCGACTGAGTTTTAAGCCTGGTATTGCAATTTGTGTAAAATTATATACTCAACGTCAAGTATAATTTTTTTGTATGAAGCTTTGAAGCTTTGACAGTGACTCTGAAACTTTGAATTGTGTATAAACTCATTGAATGTAAAAAGTTACAAGATATTCTTTCTATATTAAAATAAAGGGTGTCCCAAAATTGACGCAAATTTGGTGTTGGTTAGATTTTAATTACAAACGTAGAAAAAAACACAAAAAATCTATAAAAATTAGAATATTAGATATATACAAATAAATTTGATCAATAATTTCGTTCATTAAACTCGATCAAGGATTATAACAAAACATGTCATTTTTTTTATTTTACGATAATAATCAAATCTAAGAATTATTTTTTCTAAAAAATTATACTATCAAAAGAATGTGCGAAATTTCATGCAAAAATCAATAACTTTGTTGAATTGTTCAAGGTAGTTTTTGAGTACCTCAGGAATTTGAATTTAAAAAAAAAAATTTGATGATCACTATCTATTTTTTATTCAACATCGAACGGCGTATGACTTTACACAAAAATTATCGTAACAATAATCGATGAGCTTAATTATTTCATCATAACAATTTTTTATTTCATTACAGGTAATAAACAAAACTAGTTATTTTTATTCTTCGAACATATGACACCATTGTCAAATAAAAAAGGGTTTGGGGAGGAGCTTAAAATGGACAATTATGTGTGAGTAAACAGATACGTGGAGTACAACTTTTAAGGTTGTAGTACAATTATATAAAATCAATATCATTGTCTAATCTAACCGTGCCATTAAATCCAACAAACATTAACAGAAAAACATCTATTTATTTCAAGGTTTAAAACGTTAAAAATATCACTCCTATTTACTCTTACTAATATTCTTTTTTCACATATGGAATTAAAAAAAATATAAAGCTCTCTAAACGAGTGAAATAAAAACAAATAAAAGTTTCACTCTCAGGAGTAGACACGAAATAAAAAATTAAAAAATTTAAATAGAGATTGAAGTTTTAAGATTTTAATTGAAATTTTAAGAGTGGAAAGTGCTAAAATAAAATAAAATTGTAAACTCCGATTTATTTATTTTCATTGATCTGACAAGATGATCGGAGCAGTTTTCCAGCTGCTGTTTGTCAACTTTTATTATGTAAGTAGGCATTATTAATCCCAAACATTCAACTAAATTTTGTCTATACAAAACACCATTGAAAGTTGTCAGTTTATGAAAACATTTTCCTTGAAAAAATTTACTTTGAACTTATTATCATGAATTTTTCATTTTAAAATAGAAATATATGAAATTAAATAAACTACATTTAAATTTCATTTGAAAATTACGTGTGGTTGTCTCAACTACACCGTTCTATACCTGTGCAGCTGTTGAATCAATTTCGAGGTTCGATGCGCCTTACCCGTCTCCACGGCGAGACTGAGACAACTGCATTTCGATTGAAAATAGAATATGTTTTTTCAGTACACATACCACTGGAAATAGCAGTGAGATATCACTAGCCAAGGTGATATCTTAGGGGTGCTGACGAACGAACTCTATGAAGTATACGGTATCACCCTCAATCTTAGCTAAGGAAGACGGTGTGTCACATGATCAATGAATATCCCTCTAGGATTCTTAGTTCTTCCAATTTAGTTTTCTTTCTGCAAATTTTTAAAACAAATTTGCTTTTAGGTAGATTTCATATAAAAATCTACCTATTGGTATGTGCTTCATCTCGGAATTTCGGAAAAATTTTGGTGCCAAACGACTATATATGATAAGCGGAGACGGAAAATCAAAATGAAAAAAAAATTTATATATATATATATATATATAACGATATGAGATATAACGGAATTTGGCGGCACTCTCACGGTCGCATTTTTCGACCTACACCAAATTAATTTCTTGTATGTGTTCCGGCAAATAATGTCTTGGACAAGTTCGTGAACTGGCCATATCCGGGTACCAGTTAAGCGGCTAGAGCCTAAAATGTCGAATAATCTAGGGCGCTATAACTTCCGTTTGAATCATAATATTTTAATAAAATTTATAAATATTGAATATTTGAACATATTTCTATCATTTTTATCCAGATGACTACTTTGGCGTTTCAGGTTCCTCAAAAATCAGCTGTTTTAAAAATTTGCTAAACTTTGCTGCCCTTGATCTAGCTGAAATGGCCAAGCTCATAGTTGAAAACTTTTTTTCACGTACTTAAAATATAAATCTTTCCAAAATTTTCAAAAATAATAGTTTAAATCTAACGGTTGAGACCCTACGGCTGTTGAAATAAAAACAAACGCAAAAGGCAATGCTTTCATCATGTTTCAGTTTATGTTATTTAAATTCATCTTAACTTTTAAACATACTTTTCAACTATAGCCTCAAAAAATTTCAGCTTTCTAACCCAAAAGGTTCCATTTTTATAAGCATTATAATGCAACCCTTACAAGAAAAATATCAACCCATTTAATACCATAGAAAAATTATCAAAATCTCTTTTGTTTTTATTTTTTTTACTAAGTAACCGTTTGAAAAAAGATTAAATAAGAACAAAAAAACACAACAACAAAAGATGATTTTGAAATAAAATTGTTTGATAATGTTATAAATTATGTGTGATGGTATAATTGTAGTTGTGAAGTAGTTCATTTGATCTTTGGTGGATTTAATATGTTATTAAAAGTAGTTTAAACCAACTTAAATAAAACTGTTCCGAAATTGTATTGATGGAGTTAGTTCGGATAATGTATTTAATTTGGTTCGATAATTTTTTTGAATTATTCTGTTTCTACTTATATTTTTTATTTAAACTAATCTGACTTATCTAATTTTATTTGGACACAAAACCGTCTGGCCCCGAAATCTACCTATTTCTAGCGGATATACCTGCCGCTGGGATTTTTTCTCTTATTGTATTTTTATTTTCTCTATCCTATCATGAAATATTGGCCTATGTCATATTTTATATGGGATAGGATTTATTGTTTAGTTATCCATTCTTTAAACAAAAATATTTGAGTCTATCTATATCAACACCCCAGAACGCATGTTGTTGTCGGATCTAGGCCTTAAAAGTTTATGTGTTGTGACACATATTGTTATTCCAAATATTGTAATTTAGCACATTTTATAAAAAATAAAAAAATATGTGTCTATGTAGGTTAAAAGTTAATTATAGTTTTTGAACTCTTTCCCAATTAAATGTTATTGTAAATATGATAATTATTAAGAAATATTTCAATCGAAATTATCAGTGGTGGGAAGTGGATCTTGCTTAGCGTGCCAAAAACTATAAACACAGCAGAATTTTGAACAATGATGTTTCTTAGATAGTCAAAAGTTATTCTATTTTGGTGTAGAAAATGTCAGTTATCATTTCACTCCAATAACTTACCAATTCCCACTAACACTTTTAGCTTTATCAACATTAATTATTTAAGGCACTTACTACTTGTATTTAGAACTCAGATTTCATTATTTTTTGGAAATTTTGTATCCAACTGATTCTGATTTATACTTCTACTATTTTTTGCTTTACACTTTGTTCTCAACTTACTTTCATGGAATTGTTTGTCTTCATTATATAGCAGTCCATTTATATCTATAAACATATCACATATGAACCTAAATGTTTTAAATTTTTCATAAAAATGAGTCCGTTCTTTACTCTTTAGCTGTTATAATTTTCCATAAAAACAATCACAGACACTTTTCTCTATTTATTTGTTTTTATGTTTACGTTCATAATGTAAAAATTTAAACTTATCCTCTGGTTTATATATCTGCAGGTGAAATTGTAATTTTTTTTTAAGGCCAAGATAATCAAATTTTAATTACTTTGATGTGATGATCATCGCTTTGTTTTTTTCTATCCATCTATTTTTTATCTGATTCTGGTTAGTTTATTGAATAATTGCTAGGTAGGCCGTTTCGTAACAAAGAATTGAATAATAAAATTTTGTAATTAGTTTTGGAAGGATTTTTTGAAATTCGGTTCAATATTCTTTAAAATAAAATAATAAGTAAGTTCTGTTTGTCGTTAGCTACGTGGCGTAGTATGATGATAAGAACAGGTTTGAAAAGTTATTAAAATAATTAAAGTTTAACTATTTAAACAGCTTCTTCAAATTTTTAAAATATGGTCATTAAATAATTATGTTTGACTAAACGCAGTTGTCACACCCGTAAATAAAAATAAAAAAAAATGATACCTCCATGTGTTCTTGTTTTACAAACAATATCTTGTCGGAGAAACTTTAAACGTGCCCAGTTTGGCATGCGTCTCCATACTTGTGATCAGTGATCTATATCCAAGCGATGACATATATACTCATAGCTTCCACTTTTACACTCAATTGTTAATTTTCGTTATTATGTAATTATTTATTCGTAACACATTTGTTTTAAACAATAAACAAATAAAAGATATAACGTGCAGAAGTTCAATTTAAATTGTTAAAAATTAATTCATTAGTTTGTGGTTAATTTTATTATAATTTTTTTTTAAATTTATTACACAACAAAAGTTGCCATTGAGTTTTTCTTAAATTAGTTGGTTGTAAACTTTTTTTTCTTTTTCGTTTATCAATTCTGATTTCATTGTTTATTTATTTTATCTATAAACAAAAATCATAACAATAAAAATAAATTGCAACTTATGACTTTGAACCTTTCTGGAAATTTATTTTCCAAGTACTTATTTGACAATGAAAATTTTTTAAGTTTTATACATAATTAATTTAAGCTAGTCATTGGCATATAAGAGGGGTAGACTGAAAATTTAATTTCCCACACTATAATAACTTTAAGTACCACCACTTTTTATAAAAAATATTTATTTAACATAATTTATAGGAAAATATTTTAAATAATTGACCATCAATGCAACATAACAATAACGTCCATAGTTAGTTTATTTACTACAGTAGTAGTAGATGGGGGATGATGCTTACTAGCGAAAATTTAGCGTCGTTAATTTGTTGATTGTAGTTTGTCAGAATTCTTCTTTTATCAAATTAAAAGTTACAAGAAAAAATGTTTGAAAAAAGCCGAAATTTTGAAAATTAAAATAAATGTTAATGACTAACATAATTATTTTGTGAATTTTACCGAACAAATTTTTAATTAAAAACTAATAGTGTCGGACAGCCAGTGTTAGTGTTTTTAAAAATAAATTAATATTTAATTTATTAATTTGAAATATTATATAATTTCGATAAACGGTTTACAAGTATACAAACAAATTGTTTCTAAATGGTAAGTATGAACTTTGAAGTTCGATATTATATTATGAAAACAAGTTGGACTAAACCGAGAAAATCGTTGCATTGAGCATCACTTATTGGTTGGTAGGCGCCAGTTTTACAGGTGCCGAGGGTGAATAAATTACCAATTTCCTTTTGAACACAACTGAGAAAAGTGATGGTAGTCTCTCATGCAACAGTTTTTTGACACTAACATTCAAATTTATTGAAGCTAGAACGTTCTTATAATTTTTGTTTTAATAAAAAGTGTTATCTAATGGGTATAACGTATTGATGCCGACGAATAATTCCATTTATTGCAGATCGGACAATTAAATTCCTATCCATTATTAGCACTGTTGGTTACAAATTATAATATTTATAAAATAACAACGGGATCAGGCAGAGCGCGACGCGATAGTGTTGTATAAATTTCAAGATTAAATGTCAAATTTCGATCATCCATAATTCGGTAATGATGGAAAATCGAATCATGATGATGATGTGTGACCATTTCCGATTTTCTTGAAACTTCCTCAATCGTTAGTATAAACAAAATTAAAACATGTTTTTTTACTTTTTATCATAGTTGTGTCAATTACTGGTTGTGTGATTTGAAATTAAGAGATTTATGTTAAAAAATTTAGAAACAAGGAAAATTTAAAGTTAAATTGTGGTCGAACGGATTAACCGTTTTTTATTATTTTTTTTTGTCTAAAAGATAATAACTAATAAGTAAGGCTTAGTAGTTTGTATCACTATGACTTAATAGTAGTTTGTATGACTATGCCAATATGTATTTCGTATCACGCGAGTATGAACTATAAGCGGTAAATGTACATTTTGGCGAGTTATACACTATACTTTTTCTACGGCATTCAATAAACTTTAGAAATACATATTTTAATACAACATTTTTCAAAAATGTAACATTTCTTCTAGTGCCACTTGTTTTTGTTGATTTGTTCGTTTGAAGTCACACAACAATTAGGAAAGATTTATTATTTCTTATTATAAGCATTTGAAATAATTATGAAAAGAAAAAGAAATTATAAAACGGACACTGAAAAAATATATTTAAAATTATTATAGTGTAGTTTTCTAAAACTTTATAGTAAAAATAACAAAACAAACAGAATTAATAATAATAAACAAAACTATATTTCAACAAATTAATATTAACAATCATATTCTGAATATTTTGGATACGATATTTTTGAAAATATATAAAAAAAATAGATGTATTTTAAACATAATGGTAATTAATGTCAATATGAAAAAACCAATCCCATAAAATATATGTTTCAATATATGTTCCATGAAAAATTGTACTATTCACCTTACTCTCTCTAGAGGACTAATCATGGTTGCTCGTTATATTTTGACTAGAAGAACTGATGAAAAAGACCAATCAAGAGTCAGTTTAATGCAAAATTACATATTCTTTTGATATAATTTTAAATGGATTTATGCGGTTTTATTTTAATTTTTTATGTGTACTATGTTAATATACAGACAAACAAAATTTCATTATTATGTTGCGCTGTTTCAAAAATTAAAGCGCAACACAATAAAATTTTCATTCTTCGTGAAAATGAAACAGTAGAGTATAATGCATATTATATTATTCTTGTTTTAAAAACACATACAATCTTCGTGTTAATACTGTCAAATTGATAAAATCATATTTTTATATCACATTTTTTAATTTTTATATGCGATTTCAAACAATAACAGTAAGTAAGATATTTTTTAATGATTTATTTTAAATGTTTTAAAGATTTATTATTTATCCTAAACTTAAACATACAAAAATTACCAACAAGTGTTTTTTGGGTTCGAGAAAAACGCATTTGAATATATATTATGGTCTTTGAAATATTTTACACTTTTTGTTTACTTTTAAGATCCAGACCAGACCCAGACCAATCCGGACCAAAAAATTGATGAAAAAGTTCAAGTAAAATAAGTAAAATTTTCAGACTAAATTTTTTATAAAACCTTATTTCCTTTTAAGAAACGAAAGTTCAATGGAATTGGTGAACTTGTTATTAGTGAATGAAAAAGTACAAATGTCAAACTAATATATATTCAAATAGGTTTATATCAAAAACAAAAAAAAATTGTCTACAATTTCAGTTTGTTTTGGGTAAACAATAAATCTTTAAAACAAACAAAAAATTAAAGAAAAAAAGTTACAAATCGCTACGTTTGAAAAACAAACATTTTTAAAAATAATATAAAATAGTACATTATGATGCTAGGACGTAAAGCTAAAGATTTTGGACGGATGTGGAGTTTGAAAATCGAGGCGCTAGCCGAGATTTGCACCCACATTAAGTCCAAAACAGCTTACGTCCGTGCATCATATACTATTTTTTATTCGCCGCAAGCAAAATATTTTAAGAAAAGTTGTTTATTCTAAATTAAAACTACAAATTTCCATAAATTTTAAAATAAAAATATGTGGAACAAGTAACCTTTGACAAAATATTTATTATTTTTTCCAAATTATTGTGTAGCTATGACAACAAATGATAACAACTATTTTAATTGGATAATGAAATTTTGAATTTGAGGGTTGCTTTGATAAAAAATTTTATTTTTCATAGAATTTAAACAAATACAAATGCTTTTTACTTTTTTGGACGTAGCTATGACAACAAAATAAATAGTTGAAAAGTGATACTTTAAAGCCGCAAATCACAGTAATAAAGTAACACTTTAATATGTAGGCGAATAAAAATGAAGTTTGTTTTATTAGTTTAATATTTTTATAAAGCCTTACTTACTTACATTCGCTGATAAATTGTACTAAACTGCTAGATCTAAATTTCAGTTAACAAAATCGTCCAATTTTAATTTAATTGCATGTGATGTGATAAAAACATCAATTTCTTTACAATCATTTAGAAATAAAATATTGATTTAGTCAAATAAAAGGTTGATTAAATTGATTTAGCACGTTTAGTACAATTTAGCATCAATTGGAACGCAGTTTTAGTACTTTTTAAAAAAAAGCAAAAATTATTCAAATCAAATCATCAATTTAATTTTAAAGTTGCTTCGCTACAAATTTCGAGCCGACCTGTGTCAAAACTAGGGAATAAATATAAAAATAAAAATAACGTTTTAATTTTTTGTCTATATTAACGATTTTTTTTCTTTTTTTTTAATCAAAAGTGTTGTGTAGTAGGTATTACAAAATGTGTCACAACAACACATAGATACCTTTTAAGACGTAGGTCCCACAACAACATGCGTCTTGAGGTGTTGGTGGACGCTTTTTTTAAATCTTTGTGGATTGAAGGCACCCGAGACTATTGATTCGGGCAAATCATTCCATTTGTACGATGTACGCACTAAGAAATCCCTTTGGATTTTGTTACTATGACAGTGAGTAATCTCGACAGTTTGACTGGTTTCACAAACCGATTGACGAGTTATACGGGGAAAAGAATATGTCTGAGGCATTATGGATCTGATTTCATCCGAGCACTGCTGATGACGATATTTATAAAAAACAACGAGATCAGCAACAGTGCGACGGTGTTGTAGAGAATCAAGATTTAATGTTAAATTTCGATCACCAACAGTTCGTATAGCACGCTTTTGAACAGAGTCCAAAAGAGCTAGAATGGTAACAGATGCAGCGCCCCAAACTTGACAACAATACTCCAGACAGGGACGAATATAGGACTTATAAATGTGGAGTAATTGATGCGAAGTAAAATATTTTTTACATCTATTGAGGAGGCCAAGTTTTCTCGACGCACTCTTTGCCATGGCCATTATATGATCGTTCCAGAGTGTCATTGGAAATTTTGACTCCCAACAAACGAATGCTTTCACATTCGTCTATTTGGTCGTCACACATATTAATTTAAATATCGTTGGGAAACTCGGTCTTTGATCTGGAGACAACCAATAGCTGTGTTTTTGTGGAATTAAAATTGACTAAATTTTTGTCACCCCAATTGGCAACTTTTTTTACGTGCTCGTTTACACTTATGGCAGCGTCTCTCCGGGCGGGATTTATTCGTTCATGCATTTTACCCTTTGAAGATAGGGGGACGAATGACTTGTGCAGTGTACTATCATCTGCAAAACTATTTATTGGGTTACTGGTGATTTACAAAAGTTCGTTGATATTGTTACGTTTTTCACACCTTACTTCGAATTGGCCTAACTCACAATTCGATAAACGCAATTCCCAATCTCTTTCTGAGTTCGATCACTGATTAGTAAGCAAACACACCAGGTTTTATTAAGTATTCAACACCTTAATTGTTCCATAACAACAGGAAAACAATGCAGCAAACAATATTCCTAACTAGAATATTCTTCCAACAGCTTCGAAACTCCAACGGTTTATTGTAGAAATTTCCAATTCACAACGTTCAAAATAATACACAAAATATGTCGATTTAATAACACTTATAACTTTATTTACAAAAACTAATTTTAAATATCACTTTTATAATAACTTCACTTAACTATCGCAGGTTTAAAATAAAACTAATTCTACATTTAATTTCACTTTACTGTCGCAGATCTAAAATAAAACTAATTAAAAACTACAAAAGGTATTTTCCTTATATACCTTCTGCAATACTTCTAGATAATTCGACATCACTTTCCAGAAACCTTGAGAAAATATTAGAATATTCGATTATTTTACGTTATGTTGATTTGATTCATAAAATCGTTTATGTTGACCCTATTTCTAAGAAGAGACAACAACAACAATATTCATTTCATTAATTTGTTTGTTGTGTTTTGTTGATTTTATTTTCCTGGAAGTGACCGTAATCGTCTAGATTTTTCTGAATCGTAACATTACCCTCCATTTAAGCCTGTTCGTCCCGAACAGGATCTAGATCTCTCCTCCAATTGTTGAATCCAAACATTTTTTTTTCTTTTTCTATTTCCCAGGCGGTTTAGAATTACTTCCGGTCCCTTTCTAAGTCCTTGGCCATTACTTTGTTCTATGTCAGCGCACCGTGATGAGTATGGATTCTCATTATCTCTTAAGTGCTCCTTATCTCTTCCCTTTGAGTGTTTCACACTGCCATGTCCATGAACCATTCTCATTTTCAGCTGCGATTCGTCTCCATTTGAAGCTATTTGAACCACTTCATTTACATTGCTCACTTCGTACTGGACCTGATCTTGTTTCGTTTTTAACTTTCGGCGTTTGTTCAAACTTTTGCGTCGGTTGACGTTTCTTTCCGTCATCTGTTTGGATGATGGTTCCTGATTTTCATCTGCACTGTATAGTGTCTCATCGCTGCCAATAGCTGTTGACTCTGCCTTATTCACAAGTAGTGGCATCTGAACATTATTAACCTTTAGGATCCCACATCCAAAATCGAAGACTAATCCCTTCGCCTTCATGAAGTCCATCCCTAAAATGACTTCATCCATAATGTCTGCCACTAGCACCTCTTGTTGATAGCAGTTGTTTCCCAATTTTATTTCAGCGATTCTTTTACCTTCTATTTCGCATTCTCCAGTTACTGTTCGGAGTTTCAATCCATCTGATGGTTCCAAAACACCGTCAATTAAACCTTTGCGAACGAATGTTCGAGCTGAACCTGTATCCAGTGTCATGAAGCAACCTTTACCTTCAAGTTGTCCGTTGATACCCAAGCTTTCACCATTTACCGCAATTCTTGAAATTGGAATGTAGGCTGCATTCTCCTCACTTTTTGGCTTTACAGTTGCACCTTCAACAGACTTTCGTTGAATAGGAGTCGAAGATCTATCACGCTTCCTGTCCCAGCAGTCCTGTGAGATATGGCCCGATTTTCTACATATCCAACACAAGATTTTCCTACTGCTGCTCCTGAACCCTCCGTGCTGCTTGTCTTCGACTCCCATATTCTTCGCAGAAAACGACGATCTATCTGCTTCTTTACTTTTCCTGCACTCCCGTGCCATGTGACCCTCTTCGTCACATACCCAGCATCTGATGTCGCTTCCACTTCTGTGTGCCAATACTTCTCCTTTGATGTTCCCCTCTACATTCCTTTTTCTGCATCCACCAGATGGCATACATATCCTCTGTACCATCTCATATTGCATTGCGTATGCGACAGTTTCATGGAAAGTCGCCTTAGGTGTAGTCATTAGTTTGATCCTAATTTCTGGATCTCGGATACCATCTGTAAAAGCCTCAATCTTCATTTTCTCCATAAAATACGGAGGAGTATTCGAGTGTGCCAAATGTACAAGCCGTTCTACTGCCGAAGAATAGTCCTGAAGGCTTTCTCCATTCCGTTGCAAGCGACCCTTTAACTCGATCCGGTATAGCTCCTTTTTGTGGTCGCTGCCATATTTTTTCGTTCCAACGCATTCATCACTTCAGCATAACTTTTGCGATCGTTTTCTGGTACTGCCTGTAATGCTTCAGCTGCTTCACCTTTAAGCGCAACTATCAATGCAGCAAGACGATTTTCAGCGTTCCAAACATTTTGATCAGCTGCGGTCTCGAACTGGAACTTGAAGATGCCGAAAGATGTGGTACCGTCATACGATGGTGGCTTTAGTTTAATATTTGCTATTTGTTGTACCACATGTGAAGTGACTTTATTCGTTTCAACATCTTGCAACCGTTTCTCGAAATCATCTACTTTTGCAAGTACCTTTTTGTTTTCATCAAGTACTTTCTGCTCTAGCTCTTTCACCTCTTGATGAACTCTGCCTACTTCCTCCCGTAACGTAGTAGATATTTCGAGAAGTTTCTCGTCCATTATTTGCTTGACGTTCAAACTGATCTCTTCCTTGGTTGTAGCCATGTTATTGTTGACTATTTCCAGCTGTTGATTGATGTTGCTACTGATTTCTTCCTTGTTGGTAACCATATTAGCATTCATCTGATTCATATTGGCATTAATTTCTTGTTTTGTCTGGCTTATATTTAAATTCATTTGTTGTATCATTGCCATTAACTGCGTAAAATCGAAATTTACGGATGGCAATGAAGTTGTTGTTTCCGCAACAAAACTTTTGTCTTCATCAGCTACAGTTGAATCAGTATTTGTTGTAACTACCCCAAACTGGTAACTTTCCACTTCCGTTCCATTGGCTTCCATACCTTGTCGAAGCCGTAGCATTAATTCAGTTTTGTTTCCACTTGTTGACAATCCACGTTGTTCTAGTTCTTTCTTTAACTCAAGAACCTTCAAATCACCTAATAAAACCATTATTAATAGCTAACTAATCCGCCGATGTCACCAATGTTACGTTTTTCACACCTTACTTTGAATTGGCCTAACTCACAATTCGATAAACGCAATTCCCAATCTCTTTCTGAGTTCGATCACTGATTAGTAAGCAAACACACCAGGTTTTATTAAGTATTCAACACCTTAATTGTTCCACAACAACAGGAAAACAATGCAGCAAACAATATTCCTAACTAGAATATTCTTCCAACAGCTTCGAAACTCCAACGGTTTATTGTAGAAATTTCCAATTCACAACGTTCAAAATAATACACAAAATATGTCGATTTAATAACACTTATAACTTTATTTACAAAAACTAATTTTAAATATCACTTTTATAATAACTTCACTTAACTATCGCAGGTTTAAAATAAAACTAATTCTACATTTAATTTCACTTTACTGTCGCAGATCTAAAATAAAACTAATTAAAAACAACAAAAGGTATTTTCCTTATATACCTTCTGCAATACTTCTAGATAATTCGACATCACTTTCCAGAAACCTTGAGAAAATATTAGAATATTCGATTATTTTACGTTATGTTGATTTGATTCATAAAATCGTTTATGTTGACCCTATTTCTAAGAAGAGACAACAACAACAATATTCATTTCATTAATTTGTTTGTTGTGTTTTGTTGATTTTATTTTCCTGGAAGTGACCGTAATCGTCTAGATTTTTCTGAATCGTAACAATATAAATTAAAAATAAAGTTGGAAATAAAACTGAGCGTTTATTAATTTGAATAATTGAAATAAAACTGAGCGTTTATTAATTTGACTCAGAAGAAAAGCCATCTATAGATACCGAGATGTATCAGTTAGACAGAAAATTTTGAATCAACTACAAGACTGCGGGATAAAAACCGTACCGTTAGATAGGACTGGGAGTAAGACTATTGGTCTATAATTTGCAATTTATCACATTTCGTTCCTTTTTTTGGGACAGGCTGGACATTGGCCAACTTCGAGCAGGATGGAAAAATACCAGATTTATAGGATTAATAGAATATTTTGGTGAGAGTTGGTGCAATTTCTTTTGAAAATATTTTTAGAATAGCAGGAGGAATGTTGTCCAGACCAGAGGCTTTGTTGTTGTTTAACCCCCTTAAAAGTTTTTCGACAATTTTGGGTTTGAAATGTAATTGTTTCATATTAACTCATGAAGACTGGATTTGGTGTATTTCTTTAGGAGTTTCTAAAACTGTCGAATTTGAAGCAAAGCGTTCCGCGAACAATGTAGCTTTCCTTGCTGGATCAGTAACGATTGAGTCACCATCAATGATAGGAGGGATAGAAGATTTAGTACCACAATTTAAAGAATTAATGGCACTGTAAAAACTTTTGTCAGAAATTGACATACTCGAAATTTTTGCCGCTTTCGCTCTGTCAATCTCGGCTTTTTCGTTTTTAATTATCTGGTTTGATATTTTATTTGCCTTTAGATATTGGGATCGATTAACAAAATTCTTTTTATGAATCCAAATATTAAATAATCTATGTTTAATTCTAAGAGCCAATATTTTTGTTGGGGTTTCATTATTGAAAAGGGAACGAATTTTTTAATACCGAATTGAATGGTTTCAGTAAAGTTTTGAGCAGAAACACTTACATCGTCAGTATAAAAACAATGACGATCAAAAGGGAAACCTCGAAAAAAATTTCGGAGACCATTGGTGTCCATTTTTGAAAAGTGAAATATTTTACGGTGTTTGGGAACTCTAGTTTGTATTTAATTAGTTTTGATAACTGATGTGATTAGATAATGGTCAGAATTTTCAATACTACCCTTATCGACATCGACACTTGTAATATCTGGCATCGATGTGAGATAGAGGTCTATCAGAAAACTTTTATCACCGCCATTACGAGGAGTGAAAGTTGGGCTTTTTACAATCTGCGTCATGTCGTGCGATGCGGCAAATATTTCTGTCTGCCTTCGATTGTTGTCGTCGTCGGTCGTTTCGGAAAATTCTAACCACGATTTGTTGTGAACGTTGAAGTCACCGGTAACGATAACCTCACAATTTTGAAATTGTGCCCTAATTTCGTCCACAACATTATATAGAGCTATTATGAAAAAAAATTTTAGGTAGACAAACCTTTAATACTACTGTGTTGTAGCCATCACCATGTAGTTCATAACTTGGAAAGCGTTTATATGCAACACTCTCACGAATGTATGAACATACACCTTGATTGAAGTTTAAAAGCTGATTCAGGCCTATATTTGGAATTTAGTGTTACGTCATAGGGATAGGTTTCAGAAACTTGTGTTTCTGTAAGAAAAAGAATATGCGGTTTGTCGTGCTCGAGATGATGTTGCACGGCGTCACGGTTGGCATTCAATCCACAAATATTTTGAATGTGTATTTTAAAAATTTTTTATCAAATGTGATAGTCATTTGATCAAAATATAATTTGTTTTAAAAATGGGTAACTAAACAATAAATCCTATCATATAATAAAATATGACATAGGCCAATATTTCATGATAGGATGTAAGAAATAATAAACATATGAAAACAAAATTTTTTAAAAATTTGAAAGGTTACTAAAATATTTATCCATACTGTTCCCACGAATTAAGACGCAATAAAGGTCACCAACAGGCCTTCGTCTATACCTGTTAGAAGTCTATATATAACTGGGGCGACAGGTGCCCAGAGTTTTGGTACTTTTCATGGTTTGACCCAACCTGAGTCCTCTTTAGTGTGTACCCACCAGGGGGGTGCTAATAAGGGAGCACCTTCCCGCGACACGGGCGGCTAAGCCAAGGTTCCCGTTCCCGCTAGACATGACAACAGGTTTACGGTTTGCAATAGCAGGCTAAATCCCACTATAGCTCAGGTACCTCGGGTTCACCAAGTCCTGTATCACGGTCTAATCAGACCAGTGATCCCTGAGGAAGAATTACCGAAGTTTCAAAAAATCAGGTTCAAATTATTAATTTTACCGGCGTCTAGATTCGATTTACCATCATCTACAAAGCTTTTACATCTTTAGGGTAGATCAAATTTTCTAGACTAGCTTTTTGCTAGTCAATGGACCCTCGCCGATTTCATTATATGATTACCACATATTTTATACTTCGTAAGGCGCTTGTTCTTTTCGAGTCCTACAATTTTTTTATCTGCCATTTCCTTGATTCGGACGCTTTTTCGCTTGGGAATCTCTGATAAATTTTTATCAATTTATAATATTTAATAACAAATATCTAAAATTAGTGACTAATGCTGATATATCGTGGATTATGAAATGAGCGTACGTACGCTATCCTCTTTGAACTTATGACATTTTTTCGATTTTTCGCTAGTAAGCGAACATTTGTCGGACAACTGTATCAGTGTATTATACAATTAATTAAAACTGTAAAAAAAAATAAGACATGTGGTAATCAATAAACAATACCCCGCCAGGATGCCGCCTATCAGTCGTCGGAGTGGAAAAACGCCCTTCAATTTCACTAACTTTTGTTAAACAATCCTGTAAAAATTAGCTTTGTGGTAATTAATTTTCAATACTCCGGTATTTTGGCCTGTTTGAGTTGAGTTGTCGGACTCGACAAAAACAAACAATTTTTTGTCGAACAAAGGTACCCTCGTTTTCTGTAATAATTTTCCACCCCGTTTAATAAATAACAAAATTGTGGTAATAAATATACAAGACCCCGGGAAATCGCCATGTTTCACCAATCACCATCCAAGCAAAAATGCGGCCGAATCAAGGAAAATGGCAGATAAAAAAATTGTAGGACTCGTCTAGTAGGACAAGCGCCTTACGAAGAATAAAATATGTGGTAACCATAAAAAGAAATCGGCGAGAACCCAAGGACTAATATTTATTCCATAATAAGACATTGGAAATTGTGATCACAAATAAACTAATTATTTCATTTCCTACCACTTTTATTGCAACACATAATAATTGGAATATTGTTGGGGAACTTGGTTTTCGATCTGAAATCAGTCAATAAGTGTTTTGGTGGAATTAAAATTGTTCAGATTTAGGTTACTAGTATTTATGACTTTTAAGGTTCTCGTTTTCATTTATTACGGCGTTTTTTCGAACGGAATTTGTTTTTTTTTTCGTATTTTACCATCTGAAGTCGAGTTTGAAGCAAATTGAAATGCAAACAAGTAAGCTTTGTGACAGAATATTTGAAAGTAAAATTTCAAGAATTTATGGCACTCTAAAAACTTTTGTCAGAAATGGACATAGGCGTAGCGTAAGTAATGTCGCTTTCAATTATCTCGTTTGATATTTTGTTGGCCTTTAAAAAGTAGGATTGATGCACGGCTTTTAGGTAGAGGTTTTCATATAAAAATCTAGCTATTGCAACGTGCTTCATCTCGGAATTTCGGAAAAATTTCGGTGCCAAACGACTATATATGATAAGCGGAGACGGAAAATCAAAATGAAAAAAATTTATATATAGATATTATAACGATATGAGGTATAATAGAATTATCCGGCACTCTCACGGTCGCACTTTTCGACCTACACCAAAAATATTTTGTGTATGTTGCGACAAACAATCTCTTGGACAAGCTCGTGAACTGGCCATATCGGGGTACCATTTAAGTGGCCAGAGCCTTAAAGCCGAATAATCTAAGGAGTTATAACTTTCGTTTGAATCATAATGTTAAATAAAATTGATAAATATTGAATATTTAAACTATTTTTTATCATTTTTTTTCAAAATGAAAATCTTAGCGCAAAGGTTCCTAAAAAAATCAGCTGTTTTAAAAATTTTCTAAACTTTGTTGTCCTCGATATAGATGAAAATGACGAAGCTCAAAAATGAAAGCTTTTGCACACGTAAATACCTAGATAAATCTATCCAAAACTTAAAAAACAAATTGTTTAACTTCAGAGGTTAAGACCCTGGGGCTGTTAAAACGAAAACAAACTGCAAACGGCCATGATTTCATCATTTTTGAGTCTATTTTGTTTAAACTAATACCAGCTTTTAATTAAAGTTTTCAGCTACAACTTCAGAAATTTTCAACTTTCTAACCCAAGAAGTTCCAATGCAATTAGCATTATACTAACCTAATGCAAGCCACTCTCACACTATGTAATTACAACAACGGGATGTTAACAAATCCCATAGAAATCCCAAATATCCCATAGAAATATTAAATAAATTTTCCTTTGTTTCTTTTTGTTTTTATTTTTTTTTTCGCAAAAATTTAAAAAATGTTGTTTTGAATGTTTGTTGTTGTTGTTTTGAAAATTCATTATTGTTTTGAATTAGGGAATAGTTTCTTTGGGAATTTGGAATATTTGGAAGTGATTTAGTTGAAATAAATATATGTACGTATATTGATTATAGATTTACAAAAGTTTTCCTAAACGATAGATATTTGTATTATATTTGAGGCGTAAAAGCTGTTTGATGTTGTTGTTGATTATAAATTATGGGTGCTAGTATAGGCTAGTAATAATAGGAGGAAAAATTAGAAAAAAAAAAAATAATTCGTTACAGCAAACTGACAGTGGGATATTGTAGAACACGATATTGTAAAAGAGGGAAACATAAATCGAACCAGCAGCTGCTATCCGGGGGAGAATGGGGAGGGTTTTTAGGGGTTGAAAGGGGTTTTTCGTGATTTCTGGCTAAACCGTGCATCCTATCAAAAAGAGTTATATGTAAAAGTTGTAGGGGTTGAAAAGATCGGACCATTTTTACCCTCACCTCAACATTTTTCGAAAAAAATGCGAAAAACCGATTTTTTTCTTTTTTCTTGTTTTCTTTTACAAAAAAAATTTTATGAAGTTCAAATTTTGGAAAAAGATACCTCCATTTATTGGAAAAAGGCAGCAATTTTTTCGGAGGGAAATATTTAGACGTTGTTGTTAAAATTAATTTTTTTGAAAAAAAAAACCAAATTTTTAACTGCGATTCCTCTTAAAACTACGCCTCCTAATGAGTTCAGTTTTGACTCATTTACTCGTTCTTACGTCTATTTTTGATAAGTGGTAAAAAAATGGTACACTGTTATGGAATAAAAGGCAGGAAAATTGAAAAAAGCGAGAAAATCGTTTTTTTTTCGTGGTAATTTGCATATTTATCGTTGAATAATCGTTATTAATTAATAAAATCATTTAAATTTTTAATGATAAACGTAAACGACGATCATTTGGAAATAAATTAATGAATAATTATATGCTTTCGTTACTTTTAGTTTATTTAGGTAACAAAAAAGTAAATTTTATTCTTCAAACATGGCGATCTCAAAAAGTACCTTTTAGTTTTCTTTCATGTTTTTTATATTTTACAGATTTGTTATTTACTTAAAACATACTAAACCTATAAGGACAATTGTTATTTTTTGTTTTTGAGAAAAACACATTTGAATATAGGTTGATTTTTTTTGTACTTTGTTCCATACACTAAACCCAAGTTTACTGATTCTATTAAACTTATTTTGGGTTTAGAAGGTACTAAATGAGGTTTAAAGAAGGTACTAAATAAGCTTTTTTGGGTTTTCTGAAGGTTTAATATTTTACCCAAAACATACTCAAATTACAGACAGACGTTTTGTTCGACGATAAAAACCAATTCGAATATTTGTTAGCAAAAATATGCCAGTTGCAGATTTTGCTGAAATTTATCAAATAGATAGTGAATTTTCCTTTAAATTACAATAAAAAATTCATATTAAATTAAAATATATCATATATTAATTATCATATATTATAAACTAAAATAAGCATTAAATATTTTAGAAAAATGAAAATTCTGCCAATCCCACGTACTTTCGAAATCAAATTGCTCAAGAACGGCTTTACCAATTTTATCAAACTTTTTTTTTTGTAGGTGATTAGTTAATCGTTTGAAAAAAAAAATAATTAATTGTTTTTGTAATTAATTTTTAAATTAAAATATTAAAAAACTTTTTTAAAGTAGGCGCTTGGGTTGAAGATCAATTGAAATTTAATTTATTTTTTTTTGTAAAAACAGTTCTATCCTTACTCTAAAATATTACAAATTTACAAAGAGGCTAATATTCGTGTTCTTGAGATATTTAATTTTTAAGATTTTTAGTACGACTGAAATTCTAATTGTTGATTATTTCTTCGAACAATTTTTATCAAGTTCGAAAACGAAAGCATCTAATTATTCATAAATGTATTTCCGAATGATCGTTGTTTACGTAATAATAAAAAAAATAATATGATTTTATTAATTAGTAACAATTATTCAACGATAAATATGCAAATTACCACGAAAAAAGCAATTTTTTCGGTTTTTTCAATTTTCCCGCCTTTTTGTCCATAGATTTATACTTTTTTTACCATTTATCAAAAATAGACGTAAGAACAAGTAAATGAGTCAAAACTGAACTCTTTAGGATGCGTTGTTTTAAGAGGAATCGCAGTTAAAAATTTGGTTCTTTTTTTCAAAAAAATTAATTTTAACAACAACGTCTAAATATTTCCCTCCGAAAAAATTGCTGCCTTTTTCCAATAAATGGAGGTATCTTTTTCCAAAATTTGAACTTCATAAAATTTTTTTTGTAAAAGAAAACAAGAAAAAAGAAAAAAATCGGTTTTTCGCATTTTTTTTTATTCGAAAAATGTTGAGGTGAGGGTAAAAATGGTCCGTACAAAAAGTGTAGATCTTTTTAATCCCTACAACTTTTACATATAACTCTTTTTGATCAGATGCACGGTTTAGCCAGAAATCACGAAAAACCTTTTTCAACCCCAAAAAACCCTCCCCATTTTCCCCCGGATAGCAGCTGCTGGTTCGATTTATGTTTCCCTCTTTTACAATATCGTGCTCTACAATATCCCGCTGTCAGTTTGCTGTAACGAATTTTTTTGTTGTTAAAATACTATTTTTCCTGGCCTAGTATTGCAGTTGTGACGTAGTTAGAACGTTAATCCACCAAAGGATTTAATATGTTATTAAGGAGCTTTAACCAAATTAAACAAAACTATTCGAAATTGCATTGATAAAGTAGTTTCCGTTTATGTTTTTAGTTTGGCTGATTTGATAAATTTTTGGGATTATTCTGTTTCTACTTAAATTTTTTATTTATGTTAAACTAATTTGACACATCCATTTTTATTTGTACACAAAGCTGCCTGGTCCCGAAATCTACCTATTTCTAGCGGATATTCGTGCCGCTTGGACGTTTTTTTGTGAATCCTAATATTAAATAAATCTATGTTTGTTCTACGACCCAATTTTTCAATTTTCGATAAAAAATATTATTGTTGGAATTAAATTTTTGAATAGATTACGAATTTATCTATACCAAATTGAATGGTTTTTGTAATGTGTTGAGCAGAAACTTTAACATCGTCAGTATGAAACTAATGTTAATCTAAAGGGAAACATTGGGAAAAAATGTGAAAATCCCATGAGTTTAAATTTCTTATAATACTGTGGTAATTTCTTAATGTTAGGTCAAATTCCATCAAAATGCACTACAATCTACTTATGATTTCTATGAAACTATACACATATTGTCTGAGTTTGTGGCGACCCAATTCATAGACAATGAGGAGAATAGTTAGTAATTATTCAAAACTAATTGAAAACAATATTTGATAGTTTTGAAATCAAAATACGATGTGAAAAATTTCCAGCCAATATGCATTTTATAGAATTAAAAGCCCCAAGTAAACACATATAAATAATGTCACAAAAAAAAAACAGAATTCAACGAGATCTTAGAAAAAACTTAGATCATGTATCCATTCAAATTACATTTTAAGTAATTAAAGTGAAATCATTGATCTTATTCCTTTCAACGAAGGAATAACCAAATCAAAGCTGTATGATGTAATTACAAAAAAAAAATCCAACTACTTTATAAAGGTTCAACGTCTTTGAGTCAATAGCATGATTTTTATAAAATTCGGGTGATTTTTTTAAAGAAATTCGTTATCATGGGTTTTCCAAAAACCACAGGAATTCCCAAAATTGCATTGTACTGCTTTATATATAATTGCGACTGGGATGATTTTAGGATAAATAAACTTGTTTACCGGTGTGTATAATGGTTGTGATTTGTAATTGTATTTTATTGAAAATTTATTTCTCACACTTTAGATTATTAATATCTCGACTAGTCGCTGAAAATATAAGTCCTGATGGTCGATATTGGCCTCGAAGTCCAGATTAATTGATTGTATTAAGTTTGACAGCTGATCAAGTTAAATTTTCGTTTAAGTAACAATATCAAACAACAACTTTTTAACTTCGAGTCTCTGATGACATTTGATCCGTTTCGTCATAAATATTCACTCGCAAGTGACTATCAAGAAAATACATTCACTTACGCACAGATCCATTTGCCGCTTACCTTAACGTAACCAATGAGCGTAAGCAACTACTAAACATTTTCAACTTTCTATAATATATAGGTAAATAATTTTTCAAGAAAAAGTTGTTTAATAACTCAGCGTATTTATCAATTAAATGAAATTTTTTTCTGTGACTTGAACTATAAAAGTGTTCATCGAAATTTCTATCCAAGGATATTCGATAAAGTAAAATTTATTGTCGTGAAATTTCCGCTTGCGTACTTTAAATGAAACGGATTATTTTACGTTTTCAAAACTATTTTAACGTTAAATGCTAAATTTATTGAGGAAGTATAAAATTCAACAAATGCAAATTTAGAAAAATATAGCTATCTCTATTTTGTTAGATGCATTGTTAACAATAATTGTATCTGTATAATCGTTATTTTTAGGATATAATTAAATTTTCTTCTTTCTGCAAATAAAAAATTATTTAAACCTTCAAAGAGTTCAATGTCATTGAATTAAATTTTTCGACACTAAAAGTAATAACATAACTACAAACTTTTATATCAATTATATTGAATTGAAACAAAAAACTAAATTTAAAATTGGCTTGTTAATTGAGATTGACCTAGACATTGAAACATATTTTGATATTATTAGCAACAGGTGCTCTGAGAAAACGTTCACAAAAAACTGGGGAGAGGATGTCCTATGCCAAAAACTGGAATGAACAGAAAAAAATTGTATTTGAAGTACGAGATTAAGCCCACGTCAGTTAAAAAAAAGTAACGAAAAAATTAGACAACTTATATTGTTGTAAGAGAATGTGATTATATTTAACGGACATAACACAACAATTTCGTAAGCTCTAATCAATCAAATAAATTAAGTGTTAAATGTTTTTTATTTAAAATTGAAAAATTTGATTAAAATATACATAGATAAAAAGAATCGAATTGATTGAATATAATATTACCTTGTACCGTTAGGAATTGTTATAATTTCTTTAGAAGAAAGATTTTGAAAAATCATCATACTGAATAAGATGTTCAAGATTTGAGGAAAAATTCAATGAAAAATTATGAACAGGATTTAAAGCAGGATGTCCTGAATAGAATTTTCTTGTGCGTATCAGCTGTTTAATATGAAGACGAGTTTTAACCAGTATGTTGAGGAGCCAAAGTCTATTAACTTGAGTTTGCAAGTCACTCTTTTGTTGTCGGTCAAATTTTAACCGATTTAACCAAATTGCAAATTCACAATTCGAATAATCTAATAATGATATAGTGGAGTCATATTAGCATTTTATATTGATGTAAGAGCATAGTTGAATTTTTTTTTTGTTTTATGTTAAGAACATAAAAGTTAGTGGGCATGTAATTATTTAGCAAATTTGGAGGTCCGGAAGTGCCTCAAAAATGGCAAAAACTGGTTTTTTGGTGTTTTTTGAGTAGGTCACTTCACTATTTTTGAAATATTTCGGGCTCTAATGATCATAAAAAAAAAAATGAGAAATGTTTGTGATTAAATTTCAAATCCATCTAGGGGGGTTAGATACTTTAAAAGTGTAACCTAACCTCAAAAACCCGAATCGAGTGACTTTTTTTTTTTTACTAAATTTATGATAAGGGGCGGAAAAATCATCGAATTTCCAAGAAAATTTCAGGAAACATGTATTTTAATAGTCTTAATTTTTATGAAAGGAATTTAATTTTTTCGGCCACAATTGGCATTTTTCGTTAAATTTGGCAAATGGTGCCATTTTATGAGAAGCCATACAAAATAAAATTTTTTTTTTTAATCTGTACTTTTTTTTATCTTCTTTAACTTAAGTATAATTAAAATTATGTTGCCTTAATTTAAATGCCCATTTTTGGGTATGAAAAAAAAACTAATTTTTGCATTTTTTTGACATTTTACCATATATACGTTATTATTTATGCTATTATCATGTATTTTGCATAAAAGTGAAATATGCAATTCAAATTAATAAAAAATATTTTTTAAAATTATACATAGCCTACAAAACTTTTTTTTCTTGCAATGCCCTAAATTGCTTTTGGTAAATAATTAAAATGTTATTACAATTATTGTAAATATTTGATATAAGATTTTGAAAAAATGTAATATTCAATTTTTTTCAAACATATAAAATACACAGCATAAATAATTTTACGCCAATTATGTTTTCAATTGAAAATTCTATGTGTTATTATGGTTTTCCATATTATTCACTGTTTGTGTGCTTTTGTCACTTTTGAATTAAAATGCAATATTTAAAAATATACTTTTTGTTTATTTTTAAAATTTTTATTTTATTAAAAATAATTTAAACTTCCTTATAGTAAATATTTGAATTTGATTTTTTATTTTATTTAACATCGACTTACGTCATCCTCAGTTTAAATTATTATTACAATTTTTGCTTAAACTATTACTTATATACTACTTCAACTGCTATTTTTTATTATTATGTCATATATTTTGTTAGTTTAATTTTAATTATTTAACAAAAGCAATTTAGGGCATTGCAAGAAAAAAAAATTTTGTAGGTTATGTATAATTTTAAAAAATATTTTTTATTAATTTGAATTGCATATTTCACTTTTATGCAAAATACATGATAATAGCATAAATAATACCGTATATATGGTAAAATGTCAAAAAAATGCAAAAATTAATGTTTTTTTTTTCATGCCCAAAAATGGGCATTTAAATTAAGGCAACATAATTTTAATTATACTTAGGTTAAAGTAGATAAAAAAAAAAGTACAGATTTAAAAAAAAAAAATTATTTTGGATATTCTCATAAAATGGCACCATTTGCCAAATTTAACGAAAAATGCCAATTGTAGCCGAAAAAATTAAAATTTTTTCATAAAAATTAAATCCCATATTAAGACTATTAAAATACATCTTTCCTGAAATTTTCATGAAAATTCGACGATTTTTCCGCCCCTTATCATAAATTTAGTAAAAAAAAAAGTCACGCAATTCGGTTTTTTGAGGTTAGGTTACACTTTTAAAGTATCTAACCCCCCTATATGGATTTGAAATTTAATCACAAACATTTTTCATTTTTTTTTTTATGATCATTAGAGCCCGAAATATTTCAAAAATAGTGAAGTGACCTACTCAAAAAACACCAAAAAACCAGTTTTTGCCATTTTTGAGACACTTCCGGACCTCCAAATTTGCTAAATAATTACATGCTTACTAACTTTTACATAAAACCTTAACATAAAACAAAAAAAAATTCATCTTTGCTCTTACATCAATATAAAATGCTAATATGACTCCACTAATATGAATAGCATATGAAAAATGACATAGACCCATATTACTTCGGTCTGAAAGAAGTATTACATTCTCGAGCCAAAAGTGGAACTCTTACCCCTATTTTTTTGGCATTTCTCGACGTTTTGGGACCTGCTGATTCTAAAAAGGAAAAAAAATGTATGTCTGTTCCCCGGCCGGCCGTCCGCCATTACCTACGAAATCTAGAAAGCCGCTGGAGGGATTTCAAAAATTTGTTTTTCTAAAAATAGGTATACTCTATGGAGGTAGGATAGGTATACTCTAAGGCCTTAGAGGACGCTGTGTTCGATAACTGAATTTGGAGAAATCTTGATGTTCGGGATTGGTATATCAGACCAAAAAACTAGATTATTGCTTTATAGGTTTGTCAAAAAATATTGTCAAGTGTGTCAAAAGAATGATTTTCATTTATTTTTTACCCAATTTTCGGGAAAAAAATAAAATTAATTCTTTGAATGAGATGAAATGTAAATGAACATGAACTTGGACATGGAAATTTTTGATTTTATTATAATTTTTGAAATATTTTTGGAATTATGAAAAAAGTTTGTATTTTTGTTATAATGTTTGCAATAATTTTATGAATTTTGGGAAAAGTTTAAATTTAATTTTATTATAATTTTTGAAATATTTTTGGAATTATGAAAAAAAATTGTATTTTTGATTTTGTTATAATTTTTGCGATATTTTTAGAATTTTGAAAAAAGTTTGACTTTTTGAATTTTTGGAATATTTTTAGAATTTTGAAAAAGTTTGTATAACTTCGGTCTGAAAGACCTAAGTATTGCATTCTCAAGCCAAAAGTGAAATTCCTACCCCCACTTTTTTGGGCAGTTCTCGACGTTTTAGGACCTACTAATTCTGAAAAAGCAAAAAAAAAATGTGTCTGTCTGCCGGCCGTCCGTCACAACCTACAAAATCTAGAAAACCGCTGGAGATTTCCAAAATTTTTGTTTCTAAAAATAGGTTTACTCAATGGGAAAATTAGAGCCGAAAGGACGACGTGTTCGATAACTGTACCGGAAGTGTGTCAAAAAAAATCGTCAAGTGTGTCAAAACAAGGAAATTTGCTTATTTTTTGCTTAAAAAACGTTCATTTTAAGTGATTACGAGTAGGAACATGGAATTTAGAGAAAACTTGATGGTCGGGATTGGTATGTAAGACCAAAACCTAGAGTATTGCATTATAAATTTGTCAAAAAATGTTGTCAAGTGTGTCAAAAGAATGTTTTTTAGTTTTATTTTACTCAATTTTTTGGAAAAATTAAATTCATAATTTGTATGAGATAAAATGTAATCGAACATGAAATTGGACATGGAAATTTTAGATTTTGTTATAATTTTTGGAATTTTGAAAAAAGTTTGTATTTTTAAGTGTGTTATAATTTTTGCAATATTTTAAGAATATTGGAAAAATTTTCAATTTTTTATTTTGTTATAATTTTTGCAATATTTTTAGAATTTTGAAAAAAAGTTTAAATTTTTGTTTTTATTATAATTTTTAGAATATTTTTGGAATTTTGAAAGAAATATGAAATTTTGATTTTGAAATATTTCACGAAAATCTAAGTGGAGAGGTTTTTGAGTAGTTTGGTAATTGTATCATCTTTTGACTAAAATATGTTTATTTATGATCTGTTATAGTTTTCCGGCAACGTATTGATGGATGTTTCGTGTTAATTTTGTAATTAATATCTAAACAGAGATAACAAAAATACACGACGTTAACAAGGAGTTATGTTTGATATACATCGCTGCTCAAAACTAAAAACCATGTCCTCATAAAAGTTTTTTGCCGAAAATTATATCAAAATCCTTAACCCAGACCGAAGTCGTGATATCTCAGAGCTTGAGATCAGCCCCTTCATACTTTCATGATAGGAAAGAGAAAACAAAAGTTTGGTTTAAAGAACAAAACTAAAATGTGGTTGCCAATAAGGGGGTGCTACCGTTGACTGAACAGTGAACAGTTTATTCGCCAGCACTCCTAAGCTATCACCTTGGCTAGTGATATCTTACTGCTATTGCCAGTGGTATGTGATGATATCTCATGTTAATTCATATGTCATTAGCAGGTACTGCAGTAAGTTGAAAGTTTAGTGGTAGCTGATTCAAGTACTGCTAGTGGCGTTGTCCGTATGATGTGGTTGTTCAGGCAATTTGACACCAGTAAATTCAATTACTATTCAGAAATATGAATGTAGAATTGCTGGCTGGAGAATTATTGGATGCTAGATATGACGATAATTTTTCAGAGTTGAGGTAGCTGAACGTTGATGTAGTTGATATACTATCACGTCTTACATCTCAAGAGGCGTAATTTTTATGATTCCGATACAAGCGGTTTCTTGTTTCTAGTCCATACCCATATACAAGAAACATTCGCACTTCGTAGTATCAACAATTTAAATAAAGTGAGATGAACTAATGATATATTTTTAACACATTGATTTGCGATAGCAACAACTATATTTTAATGTTAATATAATATATACAAATTAATAAGTTCGGTTTTAATAATAAACAAATGTTCACCATCTTATATTGATTGATACACATATATAATATATAACAAGTATACATTCTTATAAGTTATTTAAATTATTGAATTTGAAACATTATCGAACTAGTTTTATTTATTTTATTTGAATGATAAAATTAAAGATGGTGAGAAAATTTAACAATCTAAATAACTTATAAGAATGTATACTTGTTATACTTGTCATACCCGTACAGCGAAAACTAAAAAAAAAATTTTACAAATCAACAAAAACTGACTCTTCCATGCGGATAATTGAAAATTTGTTGCTATATTTTTGTTTTAATTAAACCCAATGAAATTCTCTAAAGTGAATTGACATCATTGAATTTGACCAATCACATTTCAATTGCACTAATAATTTACCTAGGACAATTATCATGAATAATAAATATTTTTACAGAAATATGAATTATAAATTAATAAATGTTATAAAATTTTTAATTAAAATATTTTTTTTGTGGCGTTCATTCTCCATTTGGCAGCGTTGCCAAACTAATCAGCTTCGAATATTCACCACGGTCATTCGCAACAGCGACATAATTACCATGGAAGCCGATTTTTTAAGGTCGTTTATTACGTTCGTCTCCCATTGCAGTCGTGGTCTAGCTCGCGGTCACGAGTACTAACGTACATTTTTTTAATCATTCTAGACTGTGAATCGGCTCGTAGAACATGCCCAAACCAAGCAATCCTGTTGGAACGGATACAACTTATTATATCTGGACCCTCAAGAAGGTCTCTGATCTCAAAGTTATATCGCGTTCTGTACTCTCCATCGTCTGTCTTAAGTGGACCAAAAATGTAGCGTAGGATCTTGCGCTCAAATACAGATAAATGCGATTCGTCATTTTGTGTAAGGGTCCACGTTTGTGACCCATACATACATCACAACCGGTCTAATCAATGTCTTGTGTAATTTGAGCTTGGTGTTAGTTGATACATATGGAGGATCCAAGGAGAGGCTTAATTGAGTAGAAAGTTCGATTACCTGCAGCGATTCGAACTTTTATATCTGTAAGGATGCTGTTGTTCGAATCAAGCATTGATCCCAAATATTTAAAAGATTCAACTCCTTCAATTCGTTCATCGCCGCACATCAAATCTTTCTTCTTAGTCTATTTTGAAACATTCATATGTTTGGTTTTATCGTAGTTGATTTGAAGACCAATTTTTCTAGCACCAATCTCAAGCGACTTGAAAGTCTCATTTATAACAGCTTCACTTCGGCCGAGGATGACAACATCATCAGCGTAAGCGATCATCTGTACTTAGTTTATTGACAAGATATTGTTGTTAGTCGGTAGATTCTTTTGACGGCACACATACTCCAAGGCTAGATTGAAGAGTATAGGAGAGATAGCATCACATTGTCTTAGACCGGAGTCGACTTTAAAAATTTTTGATATTTCGTTCTCTACTCGTACACATCATTGAGAGTTCTGTACTGTCATTTTGCATAGTGATACCAGTTTACCAGGAATTCCCATTGACACCAGAGCAGACCATAGAGTCTCTCGTTCTAGAGAGTCGTAGGCCTGCCTGAAATCAATGAATAGTATTATTGAACTGATATTGAACTCTCGACACTTTTCCAAAATCATCTTTATCGAGAAAAGTGCATCGGTGGTACCTCGGCCCCGCCGAAAACCACACTGATATTCTCCAAACAGTTGTTCAGCAAAAGGATTGATTTTGGATAGCAAAATGTATGAAAAGATCGTATATGCTGTGCAGAGAAGAACGACTTCTCTGTAGTTTGCACATTACCCTTTTTATGGATTGGTCATCTGAACAACAAAAAGAACAAGATCATCGGCTTTAGTCGAATCAAAAAATGTTGTTTAAACATTTTATCATATAAATCGTTTAGTTTCGTTTTCTGATTTGAAATTTTGCACGTAGAGACATGCTGGCGATCTTCAGCTTTTAGTTTGCAGGTAATTGAGATCAAACTTTGATTTTGACACCAGGTGAATCTGAAGGTACACTTCTACTTCTTAAATTGAATCAGAATGGAAAATCGGTTAATTTTGTTTTAAATAGAGCGTAATCTATCGATTTAAATTATTAAAAATAATTAAAATAATAATTAAATTATTATAAATTTTACAAGCAATAGTAGACTAGTAGCCAATACATTATCTAAATATTTACGTCTTATAAAAATATATTTAAACATAACATATTCCGTTGACAAATATCATATCAAAACGGGAACTGTCTAAAGAAAAATAAATAAATATGGTTATTTCATCAAAAAATATTTACACTTCAACTCAAGTAATTGATTTTGGATTTAATCAACCACAACTACAACATGCAAATAGTATACTTATCAATCCAAATTGACAAACAGATGATATTTTTCTGATGATATTAACTTGATTACTTTTCATCAGAAAATCGTAATAAAGGTTAAACGACTAATCAATGGAATGTTATTAATCATATCTCCAACAAATTTTGTACTACAAAAACGTAATAATAATTTGAAACAACTGATGAATTGCAGAAAAATAAATAAAAGAAACCTTGAAATCCTTTTATAATGACGGAATTCAACGTCATGAAGACGTTTCGATGGTCAATCCGTTCAAGTGAATGTATATGTCTTCAGTTGTACTAAGAAAAAATTTGCCACATGCTAAATAGTAAAAGGAAGTGTACGATTGATCAGCAGTTTTTGGAATTCTAAAATTAGTAGATCTTAATTATGTTTGTCTGCAGTTTGAGGAAGAAATGAATTTTATTTTGAAAAATGATGTCATGGTGAACTTCTTCATGTGGATCATTTAATTGCAATATCATATTTTAAACGTGGGATCTAGTTTTATTTCGAGACAATCAGAATATGATTTCAGTATTGCATTGATTGTTGAATGTTTCCCTATATAACATTCTCTTTACCATATTCATAAACAGAATGTCAGTAGCGGAAGCGGTAATTGATGGCAGTACTTCTAAATGCAGTGCGGGAGCACTTCGAAATTTTCAGAAAGATGGGCAGACCGTAAATAAAACAAACGTACCAAACGTATAAATATTACCATAAACTAACATTTCTACCTCTCTCATCTAACACTTTTCACCCAACTAACGATCAGCTGGAATAAAAACAAAATCAAACAACTTGAAACAATTAATTTGTTTAAATCTTTCGTTTTAATTCTCTTGATCTTAAAACTGTTCTCTTCAAGTTTACTCAAAACAAATAATTTAAATCCAAACAAAAGCAAAAACTATTCTCATTTTTTTTTCTTATATATCATTACCGGCATCTTAACCATACTAGTTAGTCGAAGCACAGCCTTACGGGAGTGTGCATTTGGTGTCACGGTTAATTAATATTTTTTAATTTTATTTTATATTAAAATAATAAGTTTCTTTTGTATTTTACCGGCATCAATAGCACTAATTAATTTTGTTTTGTCGAGGTTATATTATATTTATAGTGAATAGTTTATATTAAAAAGTTGATTTAAGTTTTATGTATTTATGTGCCAAAAATTATTTTATATAAAATAAAATAAGTGAAGATTAAATAGGAATTGTTTGTCATAAAAGAAAGTGATTTGAATAGTTTTAATGAGCCAACATTTAAAATCTGTTTCGATTAAGGTAAATTAAAAAAAACGATAACAGTTTTCAGATAAAAATATTTCATAAGATTTATTTTTATATAATAAACAAGGTATTAGTAGTAATTGAATTTTGTTCCGAAGATTTAAATCATGTGGATCAGAGTAAAATTATATCAAGGATCAGTAAATAGAATCACAATCAGATTCATTGTTTTTTCTTTTGTTAATTTTAAAACTTGACCCAAAACACACGTGAGATTATTTTTGTTCGTTTTTTTGCAGTTACACAATTGCCATTTTAATTGTTTCGCATGTTTTCACGTTATTTAATTGTTTTATTAATATTTTGTTTAACAACAAAGAATTGACATAAAAATAATAATATTTAAAAATAACTGTTTTTTATGTAATTTTATTTTTTTATGAAAATTATGAGAACGAAAAATAGATAAAATTTCAAATTTGAATTATTAAAAAGATAATGCAACGAAAAAATGGCGGGAACAATAATAAAAATAAAATATCGTAATCGGAAATTATATAATTATTAAAATATTGATTAGTTATACAAAATTTATATTATTTTTTAATATTTCCGTTTTAACTCGACGTAAAACACTTTTAAACAGTTTGTCAAAAAGCAGTTTTACATTGGATGCATTTAGTTTTAAATATTTGGTTGGTTATAACCGGTTCAAATAAGCCTGGCATGTTTTTCTGCCTTGTGTTTATCCAAAGTCAACTTTGTTTGTCGATATAAACTGATTTTGCTGGTCCGGTTCAGTAAGTTTCGTTAGCCATCAACGCCGTGCAGATACAATTAGTTCCTGAGGCTGAGATCGATCTATTTCACTATTTATTACTTCATAAACTTAACTGGTCTTATTATGATAGTATCTAATAGTTTGCCTGTCTAGGGAGCAATAGCCAGTTGTACTATTCAAATATCTTTACTGTTCGGCTGCAGCCGAACCATCTCCGACTTTGGCGACTTAATTAACTTATGATGTTTAGTAAGTTATAATTAGTATGGTTGTAAGCTCGTTAGCTAAACATTAGTTTGAACTGTCGATATTCTCATACAAAAAACCTGTAAACCTCTTATTTACACCTTAGAGGTGTATAGTTAAGATTAACACCTTATACCCTTAAACCTTTTATTTACACCATTGAGTCATATAATACAATTCTCTAAATTATAGAATTTTACTTTTATAATTTTTACAACCTTGTGAACTCATTTGCATTCCAAATATAAAAAAAACAATAAAGCTATAAACAAACTAATTCTACAATTTAACTAATTAAATTTTATTTGTCTTTATAATTTAAAATCAAGTCGAAAAAAAATTAGAGGAATTCGTCTAGGTCATTTTATATAACATCCAAAATTTATACGGATATACTTTAATTTAAAACAGGAATAGATTCAGTCATGACAAAACAAAATTTAATATTTTTATTATCACGATAACAATATAATATTTATGTTAAACATTAAAACAATTAATGTTTTCCGTCTTATATGTACTTTATTTTATTTTTATCCTTTGTAGAAAATATGGTTTCAAGAATGCAAAAGTAATTGATATTTTTTACAAATCTGTTTTCCTTTTAATTTTAATAAAAAAGAAAATATAGAATCACTTTTCAAAACCGAATACATAGGTATGCGTAAAGTTGCCAAGGTATCATTTACGATTTTCTTTTCGACCAAATCACCGACAACTCTAATTTTTTCGATTTATTTTTCCATTTTTAAATTATAATTAAATAATTGTTAATCTTGTAATTTACGATTCAAACAATTTTATCGATATCCTTCAACTAAATCATCAGCGTTCAGAATTATTATTTTTTATAGGTAAATAAATGTAAATTGGAAAGTAGACGATATTTTAAAATTCCATTCAAAATAAATTGAATTTAAAATAGATTTGCATTTTTATTACGGAAACGTATTTGTGAAATGTTAAAGGTTGTATTAATAGGTAAATAGAATTTCAGGAATGTATTGATTCTCTAGAACATCACTCGGCAATATGGTTCGGTTGGTTACCGTTAACGATAATAAATATTCAATAAATACTAACTGTAAACATATTTCAACCAACATTTTTACATACCGTTTAAAAATATTAAGCATCTACTGTCAACTCAATACCTATTGGATGCTTTTTTTTCACATAAAATTACCGTTTAAACGGTCGTCAAAATATATTGATTTTAGTACAACCATAAAAGCATTTAGATTCAGGAGGACAAGTAAAAATTAGAGATAAATGTGAGACCATTAGCTTATTCAAATGTATTGAATTTATTGTTTTTTTGACAAAAACAAAATTTGCCTTTTTTAATTAGATTGGAAGTTAAAACAAAGCGAAACCAAAGCACATGGCTAGAGTAAGAGTTTTATGCGCACTTTTATATAAAAAATAAAAATGATTGAATTTAGTAATACACCGGGTCCAAAATATACAAAAAGGCATATATTTCCTAATACCCTGGTAAATCGAGAAATCTGTAGACTTCTAGCAATTTAATTACTTAAAGGATGAAAAGTGGAAAAACAACCGGAAGATGTATTGTTTTACATTAAAATTTATATAATAAATTTTTAATATGAATTGAATTTGAATGAATTGCAAAAATTTTAGTATAACAAAACCAATTTTATAATTTAATTTAAAAGCATTAAGCTTGGTTTTACCTAGGGTGACCATCTCCTTGAGTTTGACCCGGAGTCTCTAAGCTATAGGCGTAGTAATTTCCGGGCTCCGGGTTTTACAACAAACTCGCGTGATGAGACAAAACTTTACTTAGTTGCCACCTATTTTACTTAAAATTGACAAATCTTCTAGCTAAATTAAAATCTTATGACAAAGATGATTTTACTGTCTTCACGAATTCAGTTTTCTTATAGTTCCTTAGTTTCATGTTAATTAAGATAGGATTTCATCCAACATTTTGACACCGCGCTGGCATCCACAATTTTCCCGATGATAGAACCCCGTGTAGGAGTTGTCAATATTAAACAACGAACCAATCTCGGGCCAGTATTGGGGTGCCAAGCCTTGGCTAACTAGCTTTGGTTTCAGTCTGGGCCAGTTGTAAATGCCTAAACTGAACCAAAAAGCTCAGTTTATTATATTACGCGTTATTATCCAGTCTAATGCATTGTAAACATGTGCAAGCCTTGTTATGTTTATCTTTATTTTCATATATGTCACTCTTTCTACAACCTCTTTCCACACATTTAAAGGTCTGGAAAAAACATTTATTTTGGTAGATCTGGCCCAAGCCTGGTTTACCTGACTTTGCTCCAGGACATCAGTTTGAAAATGTCAAGCCTGGCCCAAACTCCAAAAGCTGTGACGCGGGCTTGGCCCCTTAGATTTTTCTTACCCGGGACACTGTATGTCGCTTAAGCGTTTCTCCTAAGCTTCAATCTCGTGTTACAGCCCCTAATGGTATAAATTTATTAATAAATTCCATCAACGAAGACCTACAACGTATAATAGAATAGATGAAGGGTAATTTCGTTGAGTTACAATCCAACCAAAACCAAATGTTATCGTTTATTACAGATGTAGTAACGTCCTATTAAAAATTAAACAACATCCTATAACTTTTCTATTAAGATAAGCCATGAGACTTCAAACAAGAACGACTAAGTTAAGTTAAACTCTGGTTGCTGTTAATGAAAATAACATGAAATAGAACAAACAATACAAAAATTAGAATTCATGAGTCGATGTAAACAAATTTTTAACTAGGGCAAATTATGTTGATCTATAGGTCATTTATCTGCTTAAGTATGGAATATTTTGTTGTCTTGTTTAGGGAGGTGTTTGTCAGTCAACAATGAAATATCTAGACCAGTGATCGCAAATACGTTGAACACGTGCCCGACTTGGCACGTTTAAGAATATTGCTTGGCAGCAAAACTTTTGGGTTTTGTGAGAAAATTCAAACTTTAAACAAAACTTATTTTAAATTCATTACTTTTATTCATACTTTAAACAAAAATAATTTTTTTTAACTACTATCTTGAGAAATCGTCATTATTTACTCGAATGCCCCTATGAGAAGTAATTTTTCTCAACCTAAGTCAATAATAATAACAAAAAATTACCTAGGTTAATAATGACAAATTTTCATTTATTTTTAATTGAAATGAACAAAATAAAACAAACAAATAATAATTGCATTCCTTTGTTTCGTTTTATTTGTAAACTTCCAGGCTACTTGATATTTTAAGATATTTAAAAAAAGAAATGGAAATTAACTAATATCATAATCTAATCAAAGCAAATATGATAATTAGTGTTAGTAGTTAAAAAAAATACTTCTATATATACCTCGGTTGAGAAGACTAATATTGACCTCGAACATTATATCCCTCGGCGCTACGCGCCTCAGGATCTAAAAATTCTCGGTCAATAATAGCTTACTTTTCAACCTTGTTATATAATGTACTATTTTTAAACATATAAAACATGTAAAATTGATAAATAATCAACTTTAAAAATTTAAGATTTCAAATCAAATATTTCGCTTTACCAATGTTTTAGAATTTAAGTACAGTGGGTGTGAAAAATTTTGCATTCGGTTGTTGGTATAGGTATTGAATGATTCGTTATTTCTTCCTAATCAGTACCCAATATCCATATTTTAAAATATGTACTGGCAATAGTCTTTTTTATAATATTTACTCCAGTACATATATTTTTATGAGCTTGAATTTTCACAACAAAAATTTGTTTTAACAAAAACGTGTACCAGAATGTCATGAAGACGGTAGTGAATAAGGCCACTAGAACTATTATGATTAAAAATCTTGCCGTGGGTATCACAGTTGTAGAAGAGATCAGAAGAGTACAGCTCTAGTCTGGGAACAGGCGAGATAGAAGAAACAGATACTCGCATGAATCTACATAAGGGAGGCAATGAGGCAAAATGAAAACAATACTATTAAAAGAAATCATACGGCACTTTTAGGGCAAGAATATAATCACTATATATAATCCCTAAATCCGTGGCTTGAGTAATCGAAAGAAGGTATTATTAAGCAGTTCAACTTCAGGATAAAATAAACTTCGATGTTGTGCAAATAAAGAAGAAATTAATAATAAAATGGTACGCAGAGTAGAGGTATTTAGACCAAGGCAAATGGGCACTAACAGTGTATTGCAGATTAAATTTCACGTAATTGAAAATTGTTCAAAATATTGGCAGTAGATAAATTATCGGAACAAGGGCCATCTTGTGGAACAGCAAGCAGCCGTCATGGCATATATCACTACATCCAAACTATTCAGAAATTTTTTTTTTTTTTTTTTTTTTCAATAAAATGTGTTGTGTAGTAGGAATTACAATATGTGTCACAACAACACATAAAAACCTTTTAAGACCAAGGTCCCACAACAACATACGTTCAAAGGTGTTGATGGACGTAAATCTTTCTTTTTTTGTATTTTTATATTTTTTAAAGAATGGATAACTAAAAAAAAAATCCTATCACTTACAAAATATGACATAGGCCAATATTTTATGATAGAATAGAGAAAATAAAAGTAAATTAAAAAGTAAATAGCAAATTATTACAAAAATTTGCTGAAACAAAACAAAAATGTAGTTGCCAATAATCCAGCCGGTTGCATATTCCTTGACCCTGTGACGCACTCTTTCTTAAAGATTAAAGCCCACACATAATTATATGAAGGCTAACTTCTTCAAGAAATAGCGTCTCATCATCAATGATTATTTAACAGCTAAGATTGAGGGTGCTACCGTTGACTGAATACAGTTCATCCGCCACCACCCCTAAGATGTCACCTTGGCTAGTGATATCTCACTGCTATTGCCAGTGGTGTGTGATATCTCACGTCAACTCGTATGTCAATAACAGGGACTGGAGTACGCGGGGTTGTCACACCCGTAGATCAAAAATAAAAAAAAAAAATTGTGTAAGCTTTACAAGCTTTGCCATGTAGATAATGCAGGTGATGAAAAAGCCGATATTCTAGGAAAGAATCCAAAAAGCCCTTTTCGTCTATCCGAATAATATTGTAAACTGTGCAAAGGATACATCTAGGAAAGGAAAGTGAGAAGAAATGTTCTGAGGCCTGGAACAATGACATAGGTCTAAGGCAATCCTATAAATTAATTAGAGTGTCGTAAAAACCAAAAAGATCAAAAACATATTCAGGCTTGAGTAGGATCGACTTAAAAATAAAAGCAGACAAACAATGGAAAGCTTAAGAACCGACTGGATTTTTTATAAGGACAGACAGATGTTTCTAAATATTAGTATACTGCTTTATACCGCTGATAAATACTTCCAAGTCAGAAAGATTAAAACATAGTGCAATGCAATCTTATAAGGAATGGTGGTGTAAAAACTGGGATCGTTAAGAACTAATTTTCAAAGTTATTATAAATAGATAGTTGATATAGTTTTATACATTCAAATATTTTGTTAAGTTGTAAATAAATTTTAAATACATTTGAATAAATTTGTCTGTCGTATCGTCTGAGTTGCTCGGAGACTGTTGAGTATTTTTTTTGGCAAAGTTTATGTTTAGTTTGACAGAGTTTTTGGCTCTGAAGGTTTTCTATGCTCGATTAGTGCAATTCTCTAATTTTTATTCCAACATAAAACAAACACTGCAATTTGTATTTTATTTTATGGGCACTTGCCACTTATCCACTGCTTCTGCTCTAGTCATTGAAAATCTTACAATAGTTTTGATTTTTACCGATTTAACAAAACAATTTATAACTGTTTTGGAACTTCAATAAAATTAATTAATTATTAAGATAAGAATAGAAATACAATCGGAGCAAATTCTCTAAACCATCCTAAAAAAACATTTTCATATGGAATGTGTTAATATGGAGAAAAACTTTTATATCCAAAAATGTTTTGGTTGATTGAACTTACAAATACAGGCTATCCCAAAAATATTATATTTGTGTAGTCGATTGATACTAACTCGAAAAACGCCCGTTTAATTTGAATAAAATTAGGCTCAAGTTTAGCAGAAAATATTGAAATCTAAATTAGACTAAAAAATTTAAAATGTATATTTTATAATTTTCAAATCCACCGTTTTGAAAAAATAGTTTCTTAAAAAACTATATCGTGTTCTTGGATATGAACTAATGATATAAATTAAAAACTGTTTGTTTAGCTTATATATACATACATGGAAGATGAATTTTCCTGGAGGATTAACCCATGGTGAAAGTGCAACTTTTTCTCTCTAGAAATTAAAAAATTCCTACACCTGTTAAGACAAGCACCGTTTAAAATGTTGACATAATTACTTCACCATAATTCTTTCACCTTGCAAATACGGAGCCACAACATATTGACTATGCTCATTTGGCACGCAAAAATTTTTTCGGCACACTTATCTACATTCACTTGCGACCGCGGATCTAGACTCTACGCGATTATTCTAAATTAACTGATCAGCTACATTCACTCCAGCGCCGAAAAAATGTTGTCGAACCGTCCATCTACTATAAATACTACTTCTATGATGCGAAAAATTTAAAACATTCTTCCATTATGTGCAAAGTACAATTGATAAACAAGAACTTCAGAAATGTCCCATCCGTTTGATTTTTAAATATCCCATTGTAGAACATGTTCGTTTTAAAACTGATATTTCAAAAGAGTATTGCAAAATTTTAAAATTTATTGGTCCCTCGCAAAGTGGCCTTTCTCGCAGAGTTTTCTAATACTCATAAAAGTATCGGGAGAAATGTCCAGCAAAGGTGGTTATCCTAGTTTTAACATGCGAACTGTTGACTGTGAATTTTATTATCAACCAATCACAAAAAAGAATTTTATATTCACCACAAAATTCGTATTCCTGATTCGTTAATAACACCATTCACCGTTCGCGTGTTAAAACCCAGTTATATAGTTATGACAGTGTTGATTGTGTTGATGTTGATTATGTTGATTTTTATGTAAGATTTTTGTATTATTATGCTTACCCGGTCCAATTTTGAAATAAATTGGACCGGGTAAGCCGGGTACTCGGTGCATCAATAATTGCATTGTATGTAATAAAATAAATAACAGCCGGAAAACAAAATAATAAACCTCACTAGTATGTATTTAGGATTTATTTAAACTTCCTAATTTATTATTATTATTTTTTACTGGTATCAATCATTTCCTTTGTGACAAATTATTCCAAATATGTAGGCCATATTATTGCTAATAATCGTTAAATATATAATTTTCTTTAAATTCAGTTTGTTTGTCTCTTCCGAATCGGTTTTTGTCAGTGTTGCTGTGCTTGACTGAGACCAATTTTGTCAATATTGTTCAAAACACTTTAGGGTTCTTAAATGATTTACATAGTTTGTCTACTTAGCTTTAGTCAGTTTTGCTATTCGCTAACGAGTTGTTGATCAAATTTTTATTTTAAACAAAAAGTGTTGCGTGATAACCATTACTACATGTATCTAAAACAATATCTGAATTACCTGCAACACTAAGGTGTTGGGCAACGGTTTTTTATCCTTTGTGGTTTGGAGAAACCCGAAATTATCCGGGTGAAATACTTGTATCTTAGGACTGTTTCGTTTGTGCATCTAAACCTGCATTGTTGGATGTTTTAAATAGTTTTACTGTCCATCTAAAGCAAGATTCACGGCTGGTAGACAAGTTTACTCGTAGAATTAAGCCAGATATTCTAATCAAAAACCAGTGTTGGTCAAAGTCAAACTAGAATTTGCAGATTGTTTTACTTTTACACTACTGGTCTAAAAAGGTCAAAAAGTTTAGTTTAGGAATGTTGTTCAGACCAGCATACGATAATATTATTGTTGGTTCAAATAAAATTGACAATGGTAAAGGTTTGGATTAAATTTAAATTTTAAATTTTTGCTCCTAATAGAAATCGATCTATGGGATCACTCTGCTCTTTGAACTTAATAGTTCTTATTTAACCTTCTTATTATGTGGTTAATTTAATATCAAACTCCAAAGAAAAAAACAATCTTAAAGTAGCAATACCACTAATATAATTTATAACTCAATTTATTTATAGTTTATTTTACAAATTCCTTTTGCATATTTAAAAAATATCTCTAGCTCCAATCAATCAATATTTTAATCAAAAAACAATAACAATTAACCAACCTTCTAATTTCAACATTGAAACAAAAATGATACAACCCCGATTAAAAAAGTCACCAATAGAATACTAAGCACTAAGTTGCTGTGTTTTTCCAAAATAATATTACAACATATTGATTGAAAATTGAAAAAAAATGGCAATGAACTCATATCTCCTACTGTATTCGCACCAAATAATTTATATTCTGTGTGCAAGTGAAACCATGAATATCTACGATCTTCATTTAATTTTTTTGAAATACATTTTAATTTATGATTTTATATTCACATGCTTCTGGATTTTTACCTTACTCATAATAGTATAATATTAAGATTTAAAACAAGTAATTATATAAAGATTTTTGTTTTATTGTTATTTACAATCGTGACCTTGGCACAATTATGCAACCGCATATTTAATATATTATATTTACAATTATAGAATAATAGTTTTAATTTTATTACTTCGATTTATCTATATATTTTTATCTTTGATTATCTTTTATCATATTACGATTTGTCGTTTATGAGTTCAAGTTCATACGTTAACACATACAACTATATCGTGTGATTAAAGATCACAAATATAACTTTCGATTCAAATCAGCTGATTATGAATTATAATTATGAATCAGAAATACAAGTAAATATGATTTTTCCCTAATATGTAGTACTCGTATTACATGGTTCAAGGAGTCTTGCTCAATACCTAATTATTTTTGTTTTAAACCTGTAATTTATTATTGTTTAATAGAATATGAAGTAATTGAAATTATCCGTACAAATTTATATCTACCGTGATAATTTTAATTAATATTTTTTTTCTCATTCGGTTTAAAAATATTTTAATTAGTTTTTGTATTTCAATTAATATTTCATCATAGTTAAACGTTATATTTCCTATTCCGTTAATAAAGAAAAATATTAAGAAAATTGTTGATAAAAGTATTTGACATTTATTATGATGTCAACACAAACAATATTTGAAAATCAACAAAACGTTCAAATAAATCATACAAGTGGATAGGTATAATGTAAACAAAAACAAAAATCTTATGAAATTATATGAATTAATTATTTCCTTAATTTAAATGAATCAAAATTATTGATTCGAATAAGATTGCTTTCTTTTAATTTAATTTTTTTTATTCATAATTTTATTTGAATATTTCAAAAAATATAGGCAACACTAATGTATTGCAGGAATTTTTAGTACTAGTTCTGGGTATATAGTATGCTTAAAACAATATTATTATATACAAGTTAAAACAAAAATAATTGTAATGACAACAAACAGTACAGAACAGATCCAGAGCAATTGTAATGAAAATTTTAATAAATCAGTTATTTCTTTTACGGATCTTGAATTTCAGAGACGAAGTTCAAGAAAGTTTGTATTTTCAAACTGTAACTAATTGCATTCTACTTTCTTCCCCAATTTTATTTCAATGGTGTAAAGTAAAAATAGAATTTATTTTTTAAAAGTCCGGGTTCGTCGTTTCACAAAATCGTTGAAATTCTTTGATTTTGTCTTATTCTAATTTTTTGTTGTTATTGTATTTATTTATTTAAAACGGAACTGATATGTTAATTTTTTTGCATTTTATTTTATTTGACGTAAAAATAAATTTGTTAAATTCTGGGAGTTCCTCTCCTAACACAAACATGTACAAATAGATTAAATAATTTTGTATGACAAAACAAAAATTATTTAAATTTTGATTTGAATAATGCTCGTAAATCTGACATCATGAGTCTACTAGCATTTGATTAGAAAAAATTGAAATTTGTTATTTTCGATAAATGTTTGTGATATCGTTATCGCACCATAATGATAATTTATTGACATTTGAATATATGTATGTACATTAAAGTTTGTTGGCATTTTGGCATATGCTAATTCACCTATTTGATCGAAACTATCAAAAGTCGAGTACAGACCGCTTAAAGTTTACGAATTGAGCAAAAGAATTTTTAGGAAAAATATTTATCTAAAAGCAAAATTGAGGGAAAGTCTCTCTCTCTCTCTCTCTCTCTCTCTCTCTCTCTCTCTCTCTCTCTCTCTCTCTCTCTCTCTCTCTCTCTCTCTCTCTCTCTCTCTCTCTCTCTCTCTCTCTCTCTCTCTCTCTCTCTCTCTCTCTCTCTCTCTCTCTCTCTCTCTCGCGATGGTCACAAAAATAAAATGGCAATTGAAATTGTTTAAGTTAGTTAGACGATTCACATACAGAATGGCTGTATTACTATCACAGACAATCACCAAAGCTATCAGTAGTGAGTTCACCGCACCACTCGCATATTCAAACGGTGTGTTGAGTTATTCAAGCCACTATAGAACAAGTAACAACTACTAAACACGCAAATACAATAAAAAATACTGTCAACTATCTCGTGGAGGTCACACCAAAAGCCCCTTACAAAACTTCTATGGTGGGCTTCTAAAGTCCAAACAATATTTCCAGTTCTTCTTTATTGCTGACACTGGAAAACAGACATCTCCACCATTCTGTTAAAAATTTGGCTTCCATATGTTGCCACTTTTATGTTGACGTGATATTGATGCACAAAATAAACTTGCATTTGTTTATATTGAAGCGTACTAATCATTTTATCTACTATCGACGTCTACATATGGAGCATCTGGATCTTTTCTTTACCTATTTCAAAACGATTAAAATAAGCTGATCTTACAAATTATTCAAAAATCTGAGTTCTTATTAAAAGAGAACTAATATGTACCTGGATTATGTAAAGGGTGTCTCAAAATTCAAGTAAGAAGAAAATCAATTTTTTATTGAGTCATACAGTGAAGGGTTATATATACGGAATAACATATAGTGTAAATGGTCTTCACTTGTTAGCATAAAAAACTTGTTAGCAATCGGCGACCGATTCTGAATAACGGAAAATTGGAACATGGAATAACTCATGCTGTAATTAAACAGTTTATCGGGCTGTGTGGCAGATGGCACTATGTGGTCTGTAATATCCTGTAATCCACGCCAATATTTTGCAGTTTAGGCACAATAAACTGTCTTATCATATTATTGCCTGATCCACATTTTCGAAGTAGAATTGTCTGATGATGACTCAAGTCTAAATTCATACCAAACACTGACACTTTGTGGATGCATTTGGTTCCAAAATATCACTTTTGGATTTTCTGCTGCTGGATTCTGTAACTGAGATGCGATGAAGTGATAAGTTTTTTATCACTTCACCCGCACCGTAAACAATGCTATTATTGACAAAATTACTTTTTTGACGATACAAATTTTATCACTTCACTTCACCGCTTCATAATTACGAAAGCTGCAAAGCTAGACCCGAAATGTGACAATATTGAAGATTAACGAAGTCATCAAGTTAAGAATGAGCCTCAGTGCTGCAAAGGAATTTGTTCGAAAAATTAGTATCCACTTGTTGTTCTATAATCCGTTATACAAACTGTCTTTGGTGTGCATGGTCAGTAGGCTTCAGTTTTTTGAGTTAACTGAGTCTTCCAAGCCTTAAGATGCAACTCTTTCGTAAGAATATGATGCGTTGTTGTCAGCTTTACCGCACAAAAGTCAAAGCTTTTGTGAAATTTGGTTTACTCTTTGGTTGGTGGTAAGGGATTCCGCCTTAATCAGAAGCAAAATCTATTACAGAGTAATTCAAGTATGTAAGAATATGAAACTGATTTGTTGTTTCCGGGGTAGCCCCTGTCGTTGCCGTCAATTTATAGGCAGTTACTCATCCATATCTGCAAGTCTCGCCAAGTTATCAAAAAAGAACCACAAGTGTATATGGAATGCAAATTCGCAACTCTTCTCAGCGATTTAAAGGCGCTCATAAAAACAGTTCCAGTGCTCGTAAACCAAAACAAAGACAATAAATACGTTTGGCCTAAAACTCCGATACCCGAAAAAACTTTTATCAATCAAAAACAAGAACCTGTTCGTGGAGTATAACATAACCGAAAATGGTTAATTTAACTTTCCGATACCGCATCTTTACATCACAAGTTTCTGTAAACTAGTATATCATAAGACCAACATAAAAAACAACGATAAGGTCAATTAATATAATGCCACAAATTAATATAAATATCTCAACAATAAACACACAAGGAAGATTACTTTTATATGTAAATCTTATGACATAAAATAACAAAAAATTCGGAACCAAAAATAAATTATTTTCGCGTGATAACTCTCACGTATAATTAATTTCGTATAATTTAACAAAACGATGATATAATTGTATTATGCAAAAACTGTTTTCTAATAATCGATGGTTGCCATCATCATCATCATATATTAACCAAACATCTGTTTTTAATCTTTGGTACTTGAGGTTTGTTTTGGTTGTGTACCGTAACATGACGTAATATTATTACAAATAAAATACGTTTTCGAAAAAATTTAAAGCGAACGTGATATTTTTGTTATATGTATATGCAATGCATGCCTAAACTATAACAAAAAGATTAAAAATAGACTACTTAAAACTTTAGTAAGTAAAATAGTTCCGTTTTTCTATAATCATCTTCATGAATAAAACGTGATGAAACGGAAAAATAAATATTTAATGAAATCATATGCAATTTTTATTTTTGTGTGACGAAGTATAAGTAAATTAACGGTTGGATGCGATATTGTAAATTTAAATATTGGTAACCGAAAAAAACATTGAACAATAATAACAACAACAACAACAAAAACTATTTTCATGTTTTATAAATTTTAAGGAGTCACGGTTTATTAAAAATTATGTCTTTGATTTTTTAATTTTACAAAAACGTTAAACATTCAACCAACCGTGAACTTTAAATCGAAGTAAAAAAAATTCATTGGTGATATTGGACAAGGAAAAGTATCTGACACAAAATGTAACTGTTATCTTGAAATTTGGATTCGATAACACAAAGAATATCAAAGTTCGTAATAATGTCGATAATTTGTTTTGGTTTTAATGTAGTAGTAGTAGCAAATTAGCAAACTTTTTTGACATTGAATTTTATTTTTTTTTTTTTAAATTTACTTAACATCCCGTGAGATTAATGAATCTCGTTGTGGACGAGTTTTTATCATGACGGTAAACATAATAAAATATAATTATTACAAAAACAAATTAAATTCAAAAAACAATTAATGATAATTTTCGACAAAAGTAAAAGTAAAATCAAATTGTACGAAAAAAAAATAAGAAAACAGAAAATATAAAATTAAAAGAAAAGTCATAAAAATACTAAGAAATAAAATAAAGAAATCAAAAACTAGCTGGTACTACGATTTGCAATGATAAACTTCTTTAGCTTTTTCTTGAATGATTTATCGCAACTCAATTTTAATTCAGCCGGTATTTCATTGTCGAGTGCTATGGAATGAAATTTAAGCGATGTTGGATTTAGTTTTTTAACATAAAGGTTTCCGTGTATTGTAAGAACGTACATCACAATTAACTGCATAGCGTTGGTTTGTATGCACATAGTTGTGAAATATGATATGGGCTAAAGATGTTATTTTCCATTCAAATGCTTCTTTAACCATAAGCAACTCATGCGTAACGTGAATTTGTTTAGTACTCGTTCGAACTGGTAGCCCAAAGATTTTTATGGCACGATTTTGAATTCGTTGAGCCTCATCAATTCTTTCCTTTACTGCAGTAGCCCACACCTCAAGTGCATAAGACAACGTACTATGAAATAAAGCAAAAAAGATTGATCGTTTAATGTTATCATGCACCATGATCGATATTCTTTTAAAAATTCCAGCTATTCGTGATAATTTCTTGATCATTGCATTGTATTCAGCTTGGACTATGTCTATATTTTGATATGTAACCTTTATTTTAGCTGTTTCAAAAAAAAGAATAAATTTAGATTTTTCAGCATTAATTATCAATTTATTAGCATTCATCCATTTGATTCAGCAATAACTTCCATATCCGCGTTCATATCCGTACTAAGCTCGTTCAGATTGTTCGATGCATAACTTAGAGCTATATCATCAGCAAACAAAAACAATCGTCCTTTTAAATTCAAGTAATGAATATCATTTATGAAGAGCAGGAATAATAAAGGGCCAAGAATACTTCCTTGTGGGGACACCATAGTTAATCGTTTCACTGTCCGATATTGAATCCACTATTTGCACCACTTGCTTTCGGTTCAACAAATACGTTCGAAGCCAACCAATCGCACTTCCACTAAGGCCATCTCTTTCCAATGTTTCAATGAGCAACGTATCATCCACAAGATCAAATGCCATTTTAAGTTCAAGAAATATAACCGATGTTTTTTTATCAGACATTTTTCTGGATATCAGAGACCAGATCAAGAACAGCCAATGTAGTATTTGATGATTTTCGAAAGCCATAGTGTCCACCATAGAGGATTTTATTTGATTCGGTGAACGCAAGGAGTCTAGTTTTGAACGCTGTTTCAAACACCTTCGAGATAATGGACATGTTGGCAATTGAGCGGTAGTTACATTTTTGAGTTGGGTCTCCATTTTATAAATAGGAACAATTTTGCTCACTTTTAGTGTTTCAGGATAGGTTCCATTTAAGAATGAATCATTTATTAAATCGGTTAGCAAAGGAGTTAGGATGATCTCGCGTGTTTTAATAATTTTAACATTAATGTTATCTAGACCGGTTGCACTTGTGTTTTTTAAATTCATAATAATTGACCTAATCTCTACATTAATAACAGGTTCCAAACAAAATTGACTCACTGGTTCTTGAGACGCACTATAAGGTGTAGAATAGCTAAATTGTAAGCTTTATTCACGGGGAATTTCAGCGAAGTATTTAAAATATTTGCAATATCCTGATTATTAGACATGCGGTGATGAATTAGCTATTTGAATTTTACTTTTTGGCTTTTACTACACCATCATTTAATGCACAGTTTATTACCCCCCATTGTTTCCAAGAGTTATTTACCACTATATCCAAACTTTTTGTCAAAGAATGACCTAATTTTTACAGCTCTTACAGCTTTAAATTTTTTATTCCAATAAGTGCATTCTTTTTTTAAACTCAAAAGTATTGATTGACTAGTATCTTCAGCTCGCTTAGCAATATTCAGTTTATTGTGCCAAATTTTTTTGGAATTTATTATAGATCTAAGCTCAGAATCGACCCACGGATTAAGATTTTTGTGGTGACTGACTTTTTTCCATTATTAATTTTGTATTTTTACTCTTTAGGTCATTTAATAATTTAATAATATCCCTTAGCTGAATATTTGCATCAGAATTTACAGAATACGATAAATTTAGTTCAGATAGGTCAGTTACTATATTTTTATAATCAACAAATTCATAATATCGGTCAATTTTTTGTGGTTTCTTCTTTGTTGAAATATTTTTGCACTCAAGAACAAGTATATTATGATCAGATATATTATGTTCAATGTTTTTTTATTATTAGCTCCATATTTGAAATATTAGTAAGAACATGATCTAAAATACTGTTTGAGTCCATACGAGTAGCGAACAGATCATTACAAATAGAAAAATTGTTTTGGTTTTACTGAGCTAATATATTGGCTAACTCGACGATCATTTTTGGTTTTTTAAAATTCACATTTAAGTCACCTAAAGGAATTGAATTGCTGCCACCGTACAATATTAATAAATTATCCAATTGCTGGAGAAAAGAACTAAATTCATTCAGTCATTTTATTTGAGTTGGTTGGATTATAAAATACATGAACCTTTAATTTCTTGTTTTCGTTATTTATTTCCACAGGCATATAACTGATACAGTCATCACTATATTTGTAGATTAAATTTGGACTTGATATGCATTCATTGATCAACAAACAACACCACCACCTCTTTTATTCGGACGACCGCACGTAAAAGTTGAAAAACAAAAACATTTAAAATACTGACATCATCTTTTTTCGTTTAACCATGTTTCTGTTATAGCTATTACATGAATGTCACAGCTGATTTTATTTATTATTGCATCGATTTGTTCAATTTTATTTTTGCATTTATGTATAAGATTTTTGTGAAGTTTCTAGAAAAGAAGTTTAGATTTGCAATATTATTGATATTTAGATGCATGGGGTTTATTGTTGGTATATTTACAATGCTCATTTTAGTTGAAATAAGATGCAGTTGATAAGGATTAAAGATTTTAACTAAAGGGCTCTTGTCTGCCCTTCTGATATTGTACCAGCACTATACACCCCCGCATAAAATATCAATTTATTTCTTTGTAGTTCTTTAGCTTTAGCAAGTAAGTATTGTGATTGCTTAGTAAAAATATAAATTGGCTAGTAAAAATATAAATTGGCCTTTTATCTATATTATTTATATTGAGCAAACTTGTATTAAGGACTTCGTCTAACCGATTACTTTCTCTCCATGACTTAATAAAATCCACTTTTGATTTATGACTTTTCAAAATAGTAATAATTGGAAAAGATAGACCGTTCCTTGAAGATGTTGGCTTACGATAACATTCTTGTATGTCTTCCGAAGTAATATTGGCTCCCACTTCATCGCTCAGTTTAGTTACAATTTCGACAAGGTTTTCATCAGCACTTTTTGGAATTCCCGAAATATTTATTGTGTTGATAAGTTTTGTTTGCTCCATTGCATTTATTTTAAAACTCAGATTTTCATTTGCAATTTTAAGTTGTTCATTTTCATTATGGACTTCTATAATTTTTTTCTCTAAGGTATCAATTTTATGTCCAAATTCTTCTCTCAATAACGTAATATTATTTTGAAGAACATTGTTTTGATTTATAAGAGTCTTTAACTGACACAATATTTCATTGTATTTGTAAACTGCATTTGTGTTTGTTAAAGCAGAAGTATGTAATACATTTTGCATTGGTTGTTGTGATGCAACAAACTGGACTGGTTTAGTAGAAGTAGTTGGTATTGGTGAATCTAAATTAAATCTTTGTGTTTGAACTACTGATGCACAATTTTTACAAAACCAAGTTTTTGAGTTATGATAACTATTGTAATTCACATCACTAATTTTTGAACACCTTTTGTGAAACTTTTTTACAATTTCCTTTACACACAACACTTCTTTCTTTAGAAACATTTATTTTATTATTGCACGAACCACAAAACATGTCTACATCAGTTGCCGCCATGATGTTTGTCGTATAAAAGTTTACAGATATAGGTAAAGAAAGAGTAGAGGAATCAAAAGTGTTTGCACTGGTCAGAAACCGTCATACTGCAAAGTCAGGATTAGTTCTGTATAAATAGCACCCCTTATTTTACTTTTCCAATTTCCCGTTTTTTTATTTTACCTACAATTTGCATTTTACCCCATTATTTCTATTTTTAACTTCCCTAAATCGGAATTTTTATGATATCTTTACGTTTCATGACCTGCTGAAGCTGTTTAGACTATTTTTAGCTGGCAGTCTGTATGTGTGTGTATGTGTGTATGTATCGCTGTATGTGGATCAAATTTTGTCCAACGCTTTCTCAACAACGGATGACTCGATTTCAATGAAAATGGTCACAACACAATCGATATAACGTAGCGTAACCTAGAGTCCAGTCTTTTTCTGCCGAAATTAAATCATTGGTTTTTTAGTGGTTTCCAAAAAACTGAAAATCATCTCTTGAAAATATCAGGAGAATAAATAATGATATCAAGGTCATTGACCTACCATATTATTTGTCAACATGTCTGCCATTTATAATGATGCTTGTATAAACAATTGCTATCTTAGTTTTTGAGTTGTTTAAGAAAATGTGATAAAACTACGTAAATTAAATAAATAAGTTTGACAATGGGGTCAGGGGGTAGTGAGTGGATCGCCTGAAAAACTCTTAATTTTAAACTTCTTCAACTTTAAACACTCATTTCTGACATTCAATTTTATTGAAACTTAATGCATAAGTTTTTTGTAATGTTTATAGTAGTTTTGCAACTCTGGTTTGTCACTTCCGGATAAATAGCTTTTTTTATTCTTTTAAGAATTTATCACAACATTATAGCCTAAAGTTATGAAGTATTTTTGAAGAATATTTGAATAAACGTTTCTGTTAACATAAGCAAGAACTATTAGCTTTTGGGCTGTCTTGTATACAAAGTGGTCGGAGTCTATTAAACAAATGATGATTTTTTAACTGACCTGATATGTTAGGTTGTTGAGTACGATATGATTTTTGATATTGATATTTTAATGATATCTTCACGTTTTAAGATCGCCTGAAACTGTCTTGACAACTTTTTTTAGTTCGCAGTCTGTAGGGGTGTATGTGTCGTGTATATGTGAGTGTAATCCTATTTAAATGTAAATTATTACAATTGATATATTGTTTAAAAAATAAATAGTAATAATGCGTATTTGTGACTAATCCCTAATTGAGCTAATATTAATTGTTTGATGACTTCTTTGTTTAAGTTTTTTTAACATGTTTTTGTAATTTTTCTTTTTACTTTGGATGATACAATTAAATCATATTGTTTTACTTTACAGTCTCAAAATAGGCAATAAAGTTAGTTTGATGTGTCAGTATACCTTATCCAGCAGTCTTGGCAACTAGTTAGTTTTTAATTTTACTGGTAGTTGTTGGCGCAACCCATAAAGTCACACCCCCATCCCACTAGTTCAGTTTTGATTTCCCTCTATGAGCACTGTGCACTTGTTTGCATATGACGTTATGATTACTTATACGCACTTCTGGTAGAGCTAGTAGAGTAGATTAACCACCTAGACAGGTATTGAGTAAAAATGGCAAGAGCACTACGTTTTGTGGAATGCCTTTTCTTCGTATGTACTCTCATTTTTTATTTGAAGTTATGAAACTTGAAGTTACGAACAACAATATTATGCGAGATTTGTATTTAAGATGTCATTTGTAACATACACCAAATGTAACATACACCAATGTGTCAAATGTTTTAATCAGTCGAGTGCAACTCAAAACTGAAGTGAAGGACAGTGGTTATTTTATCCGGAAGTCATGCTGGTGTGAAACCAGATTGCATGAGTTTGCAATCACGCAAGCAGATTACTTGAACAGTTTTGTTCGATGAAAGAATGAAGATCAGCATGTGTAAATTTCCTTTTCCCCGTGTCTCGAAGTCTTAAAATGGGGTTGATTGTAGCCGTTTTCGATATATTTAGTATTTGAGTATTAAGCGATCTGTTACTCTCTCTCAACTCTTTATCGATAAAATGAGACCGGAAATTAAGTTTGCGAAAGTGTTTTTTTTTTAATAAAATGTGTGGCAACAAAAGTTGATCCCTCCATGCCGTTTAACACTGGTCTAGATTCCTTCTCATGTTTAATTAGCTTTTCTGAAAACTTTGTATTGAATTTTAAGGAGCATTTTATTAAATATTCCGTTGGCATATAATTGAAGGAGATCGATCACGCAAGTGTTTTCAAATTAGAGGATGAGTTTACAATTCTTTAGTACCTTCCTACAAACATTTACTTGTTCATTTTCATTTTCTGAAAATGGAAATTAAAACAAAAGTGTTAAGGCTATTTATAATTACATATGAATCTGTCGAGTACATAACCCTAAAGAATTGATACATTTTTTAAAAGAAAATATTCATCTACTTGCATTTCTGTGATTCATAAAGTTCCAATAAACAATAATATTTTAAATTTCTTAAGAAAATCACAAACTTTAAATTTCATAATAACAAAAACAAACTATTCAAATGACAAATTTAGTGTTCTTTGTAAATAAAAAAATTATCAACTCTTAAATCACCCAGGCGCCTAACAGACATCACTATTTAAATAACTTATAAGGTCATTTGCTACTACTACTCGTTGATTTTTTGTGTTAAGAAAATATTTATTAATTAATTGACCTAGACAATATTCTTTTCTATTTAAAATGCAAATTTACAAAATTTTGAATTAAAAGTTTTTTATTATGATTCATGTTATTCCTACAACTCATTATAAAATAGTTTCGTTTTGGGATATTATGTTTTCAGAACTCAATATCTGTTATTAAACAACCTCTTTTTTTCAAACGCCAATTTAAATTTATTTTTATTCCCGGATCTCATTTCTCTATTACAAAAATAGTAATCAGATGCATGACTTGTATAAATTTATAAAATGGAGAAATAAATCACATAAAAATTTTTTTTTTGTTATTTTAGATGGAACCATGGAGTATACCAAGAGCATCTTTAGGGTCAATATCATCACATAATAGCCATGATTCATGTCATAATCAATCCAGTGTAAAAATTCATTCAAAAAAACCAAATGGAAATATTAATAGAGGATACCATAGTGAAGGTTCAGATTCAGATCGTAGAAATAGATCACGTAGTAAAACTCTATCAGAACTCCATAACAAATTTGATGGTCACAAGAAAAAGGAAAATAGTGATAGTATAAAAAGAGGTTCACATTCTTCACAAGGTTCAACGGATAGTAATCACAGCACCCAAGTAAATCATCATCCATAACACAATTATGATAAACCTAAATTTAATTTTTTAATTTTAGAGCGCGTCATCGGGATCTCTGCTACTTACTGCAGCGAATTTAGAACGTTTCACACAAAATCATAAAAAACATTCTAATATGGAAATAACAAACATAAAACTGGATAATCATCAACATTATAAAACAAATATAACACTTCCAACAGTTAAACGATTTGATCACATTTGTGAAACAACAATTCCAATCGATCCAAACTTAGTACACGTGAAAAAAACCAAAGATATTGATTGTTTATCAATCGCTAGTTCAACACATTTTACTGTTGTTAATGGAATAGGAGGCCCACAACGAAGTTCTGATAGTGGCATTTGTAGTAGAGGACATCAAATTACTGTACTTATAATAAGTATGAGTTTGATTTTCCTAATCGGAATTATTTTAGCGATTTATTTACTTGAAAGTATGTAAAACAACAGCAAATATTGTGATAGCGGATAAATAATAATTATTCTTATTTTCTAGTGCGCGCAAGAGAAATGCCTCATTAATACGTTAATTCGTTAGCAAATAATTACTCACCAAGCTAAAAACTAATTTATATCATCAGTATTTATATTATGTCATATTATTTATATTAAATAAATTTAATAAAATTAAAACAATTTATCGTTTCAACGAGGTACTAACGTGAAAATAATGAAACGATAATATATTTAATAAATGATTTATAGTCCAGGAAAATTAGTCAAATAAGGGCAAGTATCTCGGAATGAGAGATAGTCGGCTATAAACTTGTATAAACCTTTATTTTGGCACCCTAAATCTTGTCTCAAAACCTACTTATCGTAGGGTGTCCGCGACTACAGAAATTCCAAGGTCAAAGGTCAAAAATCGATTTTTTACACATTTATTGAAATATCTCGTTTACTATGGGCTTTATGCTATTTGTATTTACTATAAATATTGTAGAGGATTAAACTCTCTACAACTTTTGTTTAAACATTTTTTTATTTATTGAGGTATTTTCGAGATAGAGGGCAGAGCGCGCGCAGTGTTTAACTGTTTAGAGTTATTAAGATGATTGATTTTTGAAACATCTATTGCTGAATCTAAACGTAAAAAAACTGCTGTTATAATAAGAGAAGATATAGATTCACTTGTCATTTTAATTACCATATCTCATCAACCAGAAATTTTCTTTAAAAAAGTTGGCAAAGGAAATGTAAATACTGAAATATACTCTTCCAAAAATTTTGATAAATATCCTCGTTCTATAAAACACATTTTGTTTCTGCACGCAATAAGTGGTTGTGACACGGCTTCTGCGCTCTTTAGAAAAGGATAAAAAACTTTTGTAAAAACACTCGAGTAACTTCCGAATTCGGGTAAAATTGCTGCGGTATTTGAAGAAGAAAACTGCCCGGTTCAATCATTATTTAAAAATGGAGTGCGAACCTTGTTGGCAATCTATAATGCTCCGAAATCTGAGGACTGTGAGGACTATGCACAGTTCATCAAGTTAACAAAACTGCATAAACCTGTGTAGTTATCAAATCTTCCACCAAAGAGTGCAGCAGTTCACCAACATTTCAACCGTGTTTATTATCAAGTTCAGAATTGGTTAGTGCATGATTTAGAACCCCAGAATTGGGGTTGGATAATGCGTGATGAATTTCTGGAACCTGTTATGACAATCCACCAGCTCCAGAGGAATTGCTTAACACAATATTCTGCAACTGCAAGAATGGTTGTGGTTCGCGGTGTGGATGTAGGAGAGCAAGGTTACAGTACTCTTTAGCTTCGGGCCAGTGTAATGGGCATGCTTGTCTTAATGCTTCACCATATCAGAGTGATATCAATGAAGACGGTACTTTTGATACTGAAATCCTGGAATAACAGACAAATGATGTTGAAGACGAGAATACAGAGGAATTTGAAATTTTACAGCGACTGGAAGACAATGATGAAGACGAAGAAAATTAAAATTAGAATTTGTAGTTCTTATTATTATTATTCAATTTTTTAAATTTCAACGTTCATCAATGTATGGAATGGTATTTTTCAATAAAAACATTAATTAAAAATTAAAAAATAATTAAAGTATTTCCCTTAATAACTTTATAATTACACGAGTAGGTAAGTGTTATTAAGTGAATAGATACTGAATTATTGAAAAAAAATATTAATTGCAAATTATTTAGAATTATATATTTATCAATAATTTATAAACTTTATACAGCATGTTTTGAATCGGGACTACAGGTTAACCTCGAATGATACTCTAAATAGTTAAACACTGCGCGCGCTCTGCCCTCTATCTCGAAAATGGTTCAATATATAAAAAAATGTTTAAACAAAAGTTGTAGAGAATTTAATCCTCTACAATATTTATAGTATATACAAATAGCATAAAGCCTATAGGAAACGAGATATTTGCAATAAATGTGTAAAAAATTGATTTTTTGACTTTTGACCTTGGAATTTCTGTAGTCGCGGACACCCTACGATAAGTAGGTTTTGAGACAAGATTTAGGGTGCCAAAATAAAGGTTTATACAAGTTTATAGCCGACTATCTCTCATTCCGAGGTGATACCCTAATATTACTGGACTATTGTGATTTGTTTTATTTTGGAAATATTATTCCGGGAAGGAAACTGATTGTAAGAATATATTTTGTATATATATATACATATATACCTCGATATAATGGAATTTGATATAGGTTTAAGGTTCAAATTATTATTATTAAGGTACAATATTAGTTTGAGAAATTGGGGTTGAGTATTACTTATTTGTATAATTATAATAAAACTGCGTCTAAGAATTTTGATTGAAAAGTAAACATTGATTCGATTCTGCATTAAATTGATCACTGCTCGTTCTTAAGAAGGAACGAGCAGTGATATTTGAAATTAAAGACCAATCATATTATCACATTTGATCTGTTCCTGTTCCATCTGTGATGCCAATTTGATCAACAAGCTCTATGAGCACGGATTTCACGCTGTAGTTGTGAAGCTGATTCAATTTTAAAACTTAACCGATACATTTCGATATTCATAGCATAGATAAATTTTCTTTTGATTTAATTTAATCTTTGAATTTAATTACTTCTGAATGGTTATTTTGTAGTGTTATCTCACTAGGTGAGATAAATAGTGAGATAAAAAAGTTATGTTTAAATGATTTCTTTTATCTAATATAATCGATCAAAGACAAACATTTTATCTCACTTTTTATCTCACCTAGTGAGATAACACTACAAAATAACCACCCTGATGTACCTTAATGCTCAGTTTAGTACCCCACTCTATTTTTAATTTATATCAACGGACTGTTGAAAATTTCCAGTAACCCAAGAAATAGTTTTGCGGATGATAGTACACTGTACAAGACATTCGTCCTTCTATCTTGAAAGGGTAAAATGCATGAACAAATTAATTTCGCACAGAGAAAGAGACGCTGTTGAGATATTTTGGTTAGATGACGCTACAAGGGATATACGGGTTGTCATGTTTTGCTGATTTGATGGTCTTTTTAGGGTTCCGTTTTTTATACGGAACAGTATTAGTGAGAGTAAAACGAGTTTTTCACATTATATCGAGTATCTCATAAACTATAAATGTTATGGACCTGAAATTTGAGGTGAGTATAAAACTAATATGTCGTTTGTCAAAAACAGATCCGGGTTATGATGTGTATAATCTGGGATTCTAGTGGGATATTCTGTCATTTGCGTCAAACCATGATAATCTGAGAGCATGTATCAGTTCGGCTTGTCTTCCTACGTCAGCAGTGCATGATGAATACTTAAGCCATTATTTATTATGAATGTTGAAGTCTCCAAGAATGACCAGTCTTGCTTTGAGGTAGTCCGTGGTAATTTTGTCTAGATTAGACGGTATTTGATCGAAAAACGGACATCCTGGGGGGGAATTTGGGGATCTGTATAATCCTTTTATAAACATAGTTTCATCAACACCTGAGATCTTCAGTGCTAGAGAATTATGGTGTTTATAGTTCAACTCGTAAGCCTTAATTCTAATACATGAAAGTGAAATTCGAACCAATATACAGACACCATACTTGTCATAAAAGCAATGTTCCAATTCGTAACTAGGTATCCGGTATTTATCGAGATCCAATTTCGCTGCTTTGTCACTGACAATTGTTTCGGTAAGAAACAATGTGAGGTTTTTTAGGTAGATTTCATATAAAAATCTACCTATTGCAATGGGCTTCATCTCGGAATTTCGGAAAAATTTTTGTGCCAAACGACTATATATGATAAGCGGAGACAAAAAAACAAAAAAAAAAAAATTTATATATATATATGTATATAAACGATATGAGATATAACGAAAACGACCGGCACTCTCACGGTCGCATTTGTTGAGGTAGATCAAAAAAATTTTCTGTACTTGTGTGTTTTAATAATATCTTGGACAAGTTCGTGAATCAGCAAAATCCGACACGTGGTTAAGAAACTAGAGGCTTTTTTCTGAAAAAAATTGATTTTTTAAAACCGTTATAACGGCCGTTTGGATACTAATATTTCAAAAAATTTAACAAATTTAGAATCTTTGGAACCTTTTTTATCAATTTGCTTTAAAACTAGACCTCTGCAGTTAGAGGTTCCTGAGTGAGCGGCTCCAACAAAAAAGTTTGCAAAAAAAAATTTTTTTTTGAAACAACCGGCACTCTCACGGTCGCATTTATAAGGCCAGATCAAAAAACCTTTTTTAAAAATGTGCGTTTTGTTAATATCTTGGACAAGTTCGTAAATCAGCCCAATCCAACACATGGTTAAGAAACTAGAGGCTTTATACTAGAAAAAAACTCTGTTTTTTAGATCCGTTATAACGGCCGTTTGGATTCTAATATTTTTAAAAACTTCATAAATTTAGAATTTTTAAAACCTTTTTAATCAGTTTCTTTCAAAAAAACGACCTCTGCAGTTGGAGGTTTCTGAGTGAACGGCTCCAACAAAAAAGCTTGTAAAACACAAAATGCGTTTGAATCAACCGGCGCTCTCATGGTTGCATTTGTGGGGCCAGTTAAAAAAACCTTTCTTAAAAATGTGTGTTTTATTAATATCTTGGACAAGTTCGTAAATCAGAAAAATCTGACACATGGTTAAGGAACTATAGGCTTTATACTAGAAAAAAAAGTGGTTTTTTTAATCCGTTATAACGGCCGTTTAGATATTAATATTTTTAAAAACTTCATAAATTTAGAATCTGTGGAAACATTTTGACGCTATTGAATACAAACTTGACGCTATTCAATACAAAAGAGATTGCTATCTGAAGTGTCTACAAGGACGCAATACCAGGTCCACGAAGGAGAACTATAAACTGGCAAGACAAGCCGTTACAAAGCTATGTAGACGAACGAAGAGAGAATGGTGGAAGAGACAGTGTGAGGAGATTGAAAGCTTCAATAAGGAACATCAATCGCGTAACTTCTTTCAACAGGTTAAAACCTTAAGGAAGGGCCCTCAAACTAGATCGACTGCTATTCAAAACGAAGATGGGGAGCTACAAGTAGACCTTAAAAATATTTTAGATACTTGGGCCGCTTATTTTGAGAATCTTCTCAACTTAAGTGACCAGCAACAAGTCGGGCGACGAGCAAAGCTTATTCGTGCGTCAAAGGTACATGTAGACGAACCCACCAAAGAGGAATTCGATGCGGCGCTGTCAAAATTAAAATGCAATAAAGCACCTGGTATCGACGATATAACATCCGAAATGATTGTACATGGTGGCGAAACTCTATCCTCAAGATTGTTTGAACTTGTTCAAATGATCTGGAGGACTGAAACCATGCCACAGGACTGGAACAAAGCTATGCTGATACCAATCCATAAAAAAGGTAATCGCCTACAATGTGCAAACTACAGAGGAATCGCTCTCCTCTGCACAGCATATAAGATCTTTTCCTACATTTTGCTATCCAAAATCAATCCTTTTGCTGAACAACTGTTTGGAGAATATCAGTGTGGTTTCCGGCGGGGCCGAGGTACCACCGATGCACTTTTCTCGATAAGGATGATTTTGGAAAAGTGTCGAGAGTTCAACATACCTGTGCACCAACTTTTCATTGATTTCAGGCAGGCCTACGACTCTCTCGAACGAGAGACTCTATGGTCTGCTCTGGTGTCAATGGGAATTCCTGGTAAACTGGTATCACTATGCAAAATGACAGTACAGAACTCTCAATGCTGTGTGCGAGTAGAGAACGAAATATCAAAATTTTTTAAAGTCGACTCCGGATTAAGACAAGGTGATGCTATCTCTCCTGTACTTTTTAATCTAGCCTTGGAATATGTGTGCCGTCAAAAGAAACTACCGACTAATAACAATATCTTGTCAATAAACTCAGTACAGATGATTGCTTACGCTGATGATGTTGTCATCCTCGGCCGAAGTGAAGCTGTTATGAGTGAGACTTTCAAGTCGCTTGAGAGTGGTGCTAGGAAAATTGGTCTGCAAATTAACTACAATAAAACCAAACATATGAATGTTTCAAGAGAGGCTGAGAAGAAAGATTTGATGTGCGGCGATGAACGAATTGAGGGAGTTGAATCTTTTAAATATTTAGGATCAATGCTTGACTCAAACAACAGCATACTTACAGATATTAAAGCTCGAATCGCTGCAGGTAATCGAACTTTCTACTCAATTAAACCTCTCCTTGGATCACCGTATGTATCAACTAACACCAAGCTCAAGTTATACAAGACATTGATTAGACCGGTTGTGATGTATGGGTCACAAACGTGGACCCTTACACAAAATGACGAATCGCATTTATCTGTATTTGAGCGTAAGATCCTACGCTACATTTTTGGTCCACTTAAGACAGACGATGGAGAGTATAGAACCCGGTATAACTTTGAGATCAGAGACCTTCTTGAGGGTCCTGATATAATAGGTTGTATCCGTTCTAACAGGATTGCTTGGTTTGGGCATGTTCTACGAGCCGATTCACAGTCTGGAATGATTAGAAAAATGTACGTTAGTACCCCAGGGAGTGGTAGACCGCGAGGAAGACCACGACTACAATGGGAGACTGACGTAATAAACGACCTTAAAAAAATCGGCTGCCATGGTAACTATGTCGCTGTTGCGAATGACCGTGGTGAATATTCGAAGCTGATTAGCCTGGCAACGCTCCTACATGGAGCATGAACGCCTTAAAAAAAAAAAAAAAAAAAAAAAAAAACGGCCGTTTGGATACTAATATTTTTAAAATCTTCATAAATTTAGAATCTGTGGAAGCATTTTAATCCGTTTCTTATAAATATAAACCTCTGCAGTTAGAGGTTTTTGACTTGTTGGCTTCAACAAAAAAGTTTGCAACAATCCCCAACTACAATTTCCAAAAACCTTATAACAGTCAATGTCAACCTTATAACAGTCAAAAAATAAAAGATTTGAATAGAAGAAATTAATTTTTTTTCTTAGAAATAAACTATTTTGATATTTTGCAGTAATTGCACAACATATGATATAGAGTAGGTTTGTGTCATAAATTATCACACACATGTTCTGTGGTAGATTTTATATTTGTTTGTTGCAAAATTGGATAGATATAATTTTGCTTGTAGGTTGCTAATTTTCTTTTTAAAATTTGTTCGATATCTGTTTTAAATTAGTTTGTTTTGTTTAAACTAATCTGATACATCAGATTCTACTGGCACACAAAACTGTCTGATCTCGAAATCTACCTATTTCTAGCGGATATACGTGCCGCTTGGACTTTTTTCGATGTAGTGATGAACTTCGTTTAGGTTTGAATTGAGACCTCTTATGTTGGTGAAATTAATGCTAAGCTGTTGGTTCACTTTGCTACCATTTTGTTGAGACAAAGACTTAAGCCGGGCATCCACATACAACAGAAACAGAACTTCATACAAATTTGACAGCAAAACATTCTGTTTCTGTAAAATTTGTATGGAATTCTGTTTCTGTAGTATGTGAATTTCAGCCTTTACCCTTTGACATTGCAGGTATAGATACTGAAATACGGCCAGGCCTAAATTTCAACACTACACAATACAAAAAAATCTGGGTATCTCTGTCACAAAAACATGATAGCAGGTTTCATGCAACAGTAGCACGATAATGGAAAAGCAAAAAATTAGAGACACAAGAGTCACTAACCAAATTGAAGATTACTATTTAAAATGTTGTTACTTTGTTTAGTCGATTAGTCACAATATCACTGGTTGATTGAAAACACGTTCGCAGGTTGAAGGATACTAAACCTCGCCCGAACTCAGATTTGCTGGTCGACTTTTCTAGCCAGATATGAAGTTTGTAGGTCTGATTACCACATTTGTTGAACAACCGTTGTCAGTTTTGGTTTGCCTATGTTCAGTATGTTATGTATCAGTTTTGCTTCTCGATCACACCAAAGGATGAAATGATGGTAGTTTTGCTAGTCGACTGATGCCAGCATCGAGTGAAGATACATGGCAAGTTCTTAAACTGACTGATATAAGATCAATTGTTAGACTAGTTTTCGAATTAAACGATACAAACTTTTTTATCTATTTACCGGTGCGGATTCAGCCAGTTTGACTGGTGGTATAATGATAGTTTTACTAATCGATGCATATTCATTTTCTGGTTGCTTTATACTAGCTTTTCATGTCAACTGCGACCAATCTCGTTTGTAGGTTAGCTTCAGTTTTCTATTCTCGTTGGTACTCTTTTTATAGGTCAATCGATGTCAGTTTTAGGGATGTAGCTTGTGACAAGCTCATTTTGAATATAATCTGAAACAAGAATCCCCACTAACCAAATGATGATGAATATGGCACCTTCGACTGCTGTGGGGACCCAATAAAGCTTCGTTAACTCGATAGTGCAACCGCTGACCAAATAATCTGCATTTCTATGGCCAGACAATGCCGACTTTCAAGTAGTCAAAACTAATTTTGAACTAGATTGACTCATCCCGGTCGACGAATCTATCATCACAGAATTGCATATTTAACAAATCTAGTCAAATTCTTAGATATGCAGATGATATTGCTCTACTCGATCTTACACCAAGCGATATAAAAAAAAGTCTCATACACGAGAAAGAAACCCTAAACAACATCCAGAAACATATCTCCTACCAATCTGGATACTAGCTACTATGAAGGAGAACGCATGGAAAACTATAAATATCGCGGTTCTGTATAAGATCTTCAAATGACATGCAGACCGACATCACTGCCCCACACATTTTTCTACGCACACTTAAAACTTCTGCGAACAAAGCATTTTTTGCGGTTGTGTAAACGCACATTTTACAAAGCATTAACTCGACCTGCGCTAACCTACGGAAGTAAAAGCTGGACACTAACTATTTGAGATTCAACAGTTCTATATCAAAATTCGAGAAGATCGTACGAACAATTTATCAGTCTAGAATCCGAATGAATCTTGAAATAACAGAACTCTTTGGAAGCTGCAATGTAATTGTCATTTAATACAACCGGAAGAGACGATTTGGACAAACTTTCTACCTGACCAAATCATCTCTTCTGGTTGTCCGTTGTAGACAGAATGATAAATGTCTCAACAACAACCAGCTGGTGTTCGTTCGAGAGGAAGACCCAGACAACGATAGTGTGAAGACATTATCTAAGACCTTCGTGATATAAGATATCGTAGTTGTGATTAACTAATAATGGAACGAGGTGGGAGCTGATTTCAGACGGAAAAATCCCTTCACCGGATATAAACGGCAAAGAAAGAGGGAGAGAAATGTGAGCCAGATAATGCAATTTCTGTGGAATTAATTATGACAGCATTTGACTAATATTTTTTACATGGTACATAGTAGAATTCCGGCTCTTTCCTCGATTAAGTCATTGATGGATGATGAAACGGAGATGGACCACTTGGGACCACGATTATTAGAAATTTGCATGTCGATAAATATTTCCTCGCTGTACCAGCTTTGTTTCTTTGATAGTTCTTGCGTAGCTATTCTGGTCTGAGTATATTGTTTTAACGGATGATGCAGGTGGTATTTAGTTTAGTTAATGATTTTAGAATTTATGATCAGATGATTCCAGCTTTATTTAGAAAATGAAAATAATCAACTGATTCCTATGCGTATAATATACTTATATGATAAATCGTACCAAATATGTAATACATATGTGTAAAAATCACCTAACATAATAATTTAATAAACAAGTATTTTTAAATATAAAATCCTACCTCAATTTCCTGTAATGTTTGTGTCCATTTATAGTTTTCTAAATCGCAACCATTTCCAGAATTCGGCATCAGTTTAGACTTTTCCGCTTCATCCAAATCTTCGTCGTTCTCACCTGCAATTTCTTTTATTGGTTTAGAAACTGAAGGAGCTTCTTCAGATTTTCTGTAACAATAGAAGGAGCAAGATTAAATTTAAATTATCTGCCGATAAAAAAAATTTAACTACTTTTTATCTAATTCTATTTGTAAAGCATCAGCTTCAGCATCGGTTAGTTCTTGAAAACGAGGACCATCATCATTTGCATCTTCATCGAGCATTTTTTTTAGTTCTTCCTCTTTTTTACGTGCAGCTTCTTCTTTCAAATCCTGTTTCATTTTATGTTCCGCTAATGCTTTTTGTTCATGCTTACGGAATATGCTTAAAATCATCTAAAAACATTTATATTGAAATAGATTGCAATAAACAATATCAAGTTCTAAGCAAACCTTCTCCCATTCTCCAGTTTTAGCACCAACAAAAAAATCAGTTTTTCGTCTGAGAAATGACGCAAGTGTTTCAAGCAACTAGGAATTAGTATAATTTAAATATTTTACTTAAATTTTAGCAATAAAAATATATTTAGTTACCTCAACTACACCACCTTTATGTTGTTCAGCTAAAGCTAATAAAATTCCATCAAATTTATCGTCTTGTTCAATCATTTTTATAAATCAAAAACTAATCTTAATAATGTATATAGTAATCACAGAAACAGACAATTTACTTTTGTTAGGATATTTCCAGAAATTTTTCACAGTATATATGCACCGCACCGTTTTGTTGTTAACTTATGATTGTCAAAGTAACACATTTCAAGTCAACTAGAGACAATTTTACAAAACTACACTAAAATCACACTGACATCTAGATTAAATTTTTTATTGCTTTTTATGACACCTAGTAATCAAAAGTGAAATCTAAAGTATACTAGGTGCGTTCGATTTGACTGAAACAACTGAAAAAACAACAACAATTGCATTTAATTTTTCAGTTGCTTCAGTTGTTTCAGTCAAATCGAACACGGCTACTGTCACGCCACAAGAACAAAAAAGCAACAACAATTGAAATGACAGTTTATTTTTGTGTGAGTTGTTTGAATTGTTATTTTTGTTTGGGAATTTAATATAAAAACCTGTATACTGTCTTGTATTCTGTTTCGTTCCTCTTATTTGTATTAGAAAAATAGAGATAAATGAAAACAAAGAAAATACCAAGCTTTAGAAGGTCTAAAGCTTGGTATTTTCTTTGTTTTCATTTATCTCTATTTTTCTAATACAAATAAGAGGAACGAAAGAGAATACAAGACAGTATACATATATACATTATACACCAGTTTTATGGTACATATTTTACAAATTTATATCATAATGAAATTGACAGAGCGAAAGCCTCAAAACTTACGTCTATGTCTGTTTCTGACAAGAGTTTTTACAGTGCCATTAATTCTTTAAATTCTGGTACAAACTTTTCTATTCCCCTATTATCGATGGTGATTTAACCGTCAATGATCCCGCAAGAAAAGCTAACTTGTTCGCTGAACGCTTTGCTCTGAACTCTACTGTTTTGGAAACTCCTAAAGAAATACCCCAAATCCAGTCTTCAGGAGTTAAAATGAATGAACTTCACTTCAAACCCAAAATAGTCGCTAAACTTTTAAAGGGGTTAAACATCAACAAAGCCTCAGGAATGGACAATATTCCACCCATTATTTTAAAAACCTTTTCCAAAGAACTTGCACCAACTTTAACTAAAATATTCTACCAATCCTACAAATCTGGTATATTTCCCTCGTGCTGGAAGTTGGCAAATGTCCAACCCGTCCCCAAAAAGGGACCAAGATCCGATATATCAAATTATAGGCAAATAGCTTTACTATCGGTCCTATCCAAAGTCTACGAGCATTATATTAATACACATATTTCAAAATTTCTGGAAGAAAATCATTTAATATCCGACAGCCAATACGGTTTTCGAAACAAAAGATCAACTTCCGATCTATTAAGCTATGTAGCGCATTGTTGGAACAGCATACTTGATAAAGGTGGTGAAACATACGTTATCGCTTTAGACATCTCCAAGGCATTCGATCGAGTCTGGCATGCCAACTTAATCAACAAGATCGTTGCGTACGGTTTTCATCCCAATGTTGTGAAGCTGATTCAAAATTTTCTATCCAACCGATACATTTCGGTAACCTTAGACGGATTGTTTTCTGAGTCTAAACTAATTAACGCTGGTGTACCCCAAGGCTCAGTATTGTCCCCAACCCTATTTTTGATTTATATCAACGAATTGTTGAAAATCACCAGCAAGCCAATAAATAGTTTTGCAGATGATAGTATAATAACTGCCCTTATACGGAGCCAGTTATTATTTTGGACCTTTGGTAACTAATATGAAAAAAAATAGAATTTACACGGGATGCTACGGGACAGCATCTGTCCCCACACGAAGCTTGAAAATTGGGAATCTCTTAAGTTTTATAAAGTTATTCTGACATTCCAATGAGAATAATTAAATTAAAAAAAATTATATATATTTACAATAAATACCTTAAATATAACCGTTGATTGATGATCTGGTTCTAATAGGAATACAACGTGGACTTTTATACTTTTGTAAATTATGTTCAATAAATCCAAATATTGTGTAAAATCCAAATTGAATAAATGTCCAAAAACCAACCATAAGGTTTAAATCCTTCCAAAGTGAATATTAATTCCTGCATATAGCCATATATCAAATATAGCACAAAAACACCAGCACAACATAACAGAAATTGAGTTGTATTATTATAATAACTTAAATCAAAACACAATATTTTTTTTATTTCTTGAAACGTATCATTATTTTGATATTTATTTGTTCGATTATCTCCTTGAATCTGCTTTTCAGATATCTCATTCATATTTTGATTGGTTCCTTCGATTTGTAGTAAAAATGAATTAAAAACTTATTGTAACACATTTGAGAATGAACCAATCTTATATTGTGTAATAAGTAAATTATAAATACTATTTTTAAATTTAAACAATGCTAAAGTATCAAATAAAAGTTTTGAACAATTGAACTTTTTCCTTTTAATCACAAAAATGGAATGATGAAATAATTTTTTCCAAATTAAAAATTGCAAAAATGTGATTTTGCTTTTGACCTCTTCTAATCAATCGTGTAATATTCGAAATTCAGCAAATGATTAACAACGACGTCTGTTCATTAGCATTGGAAATAAAAATTTAGTACGTTCGTTTGCTTTTTATAGTATATTCAAAATTTAACTAGCAGTTAAGTTTTAGAAAATTTTAAAATTATTATTAATGTAAAAATGAACGGAAACTAATGAAATGCATTTTTATTGAATTGAAAACGAAGATGAATTTGGTTTTATTATTGTTTTGCGATTATTGCGATCGTTACACCATGAATTCAAGGTAGAAACCAAGATTTTTACTCTTGAAATCACAAAAACGTCGCCATCCCCTCCATGACAGAAACCACCAAAGCACTATTAAACTTAAACTAATAATAGAAATTCTAATAACTAATAAAAAAAATTATAATAACTAAGTAATATTAAATATAACACCTATTTAAATTCTAAAAACCGAGAATTAAATTTATAACTATAATAACTAATGATTAAGAATAGATGTTTAATTTATGACAACTAATAATTCTAACACTAAATTTAATTTTATAAAGAAAATATATTGAAAAACTTAGGCTTGGTATATAGGAAACAGACGCTAGAGATTTCGATGGTAAAACCCGCAAAATCATGACTCGCAATCACCAACAATAGTAAAACCAACTCTCAACAAAAAAAAATGGAGCCAGTACGACGGAAATGTAAAAAGGATGAAAGCACAAAAACGAAAAAAAACAACGAACGCCCAAAAAAAAAAATTTTGTAAAAACAAACTTGTACAAGAACAAAAAAAAACCACTGTCGCCGCTAATCTTTGCTGAATCTTTTACAAAAGTTCCTAAAATATTATATATGTAAAAGTATAATTTATTTATTTAATTTCAGATATACTGAAATAATTATATATACCTAAAATTAGTTATTGACGATAGCACCCCTAAAATATATTTATTTATTTTTTAAAAAAAATTGAAAAATAAAAAATATTCAAAAGAATGTTTATTTATCGGATGCACCGTCTTAACTTTGAAATATTTATTTATTTTTTAAAAAAAATAAAAATATTTATTTATATCTTGACGTAAAGCTTAATTAAGAAAATTTATTTATTTAGCTACCTAAAACTATTTAGATTCTAAAAAAATTATTTATTTACCTAAAATTATTTAATTACGAAAATTTACTTTATTTAATAAAAAATTTTATTTATTTAATTCTTGAAAAATTTGTTTGATTTATTTTATTTTTATTTAATATAATAAGAGATTCTCAAAATCAAGATTCGTCTGGAGACAATATAAAAAGTAAGTATGGTTACAATATCCATTTTGTTTAAATTTGAAATATCGCGTTCGCGAGCCCACTCCAACCATGCATGTGAGAACCTACTGGAAAAGCCCCTAACGACCAGATTCTACAGAACAGATTCTCCCCAACCTAATAAAACAATCACAACTGTCACGATTAGACACTAGGTCCATTTCTACTGACCCAGTTGTGCTTGTTTAACCTACAAATAAATTACAACTAAACCTAATGCGAAAGTTGTAGAACGCTCCCGAGCACCATACCTCAAAACCTAAACTCTATGAAAAATTGTTCTATTGTAAAAGCTAAGTGGAAAAAAATGGTAAGTTTTTGAATTTGTATGAGGTGAAGCCTCTGATCCTGAAAGCAAAGTACAATTGGTTCTTCTCTTCATTACACCGAAGAAGCCTCTGAGCAAAGAATGGTACTACTGGTTTGCACCTAAGTACAAACACAGCAACACCACTCCTCGTCCCTGAGAACTTCCTCGCCGAATGAAGAGAAGAAACCAATGTTCTTCGATCGCATAACCCCGATGGCCATAGGCGATCTAAGAACGACATCAATGTTAAGGGGATAAGCCCCATGGATGGCTTGTTAGGCCTACCGCTGGGAAAAGTGAATCAATAAACCTAAATAATATATAACTTATCCATAATCTAAATAATTTCTTATTTAAAAATGCTAAATCGAAACATGAAATACATAATATGTGTTAATAAAGTTTTACATGAAATTAATTAAATTTAATCTTCAGACTAAATAATAAATTGGTAATTTAAAAAAAAATTACGATTATTTTAAATTCAAAACTAAGCTTACTAATTTTTAAGTTATTAATTCTAATATATTTGTTCAGGTTAAATCTTTCGCTTTATTTATTGTATTCAAAACAAAAAATAAATGTTAGCTAAGAATAATTGTTTCTATATTTATACCATTTTTTTAAAATTAATCGCAATGAAAAAATAATTCTAAAAAAAAAATGGTGGTAGCTAAAATGGACTCATACGAGATCTGTATACGCACATTAGCGGATCAATATGATGACAAATGTAGAGACATTGACTTGGATCCGGCTCACTCTATAAAGTTGATGGGAATTAATTATTTTCAATTGTACTTCCATAAACATAGACCAATAATACTTTGAAAGTAGTGACGAAAGATTTAAACTTATACAAAACTGTTGAAAAGCTGTTTGGTCAATGTTAACCTTTATTACGTTAATAACATCCTAAAACTCATAGAAACATGACTTAACCACAATCAGAAAAACATACGATTAATTTCATATATAAATTAATTGCATCATCCAAAAATATGTACAATATATAAACAATTATATGTACAATATGTACATGGTAGCATAAAAAAATTTCAAAAAAAAAACTGCTTCCCCAAAACGGTTTTCTTTTTTCCAAATAAAAAAACAATTAGTATTACTAAAAGCAGATGACAGCACAAAAAACAATCTCCAAAAAAATTGCTGTCCCAAAACGGTTTTTTTCAAAATTAAAAAAAAAAAATTAGTCTTAACTAATTATACAATGAGGAACAGGGGCCTCCTGTGGACCAGACCACTCCTCTTCCTGTCGCGTGGTCGGTGAGATGGGGACCTCCTCAACCAGCTCCTCCGTTTGAGTACTCTTGGTCGAGGAAGCTCCCAGCTCCACAACCAAGCGACTCTCCTTCTCCCTTCTTCTCCTCTCCTTCCTCTTCAGGTGAGAGCTCCTATTTCTATTTATCCTCCTTCTCTCACGCCAGCCCACATTCACTTCCTCAGTCACTTCATCCATCTCATCCGCTTCCTCATTCACCCCATTCAACTCCTCATTCACTATCTCACAAATCAAATCATCCAGAAACTCATCATATTTTTCTTCGTAAATATCATCCATCAATTCCAAAAATATTTTATGTTTTACTTCATCCAGAATCACATTTATCATTCCATCCACTACATTCCTCGCCTCAACCATTCTCTCTTTTCTCTCCTCATTCGCTCTCCCATCCACCTCATTCATCCAGGGCTCAAACCCACCTGGCCGACACCTCCTTATCAACCCCTGACCCCTCATAATTGTATACATTCTTATCAAAATTCAAAATATATAATTTCCTAATCAAAACGAAACCAATAACTGGTTTATTTCAAGATAAACAAAAAGCTGATTGACAACCACGGCCCAAACCGGTTGCCACCACCCTATTACCAAAAAAAAAAAACCACAACTGGTTTATCCTAAAACTTACAAAGAGAAACGCGGAATTCTTTAAATTTTTGAAAATATAAATTTAGAGTACTTATGATAAATATACACATGAACACCTTAGAAACTAAACCTTTATTTTTTTCCTCTAGCTTTTTAACAAAATTTAGCTAAATAAACCGACGCGAAAAACAAACTATTAATCTGAATTGAAATAATCAATTAATATATAAATATATAAATATAATAATATAAGATGTTCCACACAAAAAAAGTTTTTTCAAAAAAAAAACCGGCTTGCCAACGCCCAACCTGGAAAATATTTTCCCACCAAATTATTTATATATATATATCTAAAAAAAATACAAGAAATATAACTGTAATTAACCTAACGGGTCCCTTTTGTTCGGCGCTAGTTATTATACAGGCCCTGATACGGAGCCAGTTATTATTTTGGACCTTTGGTAACTAATATGAAAAAAAATAGAATTTACACGGGATGCTACGGGACAGCATCTGTCCCCACACGAAGCTTGAAAATTGGGAATCTCTTAAGTTTTATAAAGTTATTCTGACATTCCAATGAGAATAATTAAATTAAAAAAAATTATATATATTTACAATAAATACCTTAAATATAACCGTTGATTGATGATCTGGTTCTAATAGGAATACAACGTGGACTTTTATACTTTTGTAAATTATGTTCAATAAATCCAAATATTGTGTAAAATCCAAATTGAATAAATGTCCAAAAACCAACCATAAGGTTTAAATCCTTCCAAAGTGAATATTAATTCCTGCATATAGCCATATATCAAATATAGCACAAAAACACCAGCACAACATAACAGAAATTGAGTTGTATTATTATAATAACTTAAATCAAAACACAATATTTTTTTTATTTCTTGAAACGTATCATTATTTTGATATTTATTTGTTCGATTATCTCCTTGAATCTGCTTTTCAGATATCTCATTCATATTTTGATTGGTTCCTTCGATTTGTAGTAAAAATGAATTAAAAACTTATTGTAACACATTTGAGAATGAACCAATCTTATATTGTGTAATAAGTAAATTATAAATACTATTTTTAAATTTAAACAATGCTAAAGTATCAAATAAAAGTTTTGAACAATTGAACTTTTTCCTTTTAATCACAAAAATGGAATGATGAAATAATTTTTTCCAAATTAAAAATTGCAAAAATGTGATTTTGCTTTTGACCTCTTCTAATCAATCGTGTAATATTCGAAATTCAGCAAATGATTAACAACGACGTCTGTTCATTAGCATTGGAAATAAAAATTTAGTACGTTCGTTTGCTTTTTATAGTATATTCAAAATTTAACTAGCAGTTAAGTTTTAGAAAATTTTAAAATTATTATTAATGTAAAAATGAACGGAAACTAATGAAATGCATTTTTATTGAATTGAAAACGAAGATGAATTTGGTTTTATTATTGTTTTGCGATTATTGCGATCGTTACAATAGTACTCTGCACAAGTCGTTCGAGCCCCTTCCTTCAAAAGGCAAAATGCACGAACGAATTAATCCTGCCCGGAGAGACGCTGCCATAAACGTGAACAAAGACCTGAATAAAGTCGCCGACTGGGGTGACAAAAACCTTGTCAATTTCAACTCTACCAAAACACAGCTGTTGATTGTTTCCAGATTAAAGACCGAGTTCCCCAAAGATATTTTATTTAGTATGTGTGATGAACCAATAGGTGAATGTAAAAACATTCGTTTATTGGGTGTCACAGTTTCAAATGACCTACTCTGGAACGATCATGTAATGGCGACGGCAAAAAGCGCGTCTAAAAAACTCGGCCTCCTAAATAGATGCAAAAAATTTTTCACTCCATACCAATTGCTCCATGTTTATAAGTCCTATATTCGTCCCTGTATGGAGTACTGCTGTCAAGTTTGGGGTGCTGCCTCTGTTTCCATCTTGGCCCTCTTGGACTCTGTTCAAAAGCGAGCTATACGAATTGTGGGTGATCGAACTTTGACATCAAAACTTGATTCCCTACAACATCGTCGCACTGTTGCTGACCTCGTTGTTTTTTACAAATATCGTCATCAGCAGTGCTCAGATGAAATCAGCGGCATCATGCCTCAAACTTATTCTTACCCCCGTTCCACTCGGCAATCGGCTGCCGCAACCGGTGAAACGGTAAAGATCCCGCGCTGTCATACTGGCAGATCGCAGAGAGACTTCTTTGTCCGAACTGCGTACAAATGGAATAGTTTGCCGGAACACTTAGTCTCAGGTGGCTTCAACCCACAGATGTTTAAAAAAAGCGTTAATCTACACCTTAGAACGCCAGTTGTTGTGGGACCCAGGTCTAGACCTAGGTCTTAAAAGGTATTTATGTGTTGTTGTGACACATATTCTAAACCCTATTACACAACACATTTTATTAAAAAAAAAAAAAAAAAAAAAATAAACAACACACTTACACATAAAAACCTGTGTTTTTTTGGGACAGTTAAAAAGTGGTAGGCCTAAAAAGCCATTCATGGGACTTCACTTGTTTCCTTTTCTTTTTATATCACTGTTTTTTTCGCTGATTCGCGTTCGTAAATTTAAAATTGCGGTCGTATTACCAGTGCAGCATCATTCATTTTTTGGGTTGTAGCCCACTGAATTAACAGTCGAATGTTTGCTTAGGAGTGTGAACTTAGATGGACGGATTAACATACAAGGGACTTGTTAGCTGAATCAGAGGTTATAGAGATGGACAGAATAAGCGTATTCTGGTGGGAGATGCGATCTTGACTGACTTCATAGATCGTGTAAGACATTGCACAGAGGGAGAAATGGGGGGGAGGGGGGGGGGTTCTCTACTGCGACGACAACTGGACGTCCAAAGTAAGCCAAGTGGTCCATCTCCGTTTCTATCACCGCATTTTCAACCGAAAGATAGATCAACACCACTAGCAATACAGTCTCTTACGGAAGCTCTGCGGGATTTGGAACATCTAGTCTAGACCATCCACAGCAGAGACAAGAGCCACCAGTAATGCCATGACTTCAACAGTCGAGTTCAAGGCTGGAGGATTTTGTACGCGTAACGTTGGGTCTAGCCCTAAGAACTTAAGATCTTTTCAATAATCCACCTTTGGCTCCACCACCTTATAACCAATTTTACCAAAGTTAACACAGCGCTCCCCCAGCATTGCCTTTTGGGGGATACCGAAAAGAATGAAGAAACGATTTGAGTATGACTCAAATTGGGTTCCTGTCTTCACTGGTGATAGCCATTTACAGGATGTGCATGCGTTTACTCATCGAGTGGAGGTCAATAGTCCCACGATACCTCAAGGCAGCTGCTGACAGATAATATCTGAATCTAACTAATGAACATTAGGTGGTGACGGACACAGGCTGAGAGAGCGACTTCTGAGAACCTTTGGTACCTTCACAGACAATAAGGGGATATTGCGTGTTTTGCTGAACCGCAAACAAAAACATAAGGAAAACTTCTACGAGTACGTTGTGGAAATTAGGGCGTTGAAAATAAAATAAAATGATAGAAATTTCTCCCTGGCGATTTCACTGAGTGCAGAACTAAAGAATGCTAATCTTGTAGCTAATATAATTTCGATGGACGAACTTCGAACATTGTGTCAGAAGTTCGAAAGGTCTGCACAGTTCCAACTAGGTTTACAGGATTCAGGATCAGCGAGCTTCAGCAAATAGATGACTATGATTCCATACCGGTTCGTGCGCTGCAGAGGCCCATTATGCCAGGTCAGTTTGTATGTTTAAAATGTCGTAAAACTGGATATCGTGCACACGAGCGTCCTCAAAAATAAATTTAATTATATTGTTGAAAGTGTCACAAACCCGATGCGATATACAGAAATTGCATTACATGCCAACCTTATTTATATTTAAACTATAGACCGGGCATACATTTAACGGGAATATTAGCCCCGGGTCAGAATGCAATAGGGATGGCACCATTAATAGGGTTTTAGGATATGTCGATATACCTGTCGCTCTGAATAGCTTCACTAAAACAATGCGATTCCATATTGTTCATCGTTGGCGTGAAGAGCTCTACCTCGGTATCGATTTCTGGGAGGCTTTTGGTATTGTTCCTTTATTTGCCAGTAAACTGACACGAGGGAATATGATGACATTAACATGCATGACCTCACTTCAGACCACCTTCGGGAGTCCTTTGAAGTCTCTGGTCTCGGAAAGACTACTTTGGTTGAACATGTTATCGATGTTGGTGATAGTGTCCCTGTAAAACAGGGCATTACTCCACATCGCCGGCTTTTCAACTAAAGGTACATGCCAAACTTGATCGGATGCTTCATATGTGCGTGATCGAGCATTCTAGCAGTTCCTCAGACGCCCATCATGTCAATTCCCTGACCCCGAAGGACAAGAAGGTCGTCCAAATAGTACGAAATAAATACTTCACAAGTATGGATGTCAAGGACTGTTGCGGAATACTCAGCTCCAACTAACGTGAAACAGGTACGTCGTCTTCTGGTTATGGCGGGATAGTAGTAACTCCAACTACCGATCTATACTAAAGAAAGGTCCGAAGCAGCAAAGTTGGACATTGGAAGCCCGCAATTAGCTTTTGAAAATCTGAAGACTCTGTTGACTTCGCCCCCAGTTCTAATTAATCCAGATTATAAGAGTTCTTCATTCGATGTGACACTATCCTGAAATAGGGTCGGTATAGTGTCTTGTATCAAGTTAATAACGAGAAACAAGAGTGTCCGATAGCCTTCATTTGAAAGACACTTAACATAGCTCAAAGAAACTATTCGCGGTTTCAGAGCTTAAGTGTCTTGAAGAAATTCTAAGTGTGAAGAAATCCTGGGCCTATGTTGAGGGTCACAGATCCACTATTATGACGACCACTCCAGTCTGAAGTACCTTATGTCACAGAAAGACTTGAGTGGCCGACTGGCTAGGTGGAGCCTAGAGCTTCAACATATGGACTTTACTGTTATCCACCCGAATAGGACCCAAAACATAGTCCCTGATGCTCTATCTCGTCTGTATGACGATACACACGAAATATTTGTCAAAGCACTAACACATCACATAAATGAGATAAATTTTGACGATTAAGGTTATCAACACAAAAACTACACGGAGTTGATAGCTAAGGTCCAAATGTCACCCAAAGATTTGGTGAAATATTTAGTTGGCAAGCTGTATATCCGTGTAGAACCACAACTTGATGTAATACCGAATGATTTAGTTGTGTCGAAGCTCTGGGTATTTACCATTGGAAATTATCAAGAGAAATCATGATGATAGTACTGCTGCACATATAGGTGTAAAGAGGACGTTGGAGGTGCGCCTACGTCTATACTATTGGCCTGGGAATGGCGTCAGAAGTTCACAATTATGTTGTGTCTTGTGATACCTGCAAACAGACAAAGAAATCGAAACAGATTTTGCGTCCACCAAAGCAATTTCAGTTCGTAACAGAACGTCCATGGCAGAGATAAAAATAAAAATTGAATTTTGAATTTATTTGGGATGTTGTTCCATCAAGAAAGTTAAGAGATCATATACGGCCTCAGTTTCTAGGGTAAAATCTAGATAGATAAAAGATGTGCATGAGGTCAAGGCAAAAACACCCCAGCCCCTAACTTTTAATCTTGTCAGTTACAAAGAATAGCATCTACATATCTATACCTGAACACTATACGTTTTAACTACAAATTTTTCACTCTATATTTACAGAATTACTTCCATGTGATAGACCTAAGTATTACATTCATGAGCCAAAAGTGAAATTCTTACCTCCACTTTTTTGGCATTTCTCGACGTTTTAGGACCTACTGATTCTAAAAAAGCAAAAACAAAAATGATGTATGTCTGTCCGACTGACCCATCTGTCATTACCTACGAAATCTAGAAAACCGCTGGAGGAATTTCAAAATTTTTTTTTTATAAATAGGTATACTCAACTGGCAGGTCCGAAAGTACGATGTGTTTGATAACTGTGCCGGAAGTATGTCAAAAAAATAGTCAAGTGTGTCAAAACAAGGAAATATGCATATTTTTTGCTTAAAAAACGTTCATTTTAAGTGATAATGAGTAGGAACAAATAATGTGGAGAAATCTTGATGGTCGGGATTGGTATGTGAGATCAAAAACTAGATTATTGTATTAAAAGTTTGTCACAAAAATGTTTTCAAGTGTGTCAAAAGAAAGATTTTTATTTATTATTTTACCCAATTTTTTGGAAAAAAATAAAATTAATTATTTGAATGACATGGAATTTTATTATTATTATTGAGAATTATGACATTATAAGTTGGTCAAAAAAATGTTGTCAAATGTCAAGTCAAAAGAATGATTTTCATTTATTTTTTTAGAAAAAAATAAGATTAGTTATTTGTATGAAATGAAATGCAATGATATTATTATTATTGAGAATTTTATTGCATTATAAATGCAACGTTTGTCAAAAAATATTGTCAAGTGTGTCAAAAAATGATTTCATTTAGTTTTTTAGCCAATTTTTTGGAAAAAAAAATTTAGCTGTTTGTATAACGTAAATGTAATTGAACATAAAATTGGACATGGAAATTTTTGAATTTGTTATTGTTATATATAAAATATATTCTTGTTCTGCAGACTGTGTAGTATAAAAATATATGTATATAAATAAATAATAATCAATTGAATTTCAATGTATATAAAACCGGTAAATTAATTTTAAGAGATTTGTTATATGTATTAAAAAGATTATATATAATTTTCGTTTACAAAAATAAAAGTCACTTGTAATCAGTCAGCTGAGATATTAAAATAAAAATAAAATTATATTTAGTAATTTAAAGTTATTGTTCTGAATTATTTATTTAATTATAAAAGTTATTTGTTCTGAATTATTTATTTAAATTATTACAACTAATAGATATTAAAGTGACGACGAGGTAAAAGGAATAGTGCATAGTAGTTTTGGCTTGAATTATAGTTAGCATAAATAATAGTGAATTTTTTTTCAATAAAAATAAAAGCAAAAGTGTATTGAAAAAAAAGTGAATTTTGTGAATGAAAATAATTGCAGCGTCGATACGCCATTTTTGGAATTTTTATTTTTGGCGTCATATGAAATAATTTTACTACTTGGCAATCGGTATTATAAATATATACTATAAATTTATAAATTATGCAAACCTAATTTATCTAATTAATGTCGGATCAAGAAATTACTGAAAAAGAAAATATTAAAAACTTGGGTGAAAAATTATTAAACTACGATACTTTTAAACCAAAGATGTCATTGATTGGTAGTATCGAAGCTTTCATTCCTGGAGAAGATTTTGAGGCGTATGAAGACAGATTAACGCAACTTTTTCTTATAAACGATGTGCAAGAACAAAAAAAGGCTCCGCTTTTTATAACCATTATGTGGGGTGAAACATATAAGATTTTAAAAAGTTTATCGACACGCAAAGCACCTAGTTCTTTGTCATATGCCGATATAATAAAAATGTTTAAAAATCATTTCAAGCCTAAAGTTAATAAGAGAGCCGAAGGATTTAAATTTTCAAAGGCCAAACAAGAGGAAGGCGAATCGATTTCCGATTACATAGTAAAACTAAAAAGTCTTGCGCAGTCATGTGAATATGGCGACTTTTTAGATGATGCCTTAACGGATAAATTTATAGTAGGCCTAAGGTCCGAAGATATACAACAGGAATTGTTACAAAATCCAGATATTAAATTTAGTTAGTGTTGTCAAAAAGCTTTAAATGTTGAGATGTCTGCTAAGATCAATAAATTCGTCAATAGGTCGAGTGTATCAAGCTGATAGAAGTCGTACACGCTTTCATCAATCAAGTCAATCTCAGCGAAGTCATAATCGTTATCAAAGTCCAAGTTCAGTACGTTATCCAAGTCCAAGTCACCGTCGTTACCAAAGTCCAAGTTCAGTTCGTAGTCAGAGTCCAAGTAGCTGCAGTCGTAGTCGTCCAACAAGTCCACAGTCAAAATGCAGCCGATGTGGTATTTACAGTCATCATAAAAGTCAGTGTCCAGCAAAACAGTGGCAATGCTATATTTGTTATAATTACGGCCACACATCTAAAACATGCCACAACAAATATAGAAAAGGAAACAAGCATGTCAGGGTAATCAATAGCATAAGTAGTTCAAATTTACCTGTGGAATACCAAGTCACCATTGAAAATCAAAATGTTACCATGGAGGTGGATACGGGAGCCTGCTCTTCAATAATAAATTTAGTTAAGCATAGAAATAGTTTTAGTCATTTAAGTTTAATTAGTATTAATCATTCTTTTTCGACCGTAACGGGACAGGTGATCAAGGTTGTTGGAAAGATTTTAGTCAACGTGAGTTTTAGAGGGAAGTCATACAAGCTGGATTTAATCGTAATTGATTCAGAAAGAAATTGTAAGCCGTCGATGGGAAGATCCTGGTTAGATGTCATTTTACCAGAATGGAGAGATTGGATGGTCTCATCAGAATCGGTATCGGTAAATAATTTATATTCAAATAATTCTATTTTAGATAAAATAATAGAAAAATTTCCGCGAGTCGTCTCAAATGATGCCACACACCAGATGATTGAAGGTTTTATGGTGGATGTACTAATGGAAGATCATGCTAAGCCTATCTTCCATAAAGCGTATACAGTAGCATATAGAATTAGACCAAAAGTAGAAGCATAACTAGAGAGGTTGTGTAAGGTTGGTATATTAGAGCCAGTAAAAATTAGCAATTGGGCTAGCCCTATTGTTACCGTGCCAAAAACAAATGGCGACATTCGCTTATGTATTGATTTCAAGGTAACTATCAATAAAATGGTCAAAGCCGAGCACTATCCTCTGCCGCGAATTGACGACATTTTTGCAGGTCTTGCAAACTGTACCTATTTCTGCGTCATTGACTTAGCTGGCGCTTACCAACAGTTGTCTGTCAAAAAAGAGTCTAGGGAATATCTCACAATAAGCACACATAAAGTCTTATTTAGGTACAAAAGATTACCATTTGGTCTAAAATCTGCGCCACCCATATTTCAGTCCGGGATGGATCAGATTTTAATTAATTTAGATGGAGTAGCGTCATATCTTGATGATATATTAATCGGCGGAAAGGATCATCAAGATTGTTGTAATAAATTATTTCTAGTCTTAGACAGCTTAAATAAATATAATGTTCAAATTAACCTAAGTAAATGTAAAATTTTGTCTCCTAGTGTATGTTATTTAGGACATACTTTGTCAGCAGAAGGAATTCGTCCCAATAGTGACAAGCTACAGGCGATTGTGAATGCGCCTGCTCCGTCAAATGTGTCCCAATTACAATCCTATCTTGGATTACTGAACTATTATGGAAAATTTATTCCGAATTTGTCGACAGAGCTACGTGAGCTTTGTTATTTGCTTAAAAAAGATGTCACTTTTGATTGATTTGAAAAATCAAAATCTCTTATCGTAAAACATAATTTATTGGAACTATACGACCCAAATAAACCTATTATTATTGCTACGGATGCCAGTCCATACGGTGTTGGAGCAATATTATCACACGTCGTCAATGGAATGTAAAAGCCAGTTCTTTTTGCCTCGAGCACCTTATCGACCGCAGAAAAAAACTATTCCCAATTACACAGGGAAGCACTGGCGATAGTGTTTGGGTTGAAAAGATTTCATAAATATATATATATATATATGGCCACTCTTTTGTAATCCAAACGGATCACCAAGCTCTTCGAGAGATATTCAATCCAAATAAATCAACACCTGCAGTTGCAGCCGCTAGACTGCAACGATGGGCAGTGATACTGTCAATGTATAATTACAAAATTGAAAACCGTCGTGGATTTCAAATGTCGCATGTTGATGCATTGTCTCGGTTACCAATTGAGTCAAAGACCAACATAGACAATAATCTTTGCATAAAATCATTTAATTTCACGGAAAGTTTTCCCTTGAATCCGGAAGTAATTTCCGAGGAAACAAAAAAGGATCCAATTTTGAGTCAAGTCCTAGAGTTTGGTAAGTTTGATTGGCCAAATTCATCATATATGTCTGAAAACTTAAAAATATATTGTAGAAAAAAAGAATATTTATCCTGTGAAGATGAGTGCTTGTATTATATAAATCGTATTGTAATTCCAAATAGTTTGAAAAATAAAATATTTAATATGTTACATGAAAATCATGCAGTAGGAATTGTACGCATGAAAATGATAGCTAGATCGTATGTGTGGTGGTACCGAATAGATAAAGAGATTGAACAATTTATTAATACATGTCCTGTATGCCAACAAACGAGGAATAGAGGTCAAGAAGTTGTCACCACACAGTGGCCAGAAACTAGTTATCCTTTTGAGAGGATACATATAGATTTTTTTTTATTTTCAGAATAATAATTTTCTAATCATTGTAGATGCTTATAGCAAATTTGTAGAGGTAGTTTTAATGAGGGTCACCACAGCATCTGCGGTAATTGCGATTTTGTTAAAGTTATTTTCAACCTTTGGATTTCCAAGTGAGATCGTTTCTGATAATGGTCCTCCTTTCAATGCTAATGAGTTTTTAAAATTTGCAAAACAGCATGATATTAAGGTAACAAAGTCCCCACCATATCACCCGCAATCAAATGGTTTGGCTGAGAGGAACGTACAGACCGCTAAATCGACGTTAAAAAAGTATATTTTTGATGAGTCCAAACAACTTACCATAACACAACGGTTGAACCAATTTTTACTACAACAAAGAAATACTCCTTGTGTGTCTACATCTAAAACTCCGTCGGAACTGATATTTTCATACAAGCCTAAAATTTTATTAGATGTTGTTAATCCAAAAGTTAAAGTAAAATTTGCTATAGATACCAATAATAATAAAAATGTAAATGGTAGAAAAAAATCTAATAATTTAAAATCAGTTAAATCTAGACTTAAGATTAATAAAAATTTTAACATGTATAAAAATTTCAAAGTAGGTGAAATAGTACATTATGATGCTAGGACGTAAAGCTAAAGATTTTGGACGGATGTGGAGTTTGCAAATCGAGGCGCTAGCCGAGATTTGCACCCACATTAAGTCCAAAATAGCTTACGTCCGTGCATAATATACTATTTTTTATTCGCCGCAAGCAAAATATTTTTAGAAAATTTGTTTATTCTAAATTAAAATTATAAATTTTCATAAATTTTAAAATAAAAATATGTGGAACAAGTTACCTTTGACAAAATATTTATTATTTTTTCCAAATTATTGTGTTGCTATGACAACAAATGATAACAACTATTTTTTTCGCCAAACGGCTGTAAAGTTTAACTTTACTGCCGCTAGGGAGTTAGCTAAAGTCTTACTTTTTAGCCTGACAGCAAAAGTAACGTCTAGCGGCAGTAAAAGTAACGCCATTTTTATTTTATATTACGGAGGCTGTAAAGTAGCATTTGTTATTTGTTAGTTTGTTATTTTTTCAAACATATTGTATAACCATGACAACAAAATATAAGTTGATTCTCATATTATGAAATTTTGAAAAGGATGCTTTGATAAAAAAATTTTATTCATGCATATTTAAATGTTTTTTTCTCTTTTTTCTAAGTAATTATGACGATACAAATTCATATTTATAAAAAGTTTGATGTATTAATTTCATATTTATAAAAAATTTAAACGTTTGCCGAAAAAATAGTGTATTTAATTCAGAGCTAAAGTGACTTTTTGTGTTTCGTCTATAATTGTCGGCCTCCCTGCGGTCGGCCGTCAAACTATAGACTCAACACAAAAAGTATCACTTTAGCTCCTAATTAAATAATGTACTATAATGGAATAATGAAATTTTGAATTTAAGGGTTGCTTTGATAAAAATTTTTATTTTTCATAGAATTTAAACAAATACAAATGCGTTTTACTTTTTTGGACGTAGCTATGACAACAAAATAAATAGTTTTAAAGTGATACTTTAAAGCCGCAAATCACAGTAATAAAGTAACACTTTAATATGTAGGCGAATAAAAAAGTTTTTTACCAAAATCATTTTAAAAATCATATAAAATGGATTCCCGCCAGAATTTTGCAAAAAGTTAGTCCATTAACATAATTTAATTAATGTAAATAATAATATAAGATTTGTGTATGAAAATTGTCTTAGGTATTCTAATTTGGATGGTAAATTTCATCCAAAAATTAATATTATTCCTGAAACTAGTCTAACTAATTTAGAGATTCAGGATGAAATTGATGAAAGTAATAAGGATAATAGTTTTTTAACGCCTCAGAATAAAAATATGATTAAAAGAAAACGTAGCCCAGAACAAGAAATAGAAATAAGAAAATCACAAAGGAAAAGAAGATCCCCAGATAGACTTAAGTACTAACAGAATAAATAGTTTGTATTTTTTGATTTTTTTTGTATACTTGTATAATTTCAAATAAAAAACGGGGAAAGTTGTTATATATAAAATATATTCTTGTTCTGCAGACTGTGTAGTATAAAAATATATGTATATAAATAAATAATAATCAATTGAATTTCAATGTATATAAAACCGGTAAATTAATTTTAAGAGATTTGTTATATGTATTAAAAAGATTATATATAATTTTCGATTACAAAAATAAAAGTCACTTGTAATCAGTCAGCTGAGATATTAAAATAAAAATAAAATTATATTTAATAATTTAAAGTTATTGTTCTGAATTATTTATTTATTTATAAAAGTTATTTGTTCTGAATTATTTATTTAAATTATTACAACTAATAGATATTAAAGTTATAGTTTTTGAAATGTTTTTGGAATTTTGAAAAAAGTTTGTATTTTTGATTTTGTAATAATTTTTGCAAAATTTTTAGAATTTTGGAAAAAGTTTGAATTTTTGAAGTTTTAAGAGTTTTTGGAATATTATTAGAATTTAGAAAAAGTTTAAATATTAGATTTTACCTAATTTTTGGAATATTTTTGGAATTCTGAAAAAAGTTTCAGTTTTTGATTTTGTAATAATTTTTGGAATATTTTTAGAATTTGGAAAAAAGTTTGATTTTCTTTAATTTTTACAATATTTTTGGAATTTCGAAAGAAATATGAATATTTTGATTTTGAAATATTTTCTCGAAACGCTAAATGGAGAGGTTTTTGAGTAGTTTGCTGATTGTATTATCTTTTCACTAAATTATGTTAGTTTATGATCTGTTATAATTTTTTCGGCAACGTATTGATGTTTCGTGTTAGTTTTGTAATAAATTTGAGAGGTAAAAAAATACATATGTACTTTAACAAAGAGATATGTTTGATATATGTACATCGCTGCCCAAAACTAAAAACTATGTCCTCATAAAAGTTTTTTGAGAGTTGTGAGATTTCAACGCCTTCATATTTTTTAACTGAATTTGTTAAAGAGAAGCTGATATGATGTAAAAACAGTTCTTTAAACTTTTAACGTAATTTACACGCTAGAGCACTACAATGAGAAACAATAGTTCTAATAGATGTGTATGTCCTTATAGAGCAAGAGTCCGCGACGGCCAGACCTTCGTTATTTTATAAAAGCTGAAAGTTTTTCTACGCATACCCCCTACTCAGGTAGGAACGATTAGCGACATATGAAGTTTCGATCTTGGTGGCTTTGGCAGGGAGCAGGTAACAAAGGGGCCTCCAAAGTTTCGTGAAAGTATAAAGGTAATTTTTTTATATAGTCTTCGGGATAGTATTAGAAGTCACGTCACCCATTGCCAGACACTTACTATCGTGGTAACCCCCTGCCAGACACCCTTAAACTTTAACAAATTAATAAAGTTTAAAGGTGTCTGGCCGGAGGTGTTGCCACGATAGTAAGTATCTGGCAATGGGTGACGTGACTTCTAATACTATCCCGAAGAATATATAAAAAAATTACCTTTTATACTTTCACGAAACTTTGGAGGCCCCTTTGTTACCTGCTCCCTGCCAAAGCCACCAAGATCGAAACTTCATATGTCGCTAATCGTTCCTACCTGAGTGGTATGCGCAAAAAAACTTTCAGCTTTTATAAAATAACGAAGGTCTGGCCGTCGCGGGCTCTTGGTCTTTTATGAATTTTAAGTAAAACAAAGAAGGAATAAAGAATTAACTGAATTATATAGCTGGTCTTAAAGTTATTATCGTGTTATGTGATAATTTCTTATGTAAATTCCGACAACAAATATTTTCCTTCATCTTCCATCTGTAGCGGCAATCTGGCGAATATCGTCAAAGACATTTTTGTATTTAGGCTTGCCACCTATACGTTTTTGGAGCGTATAATACGTTTTTTTAATCAAAAATATACGCTTTTTTGGTTATAAATAGTTAAATTCAGTTGTTTTCAGAAATACGTGTCCTAAATAAAGTTTTTCCCTTATTAAGTGGAATGAATTACAGAGATAATTTTTTTTGCTGTCAGAAATTTTATTTTTCATTCATACAAACTATGATATTTAAACAGTAGGCTTTGTTTTAACTGTCGGCAATTCTTCTTGTCGTCGATAATTTTGCTTTGTCGTTATGAAAATTCTTTGTTGTCATTTTTTCTTTTAACAAACTGAAATATAATTTCATCTTAGTAGGCGCATAAATGCTATAAATTTGTAATTTATTTTTGACAAGTAAACATAAACATGCAATCATTTATGAATGAAAACGGACATTTTTATTATTTGCAATTTTACATAATATTTTATAAGCTGAATAATTTGTAGACAAAACTTTATTTAGAAACTAATAATTATTATCTTTAAAACAAAATTATAATTTAAAAAAAATTATCTCATTAAATACCACTCTTCATTAAAATTTTTCAATTTTACTCATTAAATTATTTTTAAGCAACACTGCTCAATCAAACCACTACTTAAACCACTCGTCCTTCGGACTCGTCGTTTATTGTGCGCTTTGAGTTGCAGTGTTGCTAAATAATTTAATTCGTAAAATCAAAAAATTGTCGAAAAAATTTCAATGACTCGTGGTATTACAACCGAAAAGTGGACTGAATATTTTAAAACCGTTTGTGTTGGCAACTGAATTACTTTAAATTTGCAAATTTGTTTTTGCAGTGCCAATTAATAATTGTGGAGGTCCAACCCAAAACGCTACATTTCCATTTTCTTTAAAAAATAAATTGTGTAGTTAGATCGGCTCCAATTACTGAATTAGATCGAAAATTCGAAAATTTATTTTTGCTTAAATTAGAATGGTTTTCCCCCTTTGTGGAATAGAGCTTGCTTTAGACATAATGTAATCAATGTAATGATATAATCAAATTTTCTTAAACTGCGTTGGAAAAATGTAATAATGGAAATGTAGCGTTTTGGTGTGGACCTCCTCAATTTTAATTGTTTTGTTGAATGCATTTTTAGCGTGATGGGAATTATATGGACTAACAAATCAAAAGGCTTCATACCGATATGGTGAAATCAGAATTATTTATGCATTTCCATTACAGATGAGTTGCAGTCCAGTGGCGGATTTACAAATTTACCGCTTATAGGCTAATTTATATTACCGCCTAATATATTTTAAAAAATTATCAAATACGAACGCAGCGACCAAAAAAAGCGCCACAAGCGAATTTTTTTGAAATTTCAAGGTCACGTTATTTACAAGTACTTTAAAATTACGCTTTTAATTAAAAACGTGCAAATCTGGCAAAAATAATTAATATAATACAAAATACGAAAATAATACAAACGTTTATTAAAATCAAATAAAATGCAATAAAAACTGTAGAGCACGCCGCCACTATGTTTCGAGTATAGATATAAGAAATTTTGCGAATTTGATTGATTTAATCTGGATACTCTGTTTATAATGGCGGGCGTCTCTCGCCGCCGCGAAACGATTTCTATTTCGAAAAAATTTTATATTTTTAAAATTTTCCGCACAAAAATTTACCGCCTACGCAAATTTGCCGGCGTAGGCTACAGCCTAGCTAGCCTATTTAGAAATCAGTTACTGAGTTGCACTGAATTTGCAAGTTTTATTAAGAAAAAAGATAAGTCTAACAAAAAATTGATCGAAGCAGCAAAATCGAACAAAAAATATAAAGTTAAAGCTTTACATTAAATATTTGCTTCATTCCTATACTATTTGGTTACCATTTATAAAATTTTTAACTATGTTATTATATTGTTTGGGACTTTTTGTGTAAAATTTCTAGATATTACGATGTATACTATGTTCATAGGATGAGAGAATATTTCGTCAACATGTAAAGCCTGGACCTTACAATTTAAATAATAGATGCTTAGGCATCTATTTATCCAAGGGTTTTATATTTTATTTAATTTTTAGAAATGATACACGAATTTACGGACGTACGGGCTCTACCCAGAAAACATCTCTAAACAAAATATGGCTTTAGCAGACCATAATGGTCTCAATATGATTCACAATAATGGGAGTAGTTTAATAAAATAAAATATACAAATAAAAACAAAATCTAACCTTAATATTGTTGATAGCTGTTTGTTAATTGTGGATTGTTGCCCGCGACTTTCGTCCGTGTATATCGCTTAACTATCCTTTTGTCAAACTCGTTCAGCAATCCTTCCATAATCCATATATTCGTTCCAGCAAGGTGTTAACATTTTTACGTGCGTCAATGTTGAAGCTAATATCGAATTGAGGTGAATTCTTTAGTTTAAAATTGTCACAATCACATACACTGGCATTATATTTTCCCTTTTTTTCCATAACATAACCGGGGTGCGAAAACAAGTGATAGCACCATTCGTTTATACAGCACTTTCAATGAGAACCAAATTTAATTTATAGTAATATATGTAGATTTATTTCTGCATGTATATATATTTATTTTTCTTTTAAAAAATTTATTTTTTTCTTTTATTTTCATGAATTAATATTGCCACACCAACTATAAAATTTGTTTTACTTAGAATAACAATAATTTTTCCTTTTTTCTTTAATTAACAATTATAATACCATAACTTATAACCAACCGATTTGATTTACTTATGCAATCACTAAAAAATCAATCTTTTGATTTGAAATCAAAAGTTGAACTTTCATTTTTAATCGATTTGAAAAAAAAGTCACTTTAAATTTATGATTATAAAAATCTTAATCGAATTGATTTTATGATTAAAATCATACTGACCATAATTATCAAAAATGCTTTGTTTAAATAATCTAAACGAAGGGGAGCGAAGGAGATGACCATTCAAAAATTTTGTATATTTCTCTCTGTCGTTCTAGTTTTTCAAACAAAGAAATTTAATCGGTTTTTTTTTCTAGAACGAGATCGTCAACCAATTATAAAAAAAGAAAGAAGGATCAACAACATATAATTCGAGTTTGTTTTGTTTTCAGTTATTAAAGATTATAGAGAAAACGAAATAACAATAACCACGAAAGGCAACAATTTATTAACAGTTTATTCAAACAGATGATGATGAGATTGTGTCTGATAGCATCAACCAAAAAAAATGAAAAATGCAACCACAACTACATGAGTTTTATTTTTCGTTTGATGAAAACAAAATAGAAGAATGTTTACGAATTTAAGCAATGTTAATTGTGAGACTGATAGTTTTGTTAATAGAAATTGTTACTGAATCAACACGACGTGTTGTTTTTAGCAACGCGATTAATTAATGGTTTTGATACTGGTTCATTATGTAATGTATTTTTGTTGAACTAAGTTGCCGTTTCATGTAGTTACGGATGTTAAACTGAAGATTACCAAGTAGTGCGTTTATAAGGGAGAGAAGAAATAGAACAGTGTGGCGACTGAAGAAAATGTATCCTTGACTGTTCGTTGACCGTTAAATCTCACTACCAAGGCATACATTTCCTTCAGTCTACCAATACAGAACCTGAACTCGTTCTGGAGTAGGGTGTAGACTCTCTTATAAATACTACTGGTTAGATAATAGCCCAGATTGCGGCATAACAGACAATTTCCTGAACCGATATCAAACAAGCATTCAACAGTGAAATGCTTTTTGTGAAGATTAAGGAAAGAAAAATATGTAGCAATCACCATTATTTACCGATATAGGTATACGAATTGATGAGTCGAGTGCCTCTCCCAAGACAACCAGATGTTTAGAATTTTTGCATGACGCTAAATGATGAAAGAAAGTGCGCATTGTAGATGTGGAGTAACCATGATGAAAAATAAAGATGTTTGAATTACTGATGTTGTATATCCATTATGAAAGAGTTGTGAATTATAGATGTTTCAAAAAAAAAAATTGTTTTATTTATGTTGACTTAATGACTATTGCATCCAAATTCTTGATTGTAGAACGCCAGAGTTTTGTTGATCAGCTGCATTAATGATATCGTGTAAACTGTCATGTCTCGCTGTAAAAGTTCCCCAATTGAGACATGCCGAGTCCTAGCAGACAACAGGCAGCGCAGAGTTGGTATGTATGCACAAGTGTGTCAAGCTTTAGATGCAGGTTAATGAGAATATTTATTTAAGGTAAGTTCTATTGTAATAAAAGGAATATAAATGTTGACCATCATAACCATCGACCGAAGTTCCATACTTGAGAGCCCTGTTCAGTAATTGTATGTGGAACTGATGACAGATATGAGCCTAATAATCTCTTTCTACGTACATCAAATTTCCCAAAAAAAACTAAAACTAAAGAAAAAACTAAAACTAATGAAAAAAAAACTACCTAATACTCTTACTGAACAGTGCCCTCAAGTACCAAAATTCAATTTCAGGTAATGAGAGACAGCATTACTATTGTCAGCGATGAAGACTATCTAGAAAAATAGTAGAAATTTTTGAAAGTTAATAAAAAATGAATGGGGAGGGTAAGCTAATACAAAGTAGAGTCAGATAACCGCAGACAAAGTCTTAAGCGGCTCACATCTAACACGAAAACGTTAATATGTTAAGCATAGTGGATGATTTATTAGAACAACCAAGGTCAGAAATTTTAATAAATCAAAGTACTAATATAAAGAATAATAATAAAAAAATTAATAATAATTAATAAATTGATAAAGATAAAAAACTAATACAAGAAAAATAAGTTAACAGGGATCTATATTAAATTTTAAAATTTTTAAATTCTTATATCTTTGGCATGGAAAGTCCCAATGGGCTTACCATCCAAATTCGTACATTTGTACAACACATTACCAACCCTGCTTGTTATTATGGCTGGTAGGAATTTCGGAGCCAGCTTGGCCGAAAACTTGTTTGCTGCATCACTTAGGTGATGTTGTCGTACCAAGACTCGTTGTTGTATTTCAAATGTACGAGGTCGCGTCCGTAAATTATAATGTTGTTGGGACTTTGCGAAAGCTGTGTCCATATATTTCTTAATGCGAGCTCTGACGATTGCTAATTGATCTGTATGATCCATGTCCATATCTATTGGTTCACCAAGACTATGTAAAGTTCGAAGAGTTGTGTAGGTCTTGCCATCTGATATAGGGTGTTGACCAAACAGCACGTAATATGGAGAATGAAGTGTGGTGCTATGTACTGCGGAACGTAGTGCAAAAGCTATATCTCCCAGATGAGAATCCCACGTATTATGCATACCTTTAATGTAAGATCTGATCGCAGCTAATATCGACCTATTTACCCTTTCCGAAGCGTTGCTCTGAGGGCTGTAGACTCCAGTTTTAATATGAGAAATGTTGAATTCTGACAACAGTTTTTGAAAAGAATTACTTAGAAATTGTTTACCATTGTCGCTGTGAAGAAACTCTGGAACACCATATGTTAGAAAAACTTCATTTCTCAAAAATGTATTCACAGAAGGTGAAGTAGCATTTCTGAGTGGTTTAATTAATACAAATTTTGACAAATGATCAAGTACAATCAGAAGAACAGTATTCCCAGATTTTGATCTGGGATACGGACCCAAAAAATCAATATATATACGCTGCCATGGTCTATCTGTTATAAATCGGGATTGCATTGGTGGACGCAATATCTGATTTGTTGCCTTCGATTGTTTGCAAACATCGCAAGACACGACATAGTCATGAACTTGAGATGCCATGCCCGGCCAGTAGTAGAGACGCCGAAGACCCACCAAGGTCTTCTTTACCCCTCCATGAGCAGCTATACAGTTGTCGTGATGTTCCTTGATCAATTTAGTAGTTAAAGGTTTCGGTATCCAAAGTTTCCACACAGGCAAATCGTTAGGTACTGCATCAGCTTTAGGTTCTATGCGCATGTATAGCTTACCATCCAATTGTTTCACCATTGGAAAATCCTGAGGAGACAATTGTACTTTGGCTATCATGTTTGTGTATTCATGGTGCCGATAACATTCATCATCTGATTTAATAGTGTCGTCAGTATGAGCGAGCGCTTCAGCAAATTCTTCAGACGTGTCGTCATATATACGAGACAGAGCATCAGGTACTACGTTTTGGGTCCCTTTACTATGTACAATAGAAAAATCCATGTGTTGAAGCTTTAAACTCCATCTAGCTAACCGACCACTCAAATCTTTTTGTGACATCAACCACTTTAGACTTGAATGATCGGTCACAATTGTAAACTTATGACCCTCCACGTAGGCTCTGAATTTCTTCACGCTGAGAATTGCTGCAAGACACTCAAGCTCGGACACTGAATAATTCCTTTGAGCTTTATTCAACTTTTTAGACATGAATGCTATCGGACACTCATGGCCTTCATCATCCAGCTGATACAATACACTTCCTACACCCGTGATGCTTGCATCACATCTAATAAAAAATTCTTTTTCATAATTAGGATTTATCAAAACTGGGGCTACAGTCAGAAGATTTTTTAAATTGTTAAAGGCGGTTTGAGCTCCATCAGTCCATACCAGTCGTTTAGATCCTTTTTTCAAAAGATCTGTAATAGGTGAAACAACGCTAGCGTAGTTTGGTATAAATCGTTGATACCACCCTGCCATACCTAATAACCGACGAATCTGTTTAACAGTTGTTGGAGCTGGATATTCCTCAATAGCTCGTACTTTTTCAGGATCCGTTTTCAATCCACCTTCGCCAACCAAAAAGCCCAAATACTTTACTTCTCGCAGCACGAACTTACTTTTCTGCAGATTGATGGTTAGACCTGCATTTCTTAAAAGAGTAGAGACTATAGAGAGTAGTTCCATGTGTTCCTCGAATGTTGAGGACACTACCAGTAGGTCGTCTAAATAGACGAAGACACTTTCATGATACTTGTGAGGTATCACTTTATGCATCAGCCGACACATTGTCTGGGGAGCATTGCACAAACCAAAAGGCATAACCTTGAATTGGTACAATGGTCGTCCAGGCACTGTGAAGGCTGTTTTATCTCGTGATGTTTCTGACAAAGGAATTTGCCAGAACGCATCTTTGAGATCAATACTGCTTATGTATCTCGTACTATTTAGACGTCCTAACAAGCCATCGATTAACGGAAGTGGGTAAGCATCCTTTTTGGTCAGTGCGTTGACACGTCTTGAATCTAAACATAGACGATTCTTCCCAGAAGATTTTTGTATTAAAACCACTGGCGAGCACCAAGAACTGTCAGAACTCTCTTCGATCACCCCTAATTGAAGCATCCGGTCTAGTTCAGCATAAATCTTTTGTTGAACTGCCGGCGATGTGGGGTAATGCCTCTGTTTCACAGGTGCACTATCCCCAACATCGATGACATGTTCAACCAAAGATGTTTTGCCGAGACCTAATACCTCAAAAGAAGGAAAAGAATCCTTGACGTTCTCCAGTTCTTGTAGCTGGTCAGGGTTTAGATCGTGATTTAAGTTGTTATTAGATTCAATCGGTGTCAATTCACTGACAAATGAAGGAGTGATACCAAATTCCCTCCAGAAATCGATGCCCAGGTAGAGTTCCTCACGCAAACTTGGAACAACATGAAAACGAAAAATTTTCGATATGCCATTGAAATTTATAGAAGCGTCTACATAACCCAGAATATGATTACGGGTACCATCTGCTGTACGGATGGCAGAAAACATTTTGTGATAGGCTATGCCGGCGTTTCTTAATAATTCTAGGGAATTTCTTCCCAGAATACTGATAGAGGCTCCACTATCTAGAAGTCCATAAACTTTTTTATTAAAAATGTTTATATAAAGGTGTGGTCTAGGATCATTTTCCCGATAAATGATCGAAGAGACACACGCTTTATTGAGAAGTTTTCTTTTTCTAAAGTAAATGCGCGAGCGTTCAATACGCTTTTGAGATCTTTTTTTCTGACGTATCAGTAATGGTGTTGAAGTTTGAACAGATTTACTTATTTTTGGTACTGTGGTGGCGAAAGATCTTCTTCTTCGGTGGTGGTTGACGCATCTCTCAGATGACCTCGCGTACTCGAAGATGGGTTTGGGGGCACAGCTCGCGAATTCTGTACTCCCGCCCGAGAGTTTAAATGAAGCGGTGGATGACAATTAGTACATCGTGGAGAGATAGTGTCAGCCTTACCACATCGATAGCAGTACGGCTTTTGAGGACAGTTGTATATCGTGTGACCAATATCTTTACACCGGCTACAAATTTGATGTTCAGTTCTAGGTGGCGGTGGTGGTAGTATTGACCTATTAGCATTTGTTGGTCTGGCTAGTATTTTTGGTGGTGCGCTGTAGGCATCTACATAAGTTGAGTAGTTTGCTGGAACCATTTGATGATTTGAAGGACCTGTAACGTAGTTTGATGGACCTGGTTGATAATTAGATGGACCTGTTTCGTCTTCATCAGAAGGTGTGACTTCACTGATCCGGTATTGACCAGCTGTTCTTATTGGTGGTAACAGAGGTTGCCCACCTGTCCTTGACACTACGGGTGATGATGCCCAAAATTTTTCAAATTTTTGGCACATCACACGCAGGTCTTCAAGTGATGCAAACTCAGCTATCATTGTTACACTTCTTAATTCTGCAGACAAACCGTCTCGAACTATCTCTATTAATTCTCGTGGATTATAAGGCCGGATCAGTCTACTATTTAAATTGTTCATACCAATTATGTAGTCATAGACACTCTCTTTATGTTTTTGTCTACGGCTCAGCAGTACTTTCAAAACCGTCTTATCATCTGTAAGGGTACCAAACGTGTTAACTAATGCTTCTCTCAATATGGGATAGGTCACCACTCGATACTCATATGTTAGATTTATGTAATGTTTTTCAGCGGCTCCACGGAGATATCGGGGAACGATTGACTTTAAATCGTCAAAGGTCACCCGATCCCTTCGTGCAGCCACCTCAACCAAATGAAAGAATTCATGAGCATCGGGTGAGGACCCGTCACCAGAGAAGTAGGGGAGCCAATTCGTATAGAATTGACTCAAATACCTGTGTGGTTGGTACCCTTCATGCGGTTGTATGTATGCTGGTACTGCTGAGACCCTAGCCGATCGGTATGGTGGTGGAGCTATTCTGATGTCATTGAATAGCTCTTCCAGTGGTATTGCTGGTCCAAGCTGTTCCTGCTGTACCTCATTGGCTGGTTGTGGAAGACGCGGTCTTCGTTGACGGCCCGTCATATTATCAATCAGGTCACCTAGTGGTTCCATATGATTTGGAGTTGATCTCGCGAATACACCTTGAAATGATTCGTCAAGATTTGCAGGTGCTGGTACATCTTTTCTTAAGACCCCTCCTTCTGGTCCCATTATCAGTGCAGTGATGGTCCTGAAAGTTTCAGATAATGACCTGGCTGCATATTCGGTAGCATCTTTTAACTCCTCCATGTTTTTTATGCGGTTATTACGGTCCACGTAATGGGTTATACGATTTAACAATCCTTTTAGTGTGTTTGGTGGCACTGGAGCCACTAAACTCCTTACTTCGCGAGCCAGAAACAGAGCTGCTGCCAGAATCAGTTCACTTTCTTCCTTCGTATTAGCTGCGTGTGTTTGTACTATTGGTGCTGTTGCACTTCTCGCAGCATCACTTAACTGTTGTATCCACCCTTCGCTGTTGTATTGGATGTCCCGAAGGAAGCACTCGACCCACAACTCGCACAACTCGAGACCGTAAAACGGATGGTCTATCGGCACCTCTGACATTTTCTTTTGTTGTCAGATTTTATGAAAAAAAGGACAAAAATTATAAAAAAAATTGCAACTCAACAAAACCAACAACAAACGATAATGATCGTGACCCCCTAAAATGTTTTTCCGCGCAAAAATGTCAAAAAAAAACACAACAACCGTAAAAAAATTGTAAAATGCAATAAAAATTGTAAACCGACTAGAAATCGTGAACACCGCGACTCACAACAGCAGAAAGAAATATACAAATGCTTCGAATGATCAACTCCTTTACCCCTCGTTTTACAGAGAAAATTATAAATCTTAAAGATTTTAATTTATATCTAGGAAAAAATATTATTTATTTAGTATTGAGCAAGCAAATGGTATTGATTTACTTAAAATTCTATTTATTTTGTTGCAACTTGTACACCTTGATTTACTTATTGCATAAGATGGTAAAAATATTTATTTATTTTTCTTGATGTTAAGTTTATTTAAGAATATTTTTATTTATTTAAAAATATATATATATTTATTTATAAAAAAAAAATGAAAAATATTTATTTATAAAAATATTTATAAGAAGCTATAATAATATTTATTTATTTATTTGAAAAAATATTTATTTAGAAAAAATATTAAATTAATTATGAAAATATTTATTTATTTAGAAAAATAAGAGGATTATTTATTTATTTATTCAAAATATATTTAATTATAGAATATGTTTATTTATTTGTGTATTTATAATTGTTAGAGATTTTTCCTGGGCAAAGCCCACACCGATTGACTGTATAATCAAAAAAATTTTTAAAAGGAATTGTAACGAAGATTCGAAGTGGAAAATCGAACTCGCGATCTCTTCCCAGAAACGACATGTGAGGTCTAGAACAAAAATAGGCCTAAAAATCCTAAAATCTACATTCTAGTACCCTCCCGCGTGATGAAATGAATTCAGCATTGTTTAAAGATTCAGCCTAAATATCTGTTATCTACAAAAATCATATACCGAGTTCATTCATCCTTAAAACTACGAAAAATATAAGAAAAACAATTAAGACTAATATCGTTTGTTGGGAGTAGACCAGTATAGAGTACCAGTCTCCAGATCCGATTTCAGTACAAGACCGAATTTACTATTGAAACGCGATGTTGGATGGATTTGCTAAGTCCATTGAAATTGTGAAGGGAGGTTGGGTTGAACGTTGGTTCTTCCCAACAAAGTGGAGATCTGGATGCAGTTTCACTTGTATGGAGGAGTGCTTAGCATTGTAGAAGCGATCCTGGCTGTCCGTAGGACTGACAGGCTTCCCTTCTCTTCCGCATAAACACTCGACCAGTAAAGCTGCATTCAGTCTCGGAAGGAAAACTAATTGAAATTTTACTAATATTAAAAAAAAATCCGCTTGGTGATCGCATGCCAAAAGACAGAGGCGACCCTTAACCAACAAAACATGTTAAGAAGGTTAAGCCTTCTTGGATTCTTTCTTAGAGATACCCATATTTTAATTAGATTATAACGTTGTAAAAATTATTTGTTGCATCATAAACATCGATTAAATATAAAGATATATGATAATACAATAGTATACAAAAATACAGTAGGTATATAAAAAAACACCATAGGTATATAATAATACAATAGATATATATAAAAAAATTCAATCAAGTAACAAACAACAGATGCAACAAAATTATCACAATTTACATTATTTACCGTATCATTCAAAAAATGTAAAAATATCAAAAATATATTACAACATCCAACATATTATAAAAAAAAAATCGCAATATGCCGATATTTAATATACAGAAAAAATAACAACAAAATTCAAAATATTGAAATATTATCAGAAAATATTAAAATATGAAACTTATTGTGTGTTTTATAACAGGTTACCTGTTATAAAACCGGTTTGTTTTTGTTCGGCGCCATGTGTAAAGCCTGGACCTTACAATTTAAATAATAGATGCTTAGGCATCTATTTATCCAAGGGTTTTATATTTTATTTAATTTTTAGAAATGATACACGAATTTACGGACGTACGGGCTCTACCCAGAAAACATCTCTAAACAAAATATGGCTTTAGCAGACCATAATGGTCTCAATATGATTCACAATAATGGGAGTAGTTTAATAAAATAAAATATACAAATAAAAACAAAATCTAACCTTAATATTGTTGATAGCTGTTTGTTAATTGTGGATTGTTGCCCGCGACTTTCGTCCGTGTATATCGCTTAACTATCCTTTTGTCAAACTCGTTCAGCAATCCTTCCATAATCCATATATTCGTTCCAGCAAGGTGTTAACATTTTTACGTGCGTCAATGTTGAAGCTAATATCGAATTGAGGTGAATTCTTTAGTTTAAAATTGTCACAATCACATACACTGGCATTATATTTTCCCTTTTTTTCCATAACATAACCGGGGTGCGAAAACAAGTGATAGCACCATTCGTTTATACAGCACTTTCAATGAGAACCAAATTTAATTTATAGTAATATATGTAGATTTATTTCTGCATGTATATATATTTATTTTTCTCCGATAGACAGCAAATATAAATTTTGCAGACTTATTTCAGTCAGCAAAGTGGCACTTTTCCTGCCTAGGCAGCAAAGCAAGTACTTTGCTGCCTAGGCAGCAAAATAATTAGACTTCATAGAAATAAACAGATATTGCGATTAAAAAAAAAATTTTTTAAATCGATTTTTTTTTTCATTTTTAAAATTTTGCTTTATTTTTAAAGTAATAATTATTAAATTACATATCATTGTAATTAATCGGAGAAAAAATTATATGTTCAACTCGGCAGCAAGGTAGATTGACTGCCTTGGCTGAATTCCTAGCCTCGCTCGCTCGGCTATGAACTATCAGCCGCGGCAGTCAATCTACTACTTTGCTGCCTAGTTAAACAAATAACTATTTTCTTTTAAAAAATTTATTTTTTTCTTTTATTTTCATGAATTAATATTGCCACACCAACTATAAAATTTGTTTTACTTAGAATAACAATAATTTTTCCTTTTTTCTTTAATTAACAATTATAATACCATAACTTATAACCAACCGATTTGATTTACTTATGCAATCACTAAAAAATCAATCTTTTGATTTGAAATCAAAAGTTGAACTTTCATTTTTAATCGATTTGAAAAAAAAGTCACTTTAAATTTATGATTATAAAAATCTTAATCGAATTGATTTTATGATTAAAATCATACTGACCATAATTATCAAAAATGCTTTGTTTAAATAATCTAAACGAAGGGGAGCGAAGGAGATGACCATTCAAAAATTTTGTATATTTCTCTCTGTCGTTCTAGTTTTTCAAACAAAGAAATTTAATCGGTTTATTTTTCTAGAACGAGATCGTCAACCAATTATAAAAAAAGAAAGAAGGATCAACAACATATAATTCGAGTTTGTTTTGTTTTCAGTTATTAAAGATTATAGAGAAAACGAAATAACAATAACCACGAAAGGCAACAATTTATTAACAGTTTATTCAAACAGATGATGATGAGATTGTGTCTGATAGCATCAACCAAAAAAAATGAAAAATGCAACCACAACTACATGAGTTTTATTTTTCGTTTGATGAAAACAAAATAGAAGAATGTTTACGAATTTAAGCAATGTTAATTGTGAGACTGATAGTTTTGTTAATAGAAATTGTTACTGAATCAACACGACGTGTTGTTTTAGCAACGCGATTAATTAATGGTTTTGATACTGGTTCATTATGTAATGTATTTTTGTTGAACTAAGTTGCCGTTTCATGTAGTTACGGATGTTAAACTGAAGATTACCAAGTAGTGCGTTTATAAGGGAGAGAAGAAATAGAACAGTGTGGCGACTGAAGAAAATGTATCCTTGACTGTTCGTTGACCGTTAAATCTCACTACCAAGGCATACATTTCCTTCAGTCTACCAATACAGAACCTGAACTCGTTCTGGAGTAGGGTGTAGACTCTCTTATAAATACTACTGGTTAGATAATAGCCCAGATTGCGGCATAACAAACATTCTAATCAACATCCCAAGTCACGAGTGTAAAGTCATTATCGATTGTTGTCAATCAAAGCGAAACTTAGTATCTGACATAAAGTCAATTTATTGCTATATTTTTGGTTAGGAAATAGGAACATGTGTCTCTGATGAATGTGAGTTCGAATCCTGACACGAAACACAAAAAATTTTTTCTGAAGGAATTTTAGAGAAAATGAAAAGTTATTTCGAATTGCGAAATTCAAGTGATTTCCAATATGTACTTAAGCTTAATTGTTCACAAAAAGCCCATCCCTATGTTATTATATGTTATTTAGTCAATTAAAGTAAGACATTTTTTTAACATATTTATTTTGTTTATATTGTTATTAGTTTTAAGTTTTAGTCCAGTAACTTTATACATCAAAGTATAAGTCAAATCCGGTAGTTCTGATTTTTTGCTGACTTGTTTACGATGTTGGCCCAATGAATAATCCAAGTTTGTGATCTCGAGCGCCGAACGCAACTTCGTCAAAAATTTCAAATTTTGTCGATTATAACCCTAAAGGACTAGTTTTTTCTTTAACCTTTCTTAGGTCGTTTTTAAAGTAGACTAAATTCGCTACAATATGATACTAGAATTGTTTCTGTAGACCCAATAGTTTCCGAGATTAAACCTTTCAAAGTTTATCACTTTTTTCGAGCTTCGCAATCGTTTGCAATATACCTTTGTAGAGTTTTCTACATCCCTGTCCTAATAATTGTATTAATAAATATATGTGTGTGGTGGCAGATGAGAAAAGAAGATTATGTAACTGTACCTGATCATTTTTGTGGTTGCAGTAGCGTATATCCCAGAAAGTGATGATCTCTCCGATGTCGAAATGGAGGATGACTTGTGGGCACAAGACGTCGACGATTCATCACCATCCCCTGATGGGGATATGCCATCTAAATACGTCGATCCAGATACAGACGAACCTCAAGCGGGACTTTCCAAGAGGGCTAAATTAATTTAATTTTTTGATGTTGAATGTTACTCAATTTCCTAACAAATAAACTTTCTAACTCTTGTTGTACTTATCTTTTTTACTTCATTATTCGTAGTTTAGCTTAAACATCATCGTTCACACTTCTTATTTTCTTTTTTAACATCCCATCATAAAAGTACAGGGCTTCGATAGTATATTCAGGGTCAAAATTCATTTGGAACGAAAAAATTGCAAAAAGTTGCGAGGTTCGAAAAAATGATAATCTTTGAAAGGCTTAATCTCGGAAACTATTGGGTCTACAGAGATAGTTCTCCTATCATGTTGTAGCAAATTTAGTCTACTTTAACGTCCTAAGAAAATTTGAAGAAAAAACTAGTCCCTTAGGAGTTAGGGTTATAATCGCCAAAATTAAAAAAAAACAAAAAACGATTTTTTCGTGGTTTTTTCGATTTTTAACGAAGTTGCGTTCGGCACTCGAGGTCACAAACTTGGATTATTCATTAGGCCAACATCATAAACAAGTCTGCAAAAAGTCAGAACTACCGGATTTGACTTATACTTTGATGTATAAAGTTACTGGACTAAAACTTTGAAAGGCTTAATCTCGGAAACTATTGGGTCTACAGAGACAGTTCTAGTATCATATTGTAGCAAATTCTCCTTTAAAACCGTCCTAAGAAAGGTTAGTGAAAAAACTAGTCCTTCAGGGTTATAATCGCCAAAATTTGAAAAAATAACGATTTTTTTCGATTTTTGACGAAGTTGCGTTCGGCGCTCGAGGTCACAAACTTGGATTATTCATTAGGCCAACATCATAAACAAGTCTGCAAAAAATCAGAACAACCGGATTTGACGCATACTGCTATGTATAAAGTTACTAGACTATATCGTTTTTTCCAATTAACTTATAAAATGAATAAAATATATGAGTGAAAAAAATTCTTTTAATTATTTTTTTTTAAAGTATATATGTATACGCTTTTTGAAAAATTCAAAGGTGGTAAGCCTATTTGTATTCATCTCTCACCGCATCGGCGGTACAGATGGGAGATAAACAAAATATTTGAAAAATTTACATACGATATCATAATTACAAACCACGACTACAATAATATAAATTTATCCGTAGTAATTTCCCAAGGACGGTGATAATTCAAAATAATTTTTTGCGAAAATTTCAATAGCAATTTGATTGGTAATAGCTCGAGACCGTAGGCCATATGTTTTATGTATTATACGTGAATTGATTTTTATTTATTTTAGCCTACTATAAATTTATCGAGGCGTCAAACACAATTATTATCGAAAATTGAAAATAAACAAACAACCAGAAAAATTTTCTAAACGAATTCCCCTCGTTCGTTGATAAATTCTCATAATTTTTTGGAAAATTCCTTAAGCAAGTGGTATTGATAAAAGCCCTCGGCCTATGGCCGCGTGCTTTTATCAATATACTTGCTTTCGAAATTTTTAGCAAAAAATTATTTCGAAATATCACCGCCCTTGGGAAATTACAACTGATAACCTCCCTTGAAAATCTCGCATGATAATCTACCTATTCTAAATAATCTCCCTATTATTAGTATAATTAAAATGTGATTGGTCAAATTGAATGATTTTATTACATTTGAGAGAATTTCATTGAGTTAAATTGAAATAAAAATAAAGCAAAAAAAAGTAGGCCAACACAATAATAACATTATTTTACACTGGTAAAAATGCTACATATAAATTATAAATACATTGTTTATTATTTACACTGTCAAATTTAGCTATGTCGTTTTGTAAGTTTTTAGTAGATGAATTTGTAAATATTATCATTTATTTTGGATTTTTGAGATCAAATAAACTCAAGTAAGTAAAGAAGTAATTGGAATATTTTCAATTCAAAGGTATGGTTTGAAGTTTCTCAGAAAAAAACTTCAATTCACATTTTACGTGTTTCGGATGGGATTCGAACCTACCCTCGTCAGTGCCCGGCTCGAATCCTTGGGCAGACACGCTATCGATTACGCCGTTGAGGCGATGACAATTTCAAAGTTGAAACTTCTTCATCACTTAATTATTTTTTACTTAAGTTGAATTTTTCCACTGTCATTAGACTCCATATTATGGAAATGCTTTTATATTATATGGGATTTTTAACATTAAATTTCTAGACAATACTTTGTGTGAATTCATAGAATGGGGAACATTTCTATTCTAATTAACATCCTAAGTCACGATTGTATAGTCATTATTGATTGTTTCCAATCAATGTGAAATCAATGGCTGACACTTGGTCAATTTGTAGTCCTATATGTATTGACATTAGACTACATTAAGGGAATTTAAATTTATTTTGGATTTTTGAGATCAATTAAACTCAAGTAAGTAAAGAAGTAATTGGAATATTTTCAATTCAAAGGTATGGTTTGAAGTTTCTCAGAAAAAAACTTCAATTCACATTTTCCGTGTTTCGGATGGGATTCGAACCTACCCTCGTCAGTGCCCGGCTCGAATCCTTGGGCAGACACGCTATCGATTACGCCGTTGAGGCGATGACAATTTCAAAGTTGAAACTTCTTCATCACTTAATTATTTTTTACTTAAGTTGAATTTTTCCACTGTCATTAGACTCCATATTATGGAAATGCTTTTACATTATATGGGATTTTTTGCATTAAATTTCTAGACAATACTTTGTGTGAGTTCATAGAATGGGGAACATTTCTATTCTAATTCTATTCTATTCTAATTAACATCCTAAGTTATTATCATTTATATTTACAAGCGTAGAAAAAATAGCGTTTTCTACGCGTGGTAAAAACGTTTTTGCGTTCCTGAACTTATTCCACTCGACGCTATCGCGTCTCGTGGACAAACCGTTCAGTCACGCAAAAAGAGACGTTTTCACCACTTTTATAAAAATCTACCATTTTTAAATACTCACACATTTAATTTTTGATTCAAATTCGATGCTTTCGTTCTATTAAAAATAATAATGAATTATGAAAAATTTTAATTTATGTAATAGTATTCACATTTGAGGAGTGGAAAAAGCGTTCGCATAAAATAAAATTGTAACTGGGAATTAATATAAAGAAATTCGTGCAACAATAAACTTTTTTTGCGGACCACTAATGGTCCGTGAACCACCGGTTGAAAAACACTCGTCTATGTGATGTAGCATTTCGCGTGGAATACACAATTATGATTTGATCAAGTTTTAAAAGTGACAAAAGCACACAAAACAAGTGAAAAAATTATGGAAAACCATATTAATACATATTATGATTTGATGTTACAAAACTGATATTAGATTTGCTCAGCTTTTTATCAATTCTGTAAATTAGGATCAGTCATTCAAACTTTCCCAATTCTATTCCGGTAAAATGTTATCTTGGTATAAATCAACGGAAGGAGTTAAAAATGGTAGTTTCATAATCGCCTTGACAGCACACTGTATAGATAGGTCCTTCATGATGTAGTTAGGAGCGTTACTCCATATGGGAACAACAGAATGAAAATAAGCAAAATACATTCTGGTTCTGTGAGAAAAAATGAAGTGGAATGGAATTATTTTTTTTCTCGAATTTTGATTTCTCACTAAATAATTCCATTCCACTAACACTGGGTTCCAATTAGCTGCTAAATTGTACTAAACTGCTAAATCTAAATTTGATTTAACAAAATCGCCCAATTGTAATTTAAATTTATGTAATTAAGTGGTCTGATATTGATAAAAACCTCAATTTCTTTATAATCATTTAGAAACAAAGTATTGATTTAGTCAAATTAAAAGTTGACTAAATTGAATTAGCACTTTTAGTACAATTTAGCATGAATTGGAACGCAGTCTAAATCGTTCTCTTTTCGAGATATCGTTTTTAGTACAAGTTCTAAACTAGTACAAATTTTTTTAAATGGAATTAATCTGTCAGTTTATTTACTGTTTTTTATTTGTGTTTCTCTCGTTAGTTAGTTTAACTGTAAAATTATTCTTTAATTATTCTTTATTGTGTTGAGAATTGATGTTAAAAAGAAACACATCGTAAAAGTACTTTAGTGTGTTTCATGTATTGTACGTTTGATGAAACTGTTGTTGAAGAAATCCTTATAACGATTAGAACAATAGAGTATATAAAAATGATTTAGATTTTTAATGTCAATGGAACATGGAACGTTGATGGAACTATGTTGATGGAACATTCAACCATTTAAATTTTTAATGATAAACCTTCCATAACCATAAACGAACTGTTACAGAATATTGTACCTCTTGAACAGGCTATTTAATTAATAGTAGACAACATTTATTGATAAATACATTTACTATAATTATTTAATTATGTATTTAAAAGATAACTATAGTTTTAATTTAACCTAATCCTGCTACTGACATAATCTAAGTAAATGACTAATTTATATAAACTTAAAAGCAAAAATGTGTTTCGGGAAACATGTACGAAAATCGCCACAAATCAACTAAAATATCTTTTTGATTTATCGTAATCTTTTTTCGACATTTTTTCTCTATTTTTGTGCTTCTTTACAAAATTTCAAAGCAAATAATCTCATTTCATATACAAATTTGTTGACGAGATAATTTTACAGTTCATCCCACAGATGCGGAAATTATTTTCTCATTCGACTGCACCGGAATGCAAAAATCTCATTTAGTACAAAATTTCATTCCACGAAATAATCCCATACAACCAGAATCTAGCTACTGATCCCCTGAGATTTGCTATGGTATTTTCATATAATTTTACACAGTTTTTAAAACAAAGCAACCACGAAAAATAGAATATGAATATTGAATGTTATGTTGTCGATTTCTAATTTAATAATTTATAATAAATATCGCTTGGTTTAAATATATTGCTTAAATAAAAATCGTAGAAAAAATTGGATTTCCTACGCAAGATGAAAACAATTTACATTTGTGAAACTGTCCCACTCGACGCTAACGCTTCTTGTGAACACGTTTTCACTCTCGAAAAAGCAGAAAACACTGCTCTTGTAGCAAAATGTACTATTTTTTTGTTACAAAATTATTATTGTATTAAATTGTTGGGGGGAGAGAAGGGGGTGCTTGAGAGAGGAGGGTGGTGCTTGAGATGAGAAGGGGTGCTTGAGAGGCGAGAGTGGATTTCTTTGCAAAAACAAATGTCTTCTTTTGGTTTGAAGATAATCTGATCACCAGTTAGAGTGGAATCATCGAGAATAATACCTTAACCTTACCGCATTCGTCCCAACATCCCTTAAATTGACGATTAAATTTAAACGGTAGTTTAACTTATTTAACTTTAAAAAAAAGTAGGCTGTCACGAGACACCCAGCAGATGTGAAACATAAAAGTTGATAGAAAAATTTATAAATTTTTTTTTAAATTTTACCAAACAAACACACACGCACCTACACATAAACACACACATGTAAGCGCATACGGCATAACCTATTATGTGGTAAAAGATGGCTAGAGGCTGACAAACATGACTGTTTTTGTGTCACCCTGGATGTTAAAAACACCTTTAACGGGAACCAAATCCTGAAAAACCAGAAGTACTGCAGGTACCTGACTACATGTTACATATAAAAGCTAGTTACTTCACATGAAGAACTCTGGTCTATGAAACCGAAGCAGGTTCGAAGAAGTACGATATTACAGGAGGGGTTAGGGGGGAGAAAAGGTACCCCAGGAATCAGTTCTTAGACGACTGTTATGGAACATCATGTACGATAGTGTTCTCAAAGTACGTGTGCTCAAACAAACAACGATTATCGGCTATGCAGATAACATTACCATAGTTGCTGTAGTCAAGAACCCCACGAATATTATTTCCAACTGTAATCAAACTATAATCAACGTTAGAGCATAGCTAGATGTCAATACAGGACTAGAGTCAGCCGATCAGAAAACGGAAGTCATACTAATGAGTAGCAGAAAAATTGAGGAAATATCGATATGCAGGTCATAACATTTGGCCAGAATCAGAGGTATCTTGGAGTCATTTTACCAAAGACTCATCTACCACAGAATCATCTTCAAAAACCACCTGATGTACGTTTGTGAAAAAGCCAAATCACTGGCGGCCCTAGACAACCGAACAGGAACCTTCTCGGTGGTGTTAGCACATCAATATTGATGTATGCAGCACCCATATGGGCCTCAGCGGTGGAAACGCCATCTTATGTTAGACCTATCAAAACGACCTACAGATTAACATTGTTGCGATTAAGCTGTGCTTTAAGCTCGGTGTCTGATGGGACCGTAAATATTATTGCGAGTAGGATGCTGATCGATATTACAGCAAAAGGCTCTACATAAAGCAAGACAAAATGATAGTGACCAACAAACACGAGAAGACTTCATCAAAGATCTCTTACGTAAAAGCATGGACAACAAGGAAACATGTCGACGTCAACCATTACTTGACGCAGATGCTCTCAGGCCATGAGTTTTCGTGTCCGTGAGTACTTTTACAAGTATACGTAACGGACCCACACGGAGTAAATACGTGGAGACTTAAGGAACAGCATATGGGAGAATCAATCACTCCGCATAGCCTCATGCAATTTGCGCTTAGCTTAAAAGACAACTGGGATATAGCGAATAAGATTATCACAAGTATGATGAAACGGCTGAGACAAAACGAACGGAGACTCTGCGTCAGTCATGCTCAACACTACGTAACAAAACCACGACAACACAACATTAGAATACACGAGAGAGTACTAGACTTAACCCCTACCCTGCGAAGGAATCTCTTAATTGGTGGTACCGAAGGGATAGGATCACGGGCAAGAGAGATGGTTTTACCCAGAAAGAAAACACACACACACACACATACACACACGAATAAGTTCCAATACCAGAGTATCGAAATTTGTATTTTTTGTATTACACCAACACATAATTATGAATAAAACCAATAAAGCTCTAAATATTTTTCATTCTTTAAAATTTACTCTTTTTTAGAGAAAATATGACATACTGTTCCAAATATTTATTATTTCTCATTAGGCGTGATGGCATAAAATTGTTATACCGTTTTTCGTGACGGGAAAATTATTTGTTTTTTCAATTAAGTCGCGCCAATAGATGTTTCACATACAAAAATATTATAATTAACATTATAAAGCGTACCAAGAATTGACTTTAGTTTTTTTATTAAAAAATTATTATTTTTGAATAATTTAAACGTGTTTTTTAGGAGGTAATAAAAATTTTTATTATAGTTATTTAATTATTATGGATGCCATAAAAAAAGTTTTAAAATGATGTTATAAGACTTTAAATTAGTTTTTTTTAGAGAAACTGCGTAATTTTATTAAGAAAAACATTGAGAAGATTTATTTCCTTTAACCAAATGTCTCAATGCCAAGCTTTTCGGTACCTTTAAAATTTATAACGTTACTACCTAAACAGATTTATTTACTTATCTTTTTGTTGACATAGCCGATTAAACTTTGCCAAAATAAATACTTTTGTTTTATATCCTGTGCAAAAAAAAATAAAACAGGGGCCCTATTCCCGAACACATAAATGTGAATTTCGACAATATTGTGAAGTTAGTAGTGCATAACATTAAACGGTAACGAATAACGATTTTACAAAAAACGAATTTCACAATACTGTCTAAATTTAATTAAGATAATTTGTTTTTCGGAAAATCGTCACCGTTACCGTTTAATGTTATGCACTACAAACTTCACAATGTTGTCGAAATTCACATTTATGTGTTCGGGAATAGGGTCCCTGACCTGACCTCTATTTTGAAAACAATGTATGAACTGCAATAAAGAACAAACATTTTAAATATGTATTAATATTTTTTTAGCAAACATCATTTATTTAATTTTTGGAACTTTACCAATATTCCATAGATTCTATAAAAAACGTTGACCTAAATAATTATTAATATTTTATAGCATTTTGCCAATTTTCTATCAATGAATGTGTTTAGTGGTTTGGGATAGAAAGATATTTGAGCTTAATCCTAATTCCCCATCATACTTTCTTCTCTATTATCTTCTGACTTGAAGTTTTTTTTCCTCTTATCATTGAATCAAAGGTTATGTAACATCGTTTTTTCTTATGTATGGTTTCAAATTCACCCACGTTAAAATATAATAAAACTTACTAATGGATAGTTTAAAAATAGTTCTATGTATTTTACTTTGTATTCGCCAAAGACGTCACGAAACGAAATCCAACTCTAAATTCGATGCAAATCAAAACTATACAAAAACAAAATGTTGGGGTGGTAAGAATAATATAAAACATTATGTATATATTTATAATATATGTACATATTTTTATATCTTTAGTAATAATATTGATTTAAAATATTTGTTAACCACTTCTGTATATATATAAAATTAGAAATGGAAAATTTTGCTTTCTAACACAAACAAATAGTTTTGAGGAAAATTTTGGTATTTTTTTGTTCGAGAGGAATTCACAATTGTTTAGTATGACGTAAAGAGGTGGCTAAAATTAAAAAGGTAATTTAAATTCCTTGCGAAATAGCTATTTGAAATAAATAAAATATGCGAAGGAATAATTTAACGAAAAATTTATTGTTTGCAACAAATCTCTTGATTTGCGCATATAATTAAAATACCAACACAAAATTCTTGACTTGAAACATTTATACTTTTAGTTTTGTGTAGTTTGAAAACAAGTAAGATATACTGAGACGATAAAAACGAGACTTTATGGTTTCAACATGGTATTACTAACGAACTAATCTGGTATTTAATAGCTGAGTTATAGGGATTTTATATCAAGACAAAATAAGCCAATATGGTTGATAACATTAGTGCAGAGATGGTTAAATAGTAGATTTGATGGAGAAATATTGTATTAAACTCTTAAAAACGCAGAAGAAATTACACACATCATCGGTATAAAGTGTGTGTATGTGTCACAATATTGCAAAAAAACTATTTTAAGACAGCTGGGTCCTACAATAAAATGCACTCTGGGGATGAACGAATTTTGTAAGCATACAAACCAATCTCAATTGCAGGGGCAGCTCAATTTGAGAATAAATCTATAGTTGTTTATGAAAACCGAGTTTAATCTCTTTTTGCCACTCTTTGAAGGAACTGAAATTTCTTATACAAATAAAAGCCAACAATAGATGTAAGCCAACATTCGAATTTTCTAGATTTGTTCTATAAACCATTGTCGAAAATATTTAATATAAAAACAAATATTAATTCCGTTAACCAAACAACTATTTTACCTGAACGTGAAAAACGAAAAGACTATCGGTTCTAAACAAGGAACGTGTACTCTCGAGAAACTAGCAATGGAGACTGGCAGAAGTTGAATGGAAATGGTTGAAATGTAGCTTTGTTCTGTTGAGTGTTGAAATTTTACCAAAAAAAAAGAAATATCCCAAATTCATTCTTCAGGACTTAATATGAAAGAATTACATTGCAAACCCAAAATTGTCGAAAATTTTTTAAGGGGGTTAAACAACAACAAAGCCTTTGGTCTGGACAACATTCCTTCTTCATTCTAAAAACATTTTCAAAAAGAACTTGCACCAAATCTCAAAAAAATATTCTATAAATCCTATAAATCTGGTATTTTCCCATCCTGCTGGAAGTTGGCCAATGTCCAGCCTGACCCAAAAAAGGAACGTAAATGTGATATTTCAAATTATAGACCAATAGCCTTACTCCCAGTCCTGTCTAAAATATACGAGCACTATATTAATTCACACATATCCAAATTTTTGGAAGACAACCATTTGATATCTGACAGCCAATACGGTTTTAGAAACAAAAGATCAACAACCGATCTATTGAGCTATGGAGCTCATCTTTGGAATAGCGTACTTGAGAAAGGTGATGAAACGTACGTGGTAGCATTAGACATCTCAAAAGCATTTGATCGAATCTGGCATGCCAACTTGATCAACAAGCTCGTTGCGTACGGTTTTCATCCCATCCCAGTCGTGAATTTGATACAAAATTTTCTGTGTAACCGATACATCTTGGTATCTATAGATGGCTTTTCTTCTGAGTCTAAATTAATAACCGCTGGTGTACCTCAAGGCTCAATTTTATCTTCCACTTAATTTTGAATTTATATCAACGAACTGTTGCAAATCACCAGTAACCCAATAAAAAGTTTTGCAGATGATAGTACACTGCACAAGTCATTCGTCATTCGTCACAAGTTATCTTCAAAGGGTAAAATATATGAACGAATAAATCCCGCCCGGAGAGACGCTACCATAAGTGTGAACGAGCAACTAGAAAAAGTCGCCGATTGGAGTGACAAAAATTTGGTCAATTTTATTCCACTAAAACACAGCTATTGATTGTTTTCAGATCAGAGACCGCGTTTCCCAACGATATTTCAATTAATATGTGTGATGAGTGATGACCAAATAGACAAATGTAACAGCATTCGTTTACCGGGAGTCACAATTTTCAATGACTTACTCTGGAATGATCATATAATGGCCATGACAAAGAGCGCGTCAAGAAAACTCGGCCTCTTCAATAGATGTAAAAAATATTTTACTCCGTATCAATTACTGCACATTTATAAGTCCTATATTCGTCCCTGCATGGAGTATTGTTGTCAAGTTTTTGGCGCTGCATATGTTATCATCCTAGATCTTTTAGACCCTGTTCAAAAGCATGCTATACGAATTTTTGGTGATCGAAATTTAACATTAAATCTTGATTCCCTACAACATCGTTGCACTGTTGATTTATCAATTAAAACAATAAAAATTTATTTTTTTAATTGAAAAAAATGTTTTTATTTTAGATAATATACAATTCTTTGTCAGAGAATAAAGTAGTGTAATCAATTCGTGTGTAATGAATTTTATTCTCTCGCAAATTTAAAATTTTCGCTCGTGCTCCGCTCAAATTTTAAACTTTTGCTTGAGAATAAACTATTTCATTACACACTGATCGATTAAAATACTATTTTTATATTGAATCAAAGCTTGACAAATGCTTTTCTAAAATATATATATGGGCACGTCCAAGTGAAATTTTTTTATGGAGTTTAAGGTTCCTCTACTAATGAGATTTGACAATTTCAGAGCTCAGAACTCTTCTAAAAATTTAATATGACTGTTCGAACTATTTCTGGGTCTATTTCAATTATTTATAGCAAAAGAGTTAATAAAAGAAAACCATAATGGTCAGCCCTGAAAACCTAAATATAAAAATTTAATTCTTCTTATCAAAAATTTTGTAATTTGTTTTTCACTTGAATTCTGGCTGTAATTAAGCAAATATCTATTGTTGTAATTAAATTCAAAACATTCAAAATATAATAAAAATAAAACAGTGTAGTTTTTATTAGAATCAAATGTGATTTTTTATTGTTAAATTAAAATAAACCATAGATACACTTCAAAGCATCATTAAACAACTTCAACATTTGGTTCTTCGAGCCGGATTGCCGTAAAAGGTGAAGAATTTTAGGAAATAAAACATCAGACGGTTCCAATTTTTAACAGTTGCAATAAAAATGTCTATCCGATTTATTCGTTATTTATTTTCAATCGTGTAAAAAACAACAAAACACATCAAGCTTGAGAGGCAAAGGAAAATGCTTTTTTAGCTATCAATGCTTTTAGGACTAGGATCAAAACATGGGCGTAGGCCATGTAAAGTAGGGGCAGTAAAGTAGGTAAAGTAGTAGTTTCAGTAAAGTAGAGGCAAAGAAGATTTTCGATGAAAATCGAGGACATTTTTTTAAAAAATCGAGGATAATTTTTTTCGAACCATATTTGTATTTTTATTCATAGAAATAACAGATAATTGACGCAATATTATAAAACTAGATATCTTAGATTTGCAACAAATTTTTTTATTTCGAATTTTATTTGAAAATATTCAAAAATACTACAAAAGGAGTCTTCTTGGATCTTCGGCGAATACTTTCAGAACTTCTTCTTGTATGTAGAGTTTTTTGGTTTTCACCATTCTACGATGAACGCTCAAAAGACATAGACCTGAAAGACAATATTCATTTTCGATGTAAAATTTTGATTGTATTGTTACGTTTTTCCAACCGTACTTCGAATTAGCCTTACTCATAATTCGATAAACGCAATTCCCAAATATTTTTCTGAGTTCGATCACTGATTAGTTAGCAAAAGCACCAGGTTTTATTAAGTCTTTAACTCCTTGATTGTTCCACAACAACAAGAAACAATACAGCAAACAATATTCCTAGCTAGAATATTCTTTCAACAGCTTCAGAAACTCCAACGGTTGATTGTAGAATGTAGACATTTCCAGTAATACAACGGTCAAAATAATAAACAAATTATTGAAGTAAAACTTCTTTAGGCGCGTTATGAGAATTTTGCAACGGAAGTATAAAAAACGAATATAATATTCGGCAAATATACGATACAATTCGATTATGACAAACATATTTTAAATATTCACTGGTTTTTTGGTGCATTATAGAAATAGTTCATATTTTTCGATGCTTAAAAATTTAACAGAAATTCAATTAAAAAAACATAATTTTGAATTAAATTTAATGATTTTCAATCCGAATTTTTGGAGTATTTTAATTTAATTTAATATCAGTTTTCAAAATATTATATGTCTGCTCCATTTTTGTTTACAATGGATGCTTAGACTCGTAAAATAATAAAAATGGCAGCATATTTGGCTTTTTTAAAGGCAGAGAAATAAGTTGTCGCAAATCTTGGTAAATGGCATATATAATGAAATATAAGATGACAAAAAGCACCGTTTTGAAATTTGAGCAAAATCGAATAACTGGTTCAGTTCGGAAGCATGTTTGGTGGATCTTTTTGGTTTGTATGGTCAAGTCATTCATTTGTTATTATATTTTTTATTCACTTATGCAGTCTCGTACTAAATGTTATATGAGTTGGATGTGTCGATTGTAGATGGTGGTCGTTGTGGTCATGGTGGCCATGGTGGTCATGGTGGTCATGGTGGTAATGGTGGTCATGGTGGACATGGTGGTCAGGGTGTTCACGGAGGTCATGGTGGTCATAGTGGTCATGTTGGTTATGGTGGTCACGGTGGTCATGGGGGTCATGGTGGTCACGGTGGTCATGGTGGTCATGGTGTTTAGAGTTTGCATCCCGGGCTTTCCGGGACGGGAAAAAATATTTGTGTTGATTAAATTTGTTTTGTTAAATAGAAAATGAGTGCGTGTAATCTTTGCACGCGGTTGAAATAAATTTCTTTGGCTACTGTGACAGGTATTAATAAAAAGATGAAATATAAAATAAATATGTCATATTGCAATTTAGAGTTGCATTTCTTGATAATGTAATTTACTGTGTAATAAAAAGCAATATTTACATAATGTATTACAAAGTCAAGTCAAAGTCAATGCTAATAATTGGCATAATTGAAATATGAAATTAAAGGTTTATGACAAATTTGCTAAATTTATTGAAAAATGCATCAATTGTTGTACCAATTGTTAAATTAAGTGGACATGTATTCATCGTGAAATTTAATTTGTAATACGTTGTAAGACTTTGTAAAACATCAAAATATGGCTTTTTATTACACATTGTTGTAAATTATATTATCAAGAATATTAGAAAACTCTAAATTTCATATGACATATCTATTTTATTTGATATTTAATATTTTTAGTAATACCTGCTGCAGTGGCCAAAGAAGTTTTACTTCAACAGCGTGTAAAGATTACGCACTTCATTTTTTCTACTTAATAATTTACTTTAAAAGTTTATTCACAAAAACTAATTTAAAAATCACTTTTATAATTTGATCTTTATTATCGCAGGTTTAAAATAAAACTAATTAATAATCACAAGAGGCAATCGTTTATATACCATTCTGCTTAATTTCTAGAAAATTCGAGGTCACTTTTGAGGAACCTTGAGAAAATACTAGAATATTCGATTTTTTACGTTACGTTGATTTGATTCATAAAATCATTTATTTTATGTTGACCTTAATTCTAAGAATATGTACAACAACAACAACAACACTATTCATTTCATTCATCTGTTGTTGCGTTTTGTTGTGATTTGATTTTACTGGAAGAAACTGTAATAGTCTAGATTTTTCTGTAATGTAACAGTATGTTAGCCTAAATTTATTACCAGATAAACGATCTTCAACCGTTTTGTTCCGCAAGTATGTTTTGACTCGCCTCGATGTGCTGAACGAACATTCTACTGTGCATGTTGTACATGGCTGAGCAATCAAAAAATGAAGTGCGTGTTTTATAGAGGGGAAGAATGTATTGGCCTCTTTCGCCACGTCGATCAATTCCAAATTGTTTAGATCTTCATTGGTCATATTTTTATCGGCTCAAACTTACTTTAGATCAATTTCGCTATGTAAATTGTCAAGGCTATAGAAGCTTTTAAAATCTTTTACATTTGATTTTAAATTTTCCATTGTATGGCTCAGCATATTAGTGGGATGGAGCAACAACTGTGAAAAAGCTGGAATATTGTTTTTTGAAAATCATTCCTTCATAGAAGATAAAAATGAGTCCAAGTATGGAATTAGAATCGATTGTTCCCAATATTCAGAAAAACTTGAGGATGATTGATTGGAATGATGTTGTTTAGCATCATCCAATAAATCTTCCATCACACTATCAGCATTTTCGCGATTTTCGTTGATAACTGCTTGGAGTTTATTAATATTGATTTACACGAAAACAGATCAAAGCTTTTGGCTTGATTGCATTTACGATAGGCTCAATTAAAGCTGAATATTTGACAATCAGAAAAACACAAATTATGAATGAAGATTTGGTTGCTGCACTGTGCAGCTGAACAGCGTTTTTCTGGTCCCTGTATTGCCTTCTTTTGATAATAAATTAAGGCCGCCCACGATCTGTACGTAATTTTTTCGAAATTGTGCAATACTTTTACATTTTTGTGACCAGCGTGTTTCACAAAACATTTGAATGTTTGGTACATGTTTTCTTCTTAGCACTTACTCTCGAAAGAAATTTATTATATCTTTTACTGTGGAAATTGTGTTACGCACTTCAGGGACAGAATTTGAATCATTAATCACCAGATTTAAATCAGGGTTTGCACAGTGAAAAAATATGGTCAGTGGATATTTTTCTAATAATTTTTTGAAAATGCTGTTGTGCTTTCCACCCATTGTGGGGCAGCAATCGACACCCTGTCCATTACATTTCATCGAGTCAAAATCACAGTTTTGCATGAAACTGTCAATACTGATTGAGATCGTATCTGCATCCATTGCCTCTAGAAGAACAAAGTCGAGAAACTCTTCACGAATAATTGCTTTCTCTTCGTCGAAAAAACGAACGTCAAATGAGAGCTGCTTATCGCCCAAAATATCAGCTGTTTCATCAGCTAAAATGCTGTACACGTCCGCTTTCTTTATGTCATATTTCACTACTTCCCCGCATAAATGGATGAGTTGGTTTTGTATGGCTGGAAAAGTGTATTTTGCATTTTTGCCACCGGATTCGAAATGATCTTTTAATACATTAAAACCTTACCCGATTCAATCTGCAATCTAATCAGATCTTCAAAATTTCTTATAAATTAGGATTATGAATTATTGAAAAGAAAAATCATTGAAATACGAAACGCGATGTAATAATGAAACCAATACCATCATGCAATTGTTTTCCTCTTAGATCTAAATCATGGGTGCAGTAAAAATGATTGTATTTATGATCGATGAAAGAATTGTATGATTTTTTCTATAAGTTTTTGATGGCCGGATAGCATCATCACATCGACTGGTACCGATTTTGTGAAATCCAGCGTTGCTTGTGTCGAATTTCGATGAAATTAGCTTGGTATGTCTTTTACATTAGTCGTGCATGTCTTTGTAATTCTGAAGCGGCTTTATTATTCGCAAGTGTCCTCGATTTTCGAAAAAAATCAGAAATGGCAACGCGTCAAAAATCGAGGATATTTCAAGGTCTGATGTCTTAGTAGGGGCAGGAGCCCCCACTAGCCTGCTCCCTTTTTACGCCAATGGATCAACTCTTCTAATTTTATCGCTTCCCCTTAAAAACTACAAAATTCAATACCAAATATCTTGTTTTTCTGTTGTAGTACGTTCAATTTTATTGCACTACAAATTTTATTATTCACTTTTGTAGCGAACCCAAAAACACAAATATAAATAAATATTGTAATTAAGCTTAATCGTTTATTTATTTTAGCTTCTGATAAATTGATAAGAAAAATAAAACCAAAATATTTCCATCTAAATCGTAACTACGTAATACATACTATAAAATTCTGGCCTTAATTTTAATTTAAGTGTAACAGAAAACTGAGAGAGAGAGAGATCAGTAAGCACGTGCAACACATCCATGTCACTTATTTATGAATAAACTTCTATGCATTTGTAAATTATTATTTTTTTTTGAGTATATAAATTTTTATGTTATTTACAGAGAAACAGAGAAAAACATATGAAAAAGAAAGAGAGATTGGAAATAATGATTTTTATAAATTTTGTTTTTCATTTAAAAAATTAAATTTTTTTAGTTTCATTCGGTATTCGGAAGAGTTAAGTCAATAAAATTAAAGGAAGTTTGTGCTAATTTTGGTGGAAAATAAATCAATATTTTTCAAAAAATAAAAACTCTTATCAAAACAATTAATTGTGAAACAATCTAACTAAGACTATTTATAAAAAAGTGGATTTTAAGTATTTCTTTTATTTTCACAGTGAGAATTTGAGAAAAAAAAACAATTAAGATAAAATTTTCTTATCAAGGATAAACAATTATTAAGAAACTGGTACATATAAATTCTGGTTATAAATGAGTAAATAGAAAAAAAACTAATTAAAATATCCAACGAAGAAGAAGATAATTTTCTTATAATTGTTTTCTTATTAGATCTTCCCTTTTCAATGGCATTTCCATTTAAATTAATAAAATGTTAACTGCGCAATATATTATTAATTTTCTCGTTTGCATTATACAAAAAAAAAAGAAAATTATGCAAGCTTGTACTACTACTCCCGGCTGGAGGTCTTTCTTTTTTTAGTTCTTTTTTTTTATTTTATGTTATTTTATCCGAATATTCTAGACTTTGTACTATTTTAGGATACAGTCTGTAGTCGTAATTAAATACATTAACAAAATATTATTCCATTACCGGTGAAAATATAATTTATTGTTTTGGATGACACTAATTACATAGTTCTATTTGCCACGTGAACTGCAATACGTTTTTAGTGTAGTTTTAAAAAAATGTGAATTGTAGATGTATTGTGCCAATTATTGTGTTTTTTATTTCAAGTGCATAATATATGTATTTATAATTTGTTAAATATTTCTTGTATGAATGTATAATAGTGACAAACTCAAAACTTCGAGCAATATGGTACGTATGATTGAGTTATTTCTAGTAAATTATATCAATAAAATGTAATTTAATATTTGAAATAAAATATCTTAAAATTATTATTGTGGTTATTATTGATGTTTAAGTTTAATCTCAAAATGACGATCAGTTTGTTTATTATTGGGATTTCATCAAATGCGCAGTTATCAGAAGCTGATTATGTAAAAATGGTTAAAAAAAATCCCTGAGATATTCAATCATTTTTCCAAGGCTATAATTATTTAAAATTCTTGACCATAAAGAAAAATTTCTTTACAAAAAATTGCGATTAAGAGTGAGGTCAAGTATTGGTTTGGGTGATATTGTGCAATTGTAGTTTTTGTTTGCTTCAGTAACGAAGTAGAATGAATTTTTTGTTTGAGGAGAAATATAATTCGTAAAGGCCTTCATTTCGAGTTCAGTCAGGCAGTTTTTATGATACTTTCTTAGTTAATTTTTATTGAACTATCCAAGCCGAAACAAAGATTTGTTACCAAGTTGGGTTGCTGTATATTTTGTCACAATTCGGTAATAATTTTTACGATTGAGTGTTGTTAAATTCCGGTTGGTGTTTATCGACATTATTTCGTACGACACCCACTTTCTTGCTTCAGAATTATTCCTAATGCGTTTAAACATTTGGAAACTTGTGAAAAAACAACGATTAGATACAAATATTTCAGATTTCTGTTCCTTCAGTCAAATCGAACGTGCCTAATATTGTTGCAATGGTAATATAGATAGGATATTGTTTATATATTTTTGAAACCGTTTCATCAAAAAAAAAATCCCGTTTGTTTAATTCATGAATCTTTTAAAAATATCAAAAACTAATAACTACAGTAACTTAGTTTGAGGTCAAGTGAGTCAATCTGCTCCTGTATTACTTTAGCCCGAAACCCAATCAAGGTTGTGAGTTATAGCATGTTTAAGCTTTACCATAAGTCACCAAAAAATAATCTAAGATTTTAATTTATTTAAATAAATTTACTTTATAAATTCACTTTAAGAAATAAACGTTATTAAATTTTTATAGAATAGCGTATGAAAAACCCATTTTCATGCATGTTTAACCCTCTGTGAATGTGGCCTTTTTCTCTATTAAAAGAACCTTTTCACTAAATGCTCAACAATAGTTATTTCCTTTGCCAGGAAGGAGCAAAAATCATAGATTTTGAGATCCCGGATGAGTAAGAATTTTTTTCATAAGAATTTTAAGAATTTGACCTAATTCCCTGTGAAAATTGTTCTTTTTCTACTAGTGTAAAATCATTTTTCGCTAAATGACAAATTGTAGTTACACCATTAGAATTTATTGGAATTTTACAAATGTCACGTTCCTTGGCAAAAAAAATCGATCTTATGTCGAATTCTTTTTGTCCAGAGCAAAAGAGTGATTTTTTTTCACAAAAGAATATGAAAAAAAAATGATCTAATTTTGTAGTTGTGTTTGTGAACTGTCGTTGAATGGTTTTGTAATTAAATGTATTTAGTTAGTTAATTTTTAATCTAAACCACGATTTAAACAAAACTTTTAGTTAAACAATAACTAGTTCACTTAAACAAGAAATAATAAGTACATGGCATCTAGTTTGTTTACTAATTTTGACAGGTGATGCATAAATGTATTTGTGTTGTTTATTGTATTTCATGCTTTGCTCTAGCTAAAAATCTAGATACAAAAAAATATTTTGAGGCAAAAAAAATAACTTTTTAAGCCAAATAGAACACGTAATGCTAAAAAAAATTAATCTAATGTCGTTTTCTTTTTGCCAAAAAAATTGCTCTGACACGCCCCTTTTTGCTCTCAGATCAAGTTTTTTGACATCACGTATTCTATTTGACAAAAAAAGTGATCTTTTTTGCCCTGAAAACATTTTTCTGAATCTAGATTTTTTCGTAGAGCAAGTTGTAAATACAATAGACTAGCACAAATACATTTACACATCTGTAAAAATTTGTAAACAAACAAGACGCCATTTAGTTATTATTATTTTTTTTAAAGTGAAATAGTTATTGTTTAAATAAATGTTATGTTAAATCGTGTTTTAAATTAAAAACTAATAAAAAATTATTTAAATAAATACAATTAATTCATTATATTTCTTGTTTGGATTGTATCCTTTTATTTCACTCAAAATTACTTATTATTAATTACAATTAATTACTAAAACATTAAATGACAGTTCACAAACACAACTACAAAACTAGATCAAATTTTTTCATATTCTTTTTATGAAAAACAAAATCACTTTTTCTGCTCTAGCAAAAAGAAAACGACATAAGAGCAAAAAATGGCGTGATAGATCAATTTTTTACCAAAATGAATTCGACATTAAGTCAAAAAAATTAGCTAACAAATCAAAAAATTAGCTATCAGTACGCCTATTCCGGCATTTGCCTGGGAATTGGAAATTGACAAAAAAGTGCAATAAATGAAATAAAGAAATATTTTCTAATACGAATTTGTTATTTCCCGCGACACGGAATACTAGTTATGAAAAAATTGCTATAATTTATTTCTCAATTCCTATTTCACGACGAACCGGAATAGGGCTACAGATCAAAAAATTTGCTTAAAACTTGTTTGTGTTCTTTGGCAAAAAAAAAATTGTTTTTTTATCTACAAATAGTTGAGAAAAATCTGGATTTTTCGGTAGTTTATGTCATATCAATTAAGATATTATTTTTGCTTGTCAAATTTATGTAAACAAAAAAAACGCAATTTTAATTATTATTACTATTTTGTTTAAAAATAATTTATTATTATTTAAATTACTAATAAAGTTATTTCAAATAAAATGATAAAACGAAAAATCTATCATTTTTAAAAGTAACCAACCAAAAAAACAATGATAGAACAAAAAGTCAAAACAATTTACTGCCATACATTTACAAAATTACGTTGATTTATTTTATGCTGTGATTTGGCAAGTACATATTGTAAACCCTATAACACAACACATTTTATTTAAAAAAAAAAAATAAATCAATCTTTTTTCGATCAAGCCAAAGAACGCGATAAAAGCTATTTTATTCGCCTACATATTAAAGTGTTACTTTATTACTGTGATTTGTGTCACTTTTTAATCATGCATTTTGTTGTCATAGTTGCGTCCAAATGAGTAAAAAACAGTTGTATTTTTTGTTGTCATACTTATATGATTTGTTTGAAAAAAATAACAAATATTTAGATCACAGGTTACTTGTTAAACATATTTTTGTTTCAAAATTTAGTTAGCAAAAATATGGAGGGGCTGAAATCTCACAGTTCTGAGATATCAAGACTTCGGTCTGGGTTAAGGATTTTGATATAGTTTTCGGCAAAAATTTTTTATGAGAACATGGTTTTTAGTTTTGGGCAGCGATGTATATCAAACATAACTCTTTGTTAAAGTACAAGTATTTTTATCTCTGTTTAAAAATTTATTACAAAACTAACACGAAACATCAATACGTTGCCGGAAAATTATAATCCAAATTCCAAAAATATTGTTAAACTAAATAAAATCATACTTTTTTCAAAATTCCAAAAATATTCCAAAAATTAGAATGAAATCAAATATTTAAACTTTTTCGAAATTCCAATAATAATCCAAAAATTCTTAAAAATTCTAACTTTTTCCAAAATTCTAAAAATATTGCAAAAATTATTAAAAAATCAAAAACTGAAAGTTTTTCGAAATTCCAAAAATTATAATAAAATCAAAAATTTCTAATTTTTCAAAATTCTAAAAATATTCAAAAAATTCTTACAAAATCAAAAATTAAAACTTTTTCCGAAATTCTAAAAATTTTGCAAAAATTATTACAAAATCAAAAATACAAACTTTTTTAAAATTTGAAAAATATTTCGAAAACCATAACAAATTCAAAAATTTCCATGTCCAATTTCATTTTAAATTACATTTACGTCATATGTTTTTATGCTACATGCCACATTTTTTTTTCCAAAAAATTGGCTAAAAAAATAAATGAAATCATTTTTTGACACACTTGACATTATTTTTTTGACAAACTTATAATGCCATAATTCTCTATAATAATAATAAAATTTCATTTCAAACAAACAATTTTATTTTTTTCCAAAAAATTGGGTAAACAAATAAATAAAAACTTTCTTTTGACACACTTGACAACATTTTTTTGACAAATTTATAATGCCATAATTCTCTATAATAATAATAAAATTTCATTTCAAACAAACAACTAATATTATTTTTTTTCCAAAAAATTGGGTAAACAAATAAATAAAAATCTTTCTTTTGACACACTTGACAACATTTTTTTTGACAAACTTAAATAATCTAGTTTTTGATCTCACATACCAATCCCGACCATCAAAATTTCTCCAAATTTAATGTTCCTACTCGTAATCACTTAAAATGAACGTTTTTTAAGCCAAAAATATGAATATTTGCTATTTTTGACACACATAATGATTTTTGACACACTTCCGGTACAGTTATCGAACACAGCGTCCTTTCGGACTTGTCCCTTGAGTATACCTATTTCTAGAAAAAAAAAATTTTTGAAATCCCTCCAGCGGTTTTCCCTGCAGCGTAGGTAATGAAGGCGGCCGGCCGGTCGACAGACAGACACACATTTCTTTTTTTTGCTTTTTTAGAATCAGTAGGTCCTAAAACGTCGAGAAATGCCAAAAAAGTGGGGGTAAGAATTTCACTTTGAGCTCATGAATGTAATGCTTAGGTCTTTCAGACCGAAGTAATAATTTAGCCTTGGAGTATGTGCGCCGTCAAAAGAAACTACCGACTAATAACAATATCTTGTCAATAAACTGAGTACAGATGATCGCATACGCTGATGATGTCATCCTCGGTCGAAGTGAAGCTGTTATGAGTAAGACTTTCAAGTCGCTTGAGAGTGGTGCTGGAAAAATTGGTCTGCAAATTAACTACAATAAAACCAAACATATGAATGTTTCAAGAGAGGCTGAGAAGAAAGATTTGATGTGCGGCGATGAACGAATTGAGGGAGTGGAATCTTTTAAATATTTGGGATCAATGCTTGACTCAACAGCATTCTTACAGATATTAAAGCTCGAATCGCTGCAGGTAATCGAACTTTCTACTCAATTAAACCTCTCCTTGGATCACCGTATGTATCAACTAACACCAAGCTCAAGTTATACAAGACATTGATTAGACCGGTTGTGATGTATAGGACACAAACGTGGACCCTTACACAAAATGACGAATCGCATTTATCTATATTTGAGCGTATTTGAACGAGATCCTACGCTACATTTTTGGTCCACTTAAGACAGATGATGGAGAGTATAGAACCCGGTATAACTCTGAGATCAGAGACCTTCTTGAGCGTCCTGATATAATAGGTTGTATCCGTTCTAATAGAATTGCTTGGTTTGAGCATGTTCTACGAGCCGATTCACAGTCTGTAATGATTAGAAAAATGTACGTTAGTACCCCAGGGAGTGGGCGACCGCGAGGTAGACCACGGCTACAATAGGAGACTGACTAAATAAACGACCTTAAAAAAATCGGCTGCCATGGTAATTATGTCCCTGTTGCGAACGACCGTGGTGAATATTCAAAGCTGATTAGCCTGGCAACGCTCCTACATGGAGTATGAACGCTTTAAAAAAAAAAATATTTTTAATAAAAAGGAATCATTTTCACCTTTAAAACAAAAACAAAATTTTTAAAGTTCGTCAAGTAGTTCTTGAGATACATTAAATTGGAAATATATGAAACCCGAAGTTTTCAAAAACTACCCTTAGCTATAAAGGGAGAACCACTCGCGACAAAAAAAAATTTTTCTTCTACAAAACGCTTTATTTTATTTTCTCTTCCACTATAAAAAGATTTGAAGAACATCAAAATATGTATGTAAAAAGAACGAATTTTTAGTTGAAATTTCGCAGGCAAAAGAGTCATTTTCCATATTTTCGATCCGCATTTTGAAAAAACAATTGAACACCACTCAGAATTTGAAGCTACTTAAAATTACCAACATTCTAAGTCCAAAATCGCATCTGTTGATATTTTACATTTGTGTTGCCAGCCACATTGCTATACTTTCAGTCGCCATATTGATTCCGCCATTTTGAATCTCGAAAACGGACACACGGCATTGGAAACTAGACACAATAAGCTACAATTTTTGCCCATAAACCTTCCGCAAATCCTTAACCAATTCTGAATAGTAGGGGGTCTCCGATTTGCAAAGAATGCCGCCCTCTAGATATATTTATTACCACCGATCGACTTCGAAAGCTAAGCTTTCATTTTCAAGGATCGTTCTAAAACAGTTTCAGAACGATCCTTGAAATCGATCGGTTGTAATAAATATATAAATATTTAAAAAATAAACACACTTTGTTTTAACTAAACAATAACAATTATAATTTATTTTAGATTTTTATTTAAAAAAATTTTTTTGTGATCTGTTTGAATCATAAATTTTGTGAATGTTATTATTTGTTCTCTAGATGTTATTTGAATGTATATTTACTTTATACGAAAGACAATGTTACTGTACATTAAACTTGTTAATAATTTTTAATTCACTAGATTTGAATATTGAAAATTTTGAATTATATGTTAGAGGTTTTTTGAGCACTTAAACTCAAGCAATTAAGTATTTTGAATTTTTTCAATTCGATAATATAGTATAGTATTTAGATTTTTCTTAGAGAAAATCTCCATTTTTCTCTTATACGTGTTTCGGATTGGGATTCGAACTATCCTTCATCAGTGCCATGGTTCGAATCCGTTTTGGCAGACACGCTATCCAACTAACCTACCGAGGCGATGGTATTTCAAAGTTGAAATTTCATCATTATTTAACTACTTTAAGTTGAATTTTTTTATTAGGTATTTGTGTTTTTTTTTGTAATTCAATTAGCCAATTCTAGTGTATTTAGTCTAATCCAGAGACGCGGTAGTGTCTTGCGCGCCATGCTTTGAAAGACATTACTAGTATATATACTGTGCACCGAATAGGTTTTAAAGGTTAAAATTTTCATTTCGAATAATTTGCATTTTTTCTACAACTGTATTCAAAGTTATCAATAAAAGTATATCTTATTTAACTATATGTTTCTCATTAGTAAAAAAAAAGTCAGCATTCATGCTTTTTTCTGAAAGTTTATAAAATCAAAATTTTGCTTTCCCAAACTTTTAGTAAAATTAAAATGTTTTTACAAATTTTTATACCACGTTGGTAGCATTGATATGAATGTAGTAATTTAGCATCATTTTGGCGAATTTTCAAAAACCAACCAAATGTACAGAATTGAAAAACACAAAATTATTCGAATTGAAATTTATTATCCCTCAATATTGGTAATATTTAACAACAGTTAAAAAACTTAAACACGAACCCAGATTAGTTTGCAAACATATAGTTGTTTTCGATAAAAATATTTGTTATGTTTGTATCCAGAAAACCCATCAAATGTTTTATTAACATATTAAATGGAAGTTGGTAATTATAAAAGTATTAGAAAAAAGAATATATTTAGAATATGCTTTCAGTAAAATGACCTATTATTGATGTGTTAAGAAAACGATGTTGTGAAAACATGTATTTGGTCTATTATGTAAATTTGTTATATGAGACAACCCAACAAATGTTATATCGATAATAAATTTAAATTCTTATTTCATTTTATTTTAGAACGTTGGTAGTTATTTTGAAGTGATGAGATTAAAAAATAATTTAGTAGGCTTTAAAATTTTGTGTTTTTAAGCTTTATGAGATATAAAGAAAAGAATTTGAGAAAATTTTATTATTATTTTAAGGGTTCCGTACTTTGAAAAAATAGAACAAAACCCTTATGGTGAGGACTTGATTGTTTATTATCCATTATTCACAACGACTTTCTCACTGAAAATGAAAATATATGTATTTACGTATATTTATGTGGTAAGATAAGGCAAAAATGACATATATGTGCCGATTTCGAGATTGAGGTGACATATAACCGTAAAAACTGAAATATTTTAAAACTTTCAGTCAATCATAGACTATAAAGTTTATGGAAGACAATAATGGTACTTGGCTGAACATAATCAAGAATTTTTAAAAAAATTGTTTAATTGCGAAACACTTAATTTCACATCTTTTTTCGCACAATGTTGTTTTGTTTATTATTTATTTAGAGTAAATAACAATCGATTTAAGCTTTTATGCTATCCTTAAGAACTTTTATAAAATTGTTATGTTAATTTTTTAAAATTATTAGTCAAAGACTATAGTTTTTATGTGTGTGTTTCCGTTGTATGTAATAATTTTATTAATTTTCGAATGCATTGCTTTAGACTTATTTTCGAATATTTCTTTTACTTTTTCGTGAGGTGTTCATGTCATGAGTTGAGACTTGTTTACATAAAAACGATACTTTTATTTTTTAAAATATTGCACCTAGGTCCTAGATTGATAAAAAATCGAGAGTAAAGTTCCATGTAGAAAACATTTTATATGGATAATAATAATTTGATTCTCCCATATGATATTATAACTTTACAAAAAACAGTCAAATCGTCGCAAAAACAACCAAAAGGCTGTAAAAATGCCGCGCCATGTTTTTCTTTAGCTTGAAACTATCATTTTAACTATAACAAATAAATTCTTGTATCTTATTCTTTACAAAAACTTCTCAAATCATAAAGCACTAGTTATAAAATTTCTTAATGACATTTTGTTTTCTAAACATCTAGCTATATTATATAATTTAAGTAATACTCTAGAACTACATATCATAATTCTAAAATATATAATAAATATGCACATTTATTAAAATTTATTTAAGTAGAGGAAATATAATTTATTTTTTTTTCTATAAAAAACCGCTCACTTTCACTTACATATTTCTTGAACAAAAACCTTGGTGCGACCTTTTCTCAATTAATTTAATAATGTCATTCCTAAGGTCTATTTTCAGACGACTGTGAAAAGCCGATGAATTCAACAGTGGACTTCTAATTATATTAATTAAGTCAGTATCATATTTTCTACAATTTTCCTGAAGTATAGTAATCTATTTGAAATTCCCTTTATATTATTACGGTATGCTTAATTTTATATAAGACATGATTTGCTGTAAGAATATCTAGCAAATGGCAACTATAACAATATAACGATGACTGAAATAACATTATCAATAAATTTCTTTTCGTACTGAATTTTAACATTCATTGATATTCATTTAAGATTGCTATTTAATCAATGGTTATTTCAATATAATGTTTATTATGAGTCAACCATAGTCACTATGCGGTTGGCTTTATTGTCATATTAAGAAAAGGTCGTACCAAGGTTTTTGTTCAAGAAATGTGTAAGTGAAAGTGAGCGGTTTTTTATAGAAAAAAAAAATAAATTATATTTCCTCTGCTTAAATAAATTTTAATAAATGAGCATATTTATTATATATTTTAGAGTTATGATATGTAGTTCTAGAGTATTACTTAAATTATATAATATAGCTAGATGTTTAGAAAACAAAATGTCATTAAGAAATTTTATAACTAGTGCTTTATGATTTGAGAAGTTTTTGTAAAGAATAAGATACAGGAATTTATTTGTTATAGTTAAAATGATAGTTTCAAGCTAAAGAAAAACATGGCGCGGCTTTTTTACAGCCTTTTGGTTGTTTTTGCGACGATTAACTCTACGCCAATCCGAAACACGTATAAGAGAAAAATTGAGATTTTCTCTAAGAAAAATCAAAATATACTTCCGAATTGAAAAAATTCAAAATACTTAATTGCTTGATTTTAAGTGCTCAAAAAATCTCTAATCTCTAGTGAATTAAAAATTATTATTTGTTGTTTGTGCGTATTTATTTATGATTTAAAATAAAATTTTGATAATAGTTTTTTGTGTTTTTACGGGTCGGTAACAAAAATCTGTAAGAAAAAACAAATTAAAGTTAATGAAGATAAAAAATCAAAAGTTAAACAAATATAAAAGTGTGTCGTGGAGTGGGAAGACGTGTCGTGTGAAATCGCTCAATTGAAACATAAAATTTTATGCACTTAATTAGTATTTGTATAATCGTTTAATAACTTGACCTAAACCTGACCAATTCGAGCAGCGTAAATAAGTTCCATGCAAAACAGCACAAAATTAAATTTATTCGCTTGAAGAAACAGAAAAAAAAAATAAGAAAAAACGGGACACCTCAAATTTTTTTGATTCGATTGTGTCAATAAATTTTTGGTAACCACTTCCGGTGAACTTAGTTCCTTATTCCCACCTCAAAACAAAGATCTAAAATTTAACGAATTTCGTGTTAGTTATCCTAGCATATTTATTGCATCTACTAATATTTTGAACTTAAATTTTAATATATCAAAAACTGCCAATTAACAGAAAAAGGTCCACTTTGTGCCAGCAAATTTTCTAACATATTCAATTGAGCTGTGAGATTCAATGCTAAGCACGTTGATTAGCTTCCCGACTAGCATTATATAAGGACTTACATCTGGACCGGATACGGCTTGCCCTACTACTGATAGGGACCGTATCAGGCACACTGAACAGGTCCTGATCAGTAATGTAACGCCTCAAACTATCCAAACCGGATCAGGCAGCCCTACTAGAAACGGATCAGGACCGGATCATTTAAAATAGGGAATTTTCTTTAACATACATTAGAAAAATTAGAAAACTAGAACAAAATGTTTACAATAGTATATTTTCCTACAAGAGATGAAAACATTGTTTTTTTCGTGAGTAAACATTTTTTCACGAGACGCGCTAGCGTCGAGTGAGACATGTTTACGAACGAAAAACTTTTTTATCTCGCGTAGGAAATGCAACTTTTCTATGATCCTAATCTTATACTATAAAATATACAGGATAAGTAATATTTGTGTATGTACACTATAAAACTATAAAAAAAATTAAAGCTATTTTTTAAATTCAAATTTTGCATTGAAAATAATTTCCACAAAAGAAAAGGCTCCTGTAAAAAGAAATACAAAAATACAGGGTCCCATGCATTGAATAAATATATAAGAAGAATAATTACGTGTGGCTACACGAATATTTTTTGAAGTATGTAATTTGTACATCTGTGCGTTCTTCATCCATGACATTTGACATATTTCGTTTTGTATTTTAAAAAAAAATTATCCGAAATCTACTTTAAGATATTCAAATTAAACAAAATTTATAAAAATTAAAGTTTAAATTAACGTTTTCCAAATCAATTATTAGTATTTGTGCAGTAGTTTATTCATAAAAATGAAGTGTTGCATTAAAATATGTACAAATAACCTTAAATACACTGAAATTTGATCATCGAATTTCATATCAATGATTCGAATATTTTTACTAACACTACCCATAAAAAGGGTTTAGAGTGATGTTTTAACAAAAACAAAGTATTTGCTTTACAAAAACTGTTATTTTCTAGTTTTATTTTATATTTTATTGCGCTACATAAATGCAATTTTTCTTAATCCATCGTTGTCAAACCATATTTCAAACGCGTATCACAGCCGAATATAAGGTGTTCTTAAAGTAATTCAATATGATTAAAATTTGTGTTGTATGGTTGTTTATATTTGGAAATATAAGGAAATATTTTATTCAAACATATTAGGCTTTTAAATTTACAAGTAACATTTAGTATTTCTTTTATTTGTTTTGAAAATATAAATATGCAAATTGTAAACAGTACCACCCAGCTAGAATCCAAACACTATCAAACTTCACCAATACTAAAAATTAGATGCTTCACTCAAAATGTCTAGTTACTCTTCCTTAGATATTTATTCAATGGTCCCATGCAGCATTATTATCTCTTTTCATTTATAGAAAAAAAATATATTATTATTATTCTATTGCGAGAAAGAAGTAGCTACCAAATAATATATATTTCTTTTTAATTTCATTCTAAATTAAAACAAAACCTGAAACAGTAAACCATATAAACAATATCCATTTCATTTTACATTTAGTTTAAATGAAAACAAAACCAAAACGTACATGATAAAATCTTAGGATCAAATTTTCAGTTTTAATATTATCAGTTTTATTTTAATCGAAATACTTTTGACAAACATAAAATAAAATTGAATAAGGTTCCTCCAATCGGCAAAAAAGTTAAATACAAAATTTCTACAGAAGTCTGTTATTTTGTAAGCATATTTGGTCAAGCAAGGGAAAACCTCGATGATATTTAAATTTCTAGGCTACTGTGTTTTTTCAGTGCAAATACTATCACGTTAAAATCGCACACTCCTATATGTAAATAAAAATAACTTCAACTTAAAAAGATATTACTTATCCTGTGTATTTTATAATCTAAGATCCTAATATATAATGGATATTTACTATAAATTATAAAGTTATAAATCGACAACAAAACATTCAAAATTCATATTCTATTTTTTCATGGTTACGTTGTTTAAAATACTTTGTAAAATTATATGAAAAACCATAGCAACTATAATTTGATATTTTTTTACACTTATTTTTTTACACTAGTCGCATAGAAAAAATATTTTAACTTTATACTTACCTATGTATATGTATTCATAACGCAGAGAAGCGATAACTAAAGTATATGTGAAATTTCGCAAACTATGTACAGACAAACCTAGTTTAACGATGCTAATCTGTGCCATAAAAATTAAAAACCCATCGTTAACCGAGCATTCGTTGAGCGAGGTTTTTTTTCACCATTTTGTATGAGAAATCTATTAATGGGCTACGGTTGTTTTTCAACCAAAACACTAAAATACAGAGTCGAAATAACAAATATGGAGCCGAGTCGTAATAAAAATCGATTATACTAGAAATAAAAGACGATAAACCCTTAAAGTTTTGATAAAAAAAATTAAATTTTTAAAAATTGCATAAATATTTTTCGCGTTAATTCGAGGTTTTTTTTATCGTTAATCGAGGTTTCAAATCAATTTACGATGATCGAGGAATCGTTATTCGAGGAATCGTTAAACGAGGTTTGTCTGGTTGACTAACTTAAATCTTAGTTTTGTTGTTTCATAAACTTTTAGGCCAATAGAATTACGGATTGTACGTGTTGTTTTCGGTAACAGGTCAGAAATTTTTTTAATCTCTGGGGTAGGGTACTCACATAATGGACATGCCGAGTCCACTCGCCCAGCACCTGGGGACTGGAGTTATGCAACAAAGTGTGCTGGAAATTTTTTTTTGCTTCTTTGTAAGCGATATAACTCGTAAATGGTGCACTTTAGGATACTGGTGCCATGGAACTTTTTTGCTCCTTAAATGTTTTTCTATAACGTAAAATAAAAAAACAAACAAAAATAATTTGATTTGTTGCAAATTTTTGCGAAAAAATGTCTAAAAATCGATGTTTTTCAATTGAATTTAGTTATTTGCAAATAATTGTTTATAACATAATTGACACCTTTATCTTGTAGCAAAAACCTCAACAAAAAAAGTAAGCTTCAGAACGTTTCATTCGGATTGATAGTTTTTGCACAATTCCATTTTGCACTTAATGCCCCTAAAAAAGTTGTTAACTTTGGGCAGGCCGCAAGGTCTGAGTTTTCATCCGATCGCAATCTGCTTGACGGGAATTGAAAGGGTGTAGTGTATTCAATATTAACAACAATTACAGTGGTTCAAAAAACCGCGAAAATTCCTTAGTTGTAAAATTAAATTTCTCAACGGCATTTCAACTTAACGAGATGCGTTTTTAAAATTTGCAAAGTGCTTAGAAAACCTCAGATTCTAGAAAATAGACCTCTCTAACATGATTTGGAACATGATTACACATAAGTAGTTCATTACTTTTTCATTAAATTTATTTGTCATTACAATAATACTCAATTATACATCGTGTCGCTACGTACGTTTTACGTATACTAAACAGGACGTTTTATTTTTTCATAGAGTACGTTACAAGCAGTAGTCAGAGTAACCAATCGCGTGTTGGGTAGGCACAGACCCAGCATCTTGTGAGCACAACAGTATCATTTTGGAGGGAAATTCTCGGTTCCTGTCGATATATGGCATACAAAATCAATGTCACAATCGTGGTTTCAAAAACAAACTGGGCCATAACTCGGTCCAAATCATGTTAGAGAGGTTTCTTTTTAAATCTTCGGTTTTCTAAGGGATTTGCAAATTTTAAAACCGCATCTCGTTAAGGGGAAGATTCGTTGAGAAATTTTATTTTGCAACTAAGGAATTTTCGCGGGATTTTCAAACCACTGTAGTTATTGTTAATATTGAATATGGGTATAGGCAACATAGATGCTATTTAAAGCTGACACTACACCCTTTCAATTCCCGTCAAGCAGATTGCGATCGGATGAAAACTCAGACCTTGCGGCCTGCCCAAAGTTAACAACTTTTTTAGGGGCATTAAGTGCAAAATGGAATTGTGCAAAAACTATCAAGCCGAATGAAACGTTCTGAAGCTTACTTTTTTTTGTTGAGGTTTCTGCTACAAGATAAAGGGGTCAATTGTGTTATAAACAATTATTTGCAAATAACTAAATTCAATTGAAAAACATCGATTTTTAGACATTTTTTCGCCATGTTTCGCAAAAATTTGCAACAAATCAAATTATTTTTGTTTGTTTTTTTATTTTATGTTATAGAAAAACATTTAAGGAGCAAAAAAGTTCCATGGCACCAGTATCCTAAAGTGCACCATTTACGAGTTATATCGCTTACAAGGAAGCAAAAAAAAATTTCCAGCACACTTTGTTGCATAACTCCAGTCCCCAGGTGCTGGGCGAGTGGACTCGGCATGTCCATTATGTGAGTACCCTACCCCAGAGATTAAAAAAATTTCTGACCTGTTACGAGCAACAACACGTAAGCCATATCTTTTTCCGTTATTCTATTGGCCTATTTCGCATTTTTGTTCTTTTTTATGATTAGCATTGGGAAATTGAGCTAAATTACTTTGAAGTAAATGCCAAGCGCATACTAATGGTACAATATTAAATTAGTCGTTTATCTTGAAAGTGGGCCAAGTCCATTTCACAAAAAAATAATAGTAAATAACAATAATCATAATTCTTATAATTCTTTTTATTTTTAAACAATTTTAATCTATGTAGTATCATAGGCTAGTCTAGTATAGTATACATACTAGTATAGACAAAAATTATTTATAAAAAAAAATCATAAGAACTGTGATTATTGTTACTATTAAATATTTTTTTTTGTAAATGAACTTACACCACTTTCAAAATAAAAGGTATAAAGTACAATGTTATGCAATTAATATTTACATAAAAATAACGATTGATGTTTGGATGGTGCCAACTTAGCTCGTTGCCTAGACTCTAGAGTGCTTTATACTAGTTGATTAGTTACTTCAGCTCTGATTACCCAAAGGTTTCTCAGATCCCTTGGTTGGCTTCTGGAAATATGGATAGTTGGTTAGTTGATGATTACCAAACAGTCAACAAGTCATCGCTTTACGATACTGTGGGTCAAAAATATCAGAAACTAATATTTTATAACAAGATTGTCAGTGATTGGATTTCACAAAATTATAATAATTAGATGTAGTTAACTATATTATTGTCTAAAGAATCACAGGAAGTAATCAGTTTTGGAAAAAACTATTCAAATTGTTTTTTGTTAAAGTAAATTATAAATAAGTATAATAAACAAAAATACATATGATGAAAGTTAATATAAAATTAAACGCATTAAAATGTGATAAAGTTATTTACTATCGAAAAAAACGCTTTTCTTTTTCATTCAAAATTGTTTTCGCACTATCTTTTATCAATATACGTATTTCAATTTTATATAATAAAAAAGTTTACATAATAATTCCATAACATACTTCAATTGAAGTAAATTGAATTTTTTTATTTTTAGTTTTTTGTTAAGAAGGTCACACAAATGACAAACTATGATTACTTGATACGAATCTTACGATACTGTAGCGTGTTCGCCTTTTTTTTTATTAGTTTTTGATAAATTTAAAAAAAACATGAATGCGTCTTGGATCAATAGTTTCATAATCTAATATTCAAACCATTCCATTCAATAAAATATTGCTCATCAAACATCTATAACGTGTAAATGTTGATTTGATTACGAAAAAGATGGATTGGAATTTGATAAAAAATTAAAGATAAAAACTCTAAATTTTTAATCCAACATTTACTTATTAGGTGAATGTAACATAAACTACACGTTTCCTAACCGTGATAAAACTTTACTTCTCATACTTACTTTCGTGATCAAACGAAGTTTTTTGTGTTTGTGGTTTTATGGTTTTAAAGATTAACTAAATGTATTATTTAGAGATAGTAACCTTTATTACTATGGGTCAAACAACTTCGATTAAAACAAAAATAGGTCTGATAATATAAAACCTAAATGTTGAAATATGTGTCATTATTATTGTAGTCAAAATAATTAGTGTCTGTATTTTTTATTTATATATTCATTTATATCGAATAAGTTGAATGACAAAAACGTTTATGTTATCGAATTGTGTTGTTTGTGTGAAGAAATTTCAATTCAATATTTGCCAAATCTTTCAATTTTATTAATTCTTTTCAGAGTGTCATTAGCATCGCAATTTTTTTTAATATGTTAATTCACAGAAAATATAACAACCTTTGAATTTAAAAAAAAATGATAAGAAAATAAAATTTATTTGTTTTGTGGTGATTCAAATATATGTGAATAATAATAAATTTAAAGTTTTTTAGTGTAGTAATATATAACGGTAAAATGAATGCATATTATACAAATGTTATAATAAAAATAATTACTTTATCAGTATCGTTTTGAGTCAAATCAATTCAGTCTATTTCCATTGAAATTATAACACATTTATGCTATTTTTGCATTTTCCACACTATTACCAGGTTTACAGCAGATAGCAAATTAGTAGATGTTATTTAAATCTGTGCTGTAAACACTTTTTATACTAAGAGCTTGCAACTAACTTGATATCTAGTTTTGCTATCTCGCAAATTATTTTAAAATTGATATTTTCGGTGTAAACATCATTGCAAATAAAAAACTTTGATTTATACACCGTCTCCTCTTCCTAAAAATTTAAAATCATCAGATATCATTTCTCCGTCCAATATTTTTTAATAATCAGAGTAATAATTTGAGGAATGGTCTAGTTATCATATTTTTCATTAGGCGTGTTCCATTGAAGATCAAACTTGCTCAAATTTGCTTTGATCTACTCTACCTCGAACAAGTTGTGTAGTTGAAAAGCAGTTTATTGTTCGATTTTATTTAGATCCGTTATAAATTTGTTTTGGTATTTTTAATGATAAAATGGACCGGACCAGTCAGATCTAAATATCAGCCCAAAATAAAATTTTTTGATGATAATAAAATTGTGAGACTATATTTCAAAAAATTTCAAATTTTCGGCGTTCCATTGGTGATCTACTCAAAAGCTGCTTTGAGCAGCTATTTTGTTCCAAAGGAACGCATTTATTACTGTTTTAAAAGTTTGACAGATACCAATTTAAACTAAACTAAATTAAAATGTGTTTATATCATAAAAGATTTAATTTGCAATCTACGCTGTAAACTCATATTAAATAAATGACAGGACAGGATGCAAATTAATATATTGGCCGTGGCCCATTTCTCAAAAATGCCGATGAAATTGAAATTTTGACGTTTCTCGCTGAAATATTAATTTTTGTTTTGCTTCATTTTCTATCACAAAAATTAAATTACGATAAAATAATTATTGAAAAACAAATATTATTTGAATTTCAACACAATCTGTCAAAATTTACTCAAGTAGGATAGCAGGGTAAATTTAAAATTTTTAGTCGATTTGCAGATTCAATTTCATCGAGAAATGGGCCACAGCCACTATCTACTAATTTGCTATGTCGCTGTAAATGCGGTATATGATTAAAATAGAAAAATGTTGTATATTGACGGTTGAGAAAGGTCTGTCAGAATTGGCGAAAAAGTTTGTCTGGAAAAGGTGGCTTGAACAGGTAGTGTTAATACATAATATCTAACAACATAATGTTAATCTCTCGTTACTTTACAAAACAAAGGTTATTATATAATTTAACCGATACTCGCTAAAATAAAAAAAAATTCTTTGTTAACTGGCCGATATGAGAAGTTATTGTTTTTGTGCCGATTTTCGAAGTCGGAATTTTTAAGCTATATTTACGTTTCAAGACCTTCTGAAGCTGTTTAGGCTATTTTAGCTGGAAGTCTGTATGTGTTGCTAAGTATGGGTGTATTGTTGTATGAAACGTGTATGTTTAACCGAATTAATCACAATCGATTTATCTTGGTGTAACTTAGAGTCCAGTCCTTAACTGAATGAAATCGGCTCTTTTTGAGTAATTCCCAAAAAAACTTTTAAATATCATTTTTTTTTTAAATAAAATGTGTTGCGTAGTAGGAATGCGTAGTCACAACAACGCATAAAAACCTTTTAAGATCAAGGTCCCACAACAACATGCGTTCTAAGGTGTTGATGGACGCAATTCTTTTTTTTTGTTTTATTTTTATATATTTTTTAAAGAATGGATAACTAAAAAATAAATCATATCACACATAAAAATTGACGTAGGCCAATATTTCATGATAGGGATGAGAAAATAAAAATAAAATAAAAGGTAAACAGCAAATTTGTATTAACAATTTGCAGGAATAAAACTAAAATGTGGTTGCCAATAATCCAGCCAGTGTCATATTCCTCGATCATGCGACGCATCTCCTTCCTTAATGATTAAAGCCCATACATAGAGTTATATGAAGGCTCGATTTCAGAGTTTCGAGTTTTCTAAAAATTAAAAAAATTTGTCACACTTCAACAATTCGTTTAATTTAGTTTTCCTAATGGAGAATTGACGAACAGTTTGACAAATGTTTTAACATTTTAACTTGTTTGAAAAACGAACCAACTAGGGTATTCGATATCGAGTATCGAGTACTCGGGTGTTTAGGCTTTTTCAACATACTCGACTACCCGGGCATTTCGATTAACTACCCGGGTAATTTTATCGACTATAAAATATTAATTTTCAACAAGCAATTAAAAGATCCCTAAGCTTGAATTTATATTAATTGGGACGCAGAACCTAGGACGTTTTAAGAGTTAGTGGAACCTAGGTCTTAAGAAGACTATGTGTTGTTGTGACTCATATTATAAGTCCTATTATACAACACACATTGTAAGTCCTATTACACATGCAATTCATGCCGAGTGAACAGCGTTTGGGAAATAAACTAAATTTTATTCTTTTCAACCAAAACCTTGTACCTATGTGTTTGATATTGTAAAGCAATACATAATCTGTTGTTTAGGATATTGAACGGAATGTTAAAAATGATCAGGGACAAGATGCTGACAGACAAAACTGTATGAAATTATCGTTAATGAGAATTCTTTTCCAGACACTTGCTAACGGTAGCTCAGATTTGTATGAAAAATAGAATAATAAAATTACTATAATGATGAAATTTCTTTAATTTACAAATCCTAAGTAATTGGAATTATTGCTATTGATGATTGGCGGCCATTGGTAAAATTTTTTACTAGCTTTTTCACATGAAAAAAACATATTTTAAAAATAATTTATGGCACTTTCTTTTGGTTGTGTTATAAAAGTGAGGACATTCAATACCGTTTTTTAACAATCGCATTACCAGTATTGTCGATGTTACTAGTGTAAAAAACATTGGTATTAAATGCTCTATTCTCTGTCATGGCTGATATTCAATTATTTATAAAACACATTTCCCACACGAATTATTGCATTGAACAAGCTTCAATTTAATAAAAATGGCTTCATAAGAGCTAATTAACCAAAGAGACTTAAATATATTAACCGTACACGGCTATAATTGTAAACGAGGACCTAGAAAAATTCGCCGATTGGGGTGGGGTGACAAAAATGTGGTCAATTTTAATTCCACCAAAACACAGCTATTGATTGTTTCCAGATCAAAGACCGAGTTTCCCAATGATATTTCAATCAGCATGTGTGATAAACAAATAGACGAATGCGAAAGCGTTCGTTTATTGGGAGTCACAATTTCCAATGACCTAGTCTGGAACGATCATATAATGGCGATGGCAAAAAACGCTTCAAAAAAACTTAGCCTCCTCAATAGATGTAAAAAATGTTTCACTCCGTACCAATTATTCCACATTTATAAGTCCTATATTCGTCCTTGTATGGGAGTATTGTTGTCAAGTTTGGGGCGCTGCATCTGTTTGCAATGCATCTTAGCTCTTTTGGACTCTATCCAAAAGTGTGCTATGCGAATTGTGGGTGATTAAAATTTAATATCAAATCTTGATTCCCTACAACATCGTCGTCTCATCTTAATGATTTGTTGGTTTCAACAATAAACCCTATCCATAGCTTTGCTGATGATAGCACGCTTCATGCGTCTCATATTGCACCTAAATTATATTCACCTTTAAAGCTTAATAACTGTAGATGAAATTTGATAGATTCATTAAACGTTGATCTTAAAACAATTTTTAATTAGGGTTTTGCTAACAATGTTCAATTCAATACGACTAAAACACAGGTTTGTCATTTTTCAAGGTTGTCAACACCTAACCCTTTTCCATTAAAGTTTGATGCCCAAGGATCGTATGGAGAAAGAGTCTATGAGACTTCTAGGAGTTTAGGTTGAAAATAATACGATGTAGAATTCCCATATTTCTAGCCTAGCGAAGAGCACTGTTCAAAAATTGGGGTTTTTAGGACGGTGTCGTAAATGTTTCAATAGCGAACAACTTCTTTTAGTGTACAAGTCTTATACCTCCCTGCATGGAATACTGGTCTCACATATAGGGTCGAGCATGCATAAGCAGCTTGAAGTATCTTGATTCTGTACAGCGAAGAGCAGTTAAATTGATTGGTTACTCGGATCTTACTAATGATCTTGATTCCTTGCAGCAAAGAAGAAATGTTGCTGATTTGACTATTAAATATATATAAATATAAATATATTTATATATATTTAATCGTATAAAAACCTATAAATATATCATAGATAACCGGGTTTCTGAAGAGATCAAACCCATTTTACCTAAGTCTGCTAACCTATCGCGTCACACGAGAGCATCGGTTGTGGCCCATCCTTCTACGGTTCAAATAATTAGATGTAGAACTTCAGCCTTTCAGAGTTGCTTTTTCAACAGAGTCTCGCATCTCTGGAACTCGCTACCTTCGTGGGGTTTCCCTGATAACTTTAATCCTCAAAAGTTCAAAGTCGGCGTTCATAAATTTCTCAAAGAAACTTACTTCTCAATCGATCATTATCCCTAGTTGGCAAGGCATCTTCGGATATTTAGAGACGTTAATTTATAATTTACCATATTAACTCTAAACATGCTTAACTTTCAATAAAAAAAATGTCGTCACCAGCAGTGCTCTGGTGAAATCAGATCCATCATGTCTCAACCATGTTCTTTTCCCCGTTTTAGTCGTCAATCGGTTTATGAAAACATTCAAACTGTTGATATCACTCACTGTCATACTGACAGAATGCAGAGAGATTTCTTTGTCCGTACATAGTACAAATGGAAATCTTTGCCCGAATCCATAGTATCGGGTGCGTTCAATTCAAAAAAGTTTAAAAAAAAAAGCGTTTATCAACACCTCAGAGCGTATGTTGTTGTGGGACCTAGGTCTTAAAAGGTGTCTGTGTTGTTGTGACACATATCATAATTCCTATAACACAACACTTAGTATTAAAAAAAAAATACGGAAATACACAGCAACAAAGTTTGACTACATTCTTTATAAAATTTATTGGCCAGTGGCACGCAAAATGAGATAATATTGCAAACATATTTTTTTTGCACTCTGATTAACATTCACATGCGATTATTGGTATATAACGAAAATGTCAGAGTGATGATCTCGTTTCATACGAGTATAAACATTTACTAAAAACGACCGTAGCTAAAGCAATTTGAACTTTCTTTTATTACCATAATGACCTATTTGTTTTGATTATTTGTGAAGTAATAAAAGTCACGAAAACTCAACTTTTAGTGTTTGTTTAGATTTGAAATGATGAAATCAATAAACAAACGTGAAACGCAGTCCACTCCTTAACTAAAAATTGTTCTGTAAAGTTGTGTTGGATTTTAAGATTTTACGCCTAGCCATAAAAAATAGAATATCGTTTTCAATTTTCATAATTATAAGAGTCTGTTAAAAACGAATATAACACGTTCGCTAGATTCCGCCAAAAGTTATCCAACCTATCCATAAAACTTAAGTAAGTGAGTTTGTTAAAAGTAAGAACTTACATATTTGTATTTTTTTTTAAATATTGTCACTTTTTTCAACTTACTTTGAATTGATCTAACTCACAATTCGATAATCGAAATTCTCAAATCACCTTCTGGTTCCGATCACTAATTAGAAAGCAAAAAACACCAGGTTTTATTGAGTATTCCACAACTTTATTGTTTCACTGCAACAGAAAAACACGATTTCTATATATAATATTCTTCCACTAGCATCGGAAACGTTTAACGGTTGATTGTAGAAATTTCAAGTTCACAGCGTCCAAAAATAATACACAAAATTTCTCTTAAATAACACTTATAACTTTATTGACAATTAAATTTCATTTAACATAATTACATTCCACTTAAACTATCGCAGTCTAATTTAAAAATAACTTTATTTTATCGCAGTCTATTTAAAACTAACTTCCATTCTACAAAAGGAATTCCTTTTATATAATTCTTCTTAATTTCTCAAATATTATACGTATAAATTCATTACGAATTGAGCTCCAGAAATTATGATGAAATCTACGTAATTGTTTTTGATATATTTTATTTAATATTTTGACCCCTATTCTTAGAAACAATGTGACATTAATTTTAGTTTTGAAATAGTGTATATCGGAAATAGAGGTTGAATACAATTTTGTTTTGTATTTCATTGCAATTTGGAATTATGCAAAATCCTAATAATATGATCAAAAGTATACCCTATCTCAAGGCAAAACGTATATCATATCATATGACCCATCTCGCTGATTATTTAGAAACATAGAGCCAACAAATTAAACGCAGCATTGCAATATAACTAAAAATTATGCCTATCATTAAACATTTTGTTCGGACTTTTTAGATGAATAATAAAGTGATATACATATTTAAAACATAATAAGGCGGCCCAATTTGCAAATTACGGAATATTGATTTAACTTCAACGTCAACTGTAAAGAGATCAATTGAAAAATTCATTAAGACTATCAATTGGAAACTAAACACTGTTTAATAACAAAGTGTTCAAATGTTAATATCAAAGTACTGCGTGAGATGAGAATAAAAATCTAGGAACATCAATTCGATGTCGTGTACAAGAATTGCAAATTTTAAGAAACTCTTTATAACGCATACTTACTAAAGATCTGTGTCTCCACGCTTATAAAGCTCAAATGACACTAGGGCTGAATCTTAATGACCATGTACAGCACAGAGAGTTCATTGATTGGATTATTGAATATCAGCAAGTGGATACTGATTTTTGATCAAAGTCATTCTATGGAATTTTATTCATTTTCATCTGTATGGTCTCTTCGTCAACTATCCCAATTGCTGCATTTGAGGTCCAGAGAACTAACATGTTATTCAAAAAACAAATGCATTCACAACGTATCATTGTTTCGTTCGGTTTTCGCACTGGAGGCACTATTGGACTATAATTCTTTGAACATGAGGTTCGTCAGTCAAACACTGATACTAGTGCTCGATATCGCGACATGATCACCGAGTTTTGTCTGCCTAAGTTGGTTGATACTGATGTGGACGACATGTGATTTCAACTAGATATGTTATACAGCACTTGAAACAAATCAACCACTGCATGAGACCTTTCCCGATCGTGTGCTCTCTTCTTTTCATTAACAGAATTTGCACTCTAAATCATGTGATTTCACACCACTGGTTTTTTGGGGGGTTCACAGGTTTATGCCAACAAGTCGACTTATTAATAAAACAATCTCAATCTTAGCTATACATTCCCGAGCAGAAATTTGTCAGGGCTCAAGTAAGGCCCTGATCAGGTTTGCCCTTATCCGGATCAGGCATTGGTAGGGCAGCCTGATTGGGCCCTGATCATGAGTGTAACGCTTTTGCCCTATCAGATCCTGATTGGGATTACCGGATCAGACTCTGATTGGGATAATCGGATCAGGCCCTGATTGGGATATCCGGACCAGACCCTGATGTATATTTATATATTAAATATACTTAAATTAATCAAATTAAAATAAAAAAATTACCATGGAAAAAATTAAAACACATACCACCTTAATCACTATTATTATAGTCTTTCAGCCGAGAAGCGATAACTAAAACATACATGAAACGATTTTAACTATATATTTCGAAAAAAGATAATACTCTAGTGAATTTTAACAAATTAAAATTTCAGCTAGGGGTCCAATACGAAAAACCTGATCAGGGCCGGATATATTCAAATAAGGTAAACCTTATAAGGGTATTCTAAATCAGGCCCGGAACAGGCCCACATCAGAGTGCACTAATAGGGGATGCCCTTGTAAAACTGACCAGGCCCTGATCACAACCTGACTGTATTCAGGTTTTCCCTAACTAATTTCTGCTCGGGTTATTGTTTAATGATAGCACGCTATTAGTTTCTCGAAGCATCGTGCTTTCATATAATTATGTGAGCTTTAATAATAAGGTAAGGCTGTTACATGATTATGGAATATGAAATTGCTTTTTATCTCTTATTTTATTTTCTCTACCCTATCATGAAATATTGCCCTATGTTATACTTTATTATATGTACGATTTACTGTTGAGTTATCCATTCTTTAAAAAACAAAATGTACGTCCATTAGTACCCTTTTTACGTGTTGTGTGTGACACATATTGTAATTTACACAACAGATTTTAGTTAAAAAAACTGATGCTCTATATAAAAATGTTATAAAGATATGGAAGAAAGATATGGTCTGGCACCGCATATAGCCCATTTAGGCCAATAGAATTACGGATTGTACGTGTTGTTGTCGCTAACAGGTCAGAAATTTTTTTAATCTCTGGGGTAGGGTACTCACATAATGGACATGCCGAGTGCACTCGCCCGTCACATGGGGACTGGAGTTATTCAACTAAGTGTGCTGGAAATTTTTTTTTTGCTTCCTTGTAAGCGATATAACTCGTAAATGGTGCACTTTAGGATACTGGTGCCATAGAACTTTTTTGTTCCTTAAATGTTTTTCTGTAACATAAAATAAAACAAAAAACAAAAATTATTTGTTTTGTTGCAAATTTTTGCGAAAAATTGCGAAAAAATGTCAAAATCGATATTTTTCAATTGAATTTAGTTATTTTCAAATAATTGTTTATAACATAATTAATCCCTTTATCTTGTAGCTGAAACCTCAACAAAAAAATAAGCTTCAGAACGTTTCATTCGGCTTGATAGTTTTTGCACAATTCCATTTTGCACTTAATGCCTTAAAAAAAGTTGTTAACTTTGGGCAGGCCGCAAGGTCTGAGTTTTTATCCATTCGCAATCTGCTTGACGGGAATTCAAAGGGTAGAGTGTCAGCTTTAAATAGCATTCTTGTTGCCTATACCCATATTCAATATTAACAACAATTACAGTGGTTCAAAAAAACTGCGAAAATTCCTTAGTTGCAAAATTAAATTTCTCAACGAATTTTCAACTTAACGAGATGCGTTTTTAAAATTTGCAAAGTGCTTAGAAAACCTCAGATGTTAGAAAATAGGCCTCTCTAACATGATTTGGAACATGATTACACATAAGTAGTTCATTTCATTAAATTTATTTGTCATTACAATAATACTCAATTATACATCGTGTCGCTACGTACGTTTTACGTATACTATACAGTACGTTTTATTTTTTCATAGAGTACGTTACTAGAAGGAGTCAGAGTAATCAATCGCGTGTTGTGTAGGCACAGACCCAGCATCTTGTGAGCATAACAGTATCATTTTGGAGGGAAATTCTCAGTTCCTGTCGATATATGGCATACAAAATCAATGTCACAATCGCAGTTTCAAAAACAAAATGTGCCATAACTCGGTCCAAATTATGTTAGAGAGGTTTCTTTTTAAATCTTCGGTTTTCTAAGGAATTTGCAAATTTTAAAACCGCATCTCGTTAAGTGGAAAATTCGTTGAGAAATTTAATTTTGCAACTAACAACCTTTTCGCGTTTTTTTTAAACACTGTAATTGTTGTTAATATTGAATATGGGTATAGGCAACAAAAATGCTATTTAAAGCTGACATTACACCTTTTCAATTCCCGTCAAGCAGATTGCGATCGGATAAAAACTCAGACCTTGCGGCCTGCCCAAAGTTAACAACTTTTTTTAAGGCATTAAGTGCAAAATGGAATTGTGCAAAAACTATCAAATCGAATGAAACGTTCTGAAGCTTATTTTTTTTTGTTGAGGTTTTAACTACAAAATAGAGGGGTTAATTATGTTATAAACAATTATTTGCAAATAACTAAATTCAATTGAAAAATATCGATTTTTAGACATTTTTTCGCCATTTTTCGCAAAAATTTGTAACAAAACAAATTATTTTTGTTTTTTGTTTTATTTTATGTTATAGAAAATCATTTAAGGAACAAAAAAGTTCCATGGCACCAGTATCCTAAAGTGCACCATTTACGAGTTATATCGCTTACAAGGAAGCAAAAAAAAATTTCCAGCACACTTAGTTGAATAACTCCAGTCCCCAGGGGCCGGGCGAGTGGACTCGGCATGTCCATTATGTGAGTACCCTACCCCAGAGATTAAAAAAATTTGTGACCTGTTACCGACAACAACACGTAAGCTATATCTTTTTCCGTAATTCTATTAGCCTAATTGTACTTTCTAGTGCAATCAGCATCAAATCGGTTTTAAAAGTCCAATGAATGCCCTGTCTTCTTACGTCAGTAACGCTAAGAAAACGTCCACTTGGGCGATGAAGGTCATTCTTTAAATTCTACCCCTTGATGTGCTAAGCCAACAGGTAGTATCCAACGTCGAGCGCTTTAGAATCCTGTATGAGCAAGGACTGAACCAAAAAAATATTGATTGACTAAATTTCGCCTCGACTGTTGTTTGCAATGAGTATTGGGTTTCAGTACTCTTATACCCGACCCAGCAGCTTTGAGAGAGTGGGGTTAGGCTCTGAACATTGTGGTGCATAACCACATCTCCTTCAGACTAGACCTTCATAGAGCTGGTTATTAACTTATTGATGCTCTTAATGTTTTTGAAACTTTGTGGCAAAGTCTATTAAAGCGTTAACTTAGCTATTTTTTTTTAACATATTGTTACGAATACAGCAAAATCATAACAAAACACAACAACAAATTAATGAAAGGAACGGTGTTGTTGTTGTATTCTTAGAACTTGGGTCAACATAAAATAAAATAAAGGATTTTATGAATCAAATCAGCGAATATTCTAATGTTTTCTCAAGGTTTCTAAAACGTGACCTCGAATTATCTAGAAATTATGCAGAATCCAGGGCTCCCGCTGAATCCATTTTTTCCATTTTTTCCATTTTTTTTGGTTCTTTCCATTTTTTTCCATTTTTTCCGTCATTTTTCCATTTTTTCCATTTTTTTAAACATTTTTTTAAAATACATATACACATTTTTATATTAATTAAAAAACTTTTCCATCGTTATTCATCAACTATTTTTATATATAATGCAAATTCAGGGAAATAGTAGGAGAATATGTGAGCAAATAATTAATTTATCGATATAAACCTCGATAACCTTTTCGTCGATCAATTAATAGTTTTAGTAATTAAACCCAAGTAACTAAGGAAAAAGCAATTTGAATTATGCAATTCAAATATTTTGAAATTCGAATATGTTCAACTTTTGTGAGAGTAAAACTCCATTTCTCTTCTATATGAAGCGATGCTATTTGACGTTGAAATTTCATCATCATTTATCAGATCTACATAAGTTAGACATTGTTGTTTTTATTCAATTTTCAATTTTAGTGTATATTGTTTAGTTTGAAGTTTGACGAACACATATTTTACTGTTTTCCATACTCTACTGATCTACGAGTTTGGACGACAATCTCCAACTAATTGAGATGGGCACTAAACCAATTTATATTCTAGATTTTATTTGAATGGATATTTCTGTTTATATAAAAGACATTAGCTGCATTTCATGAAACCGTTTGATCCGGATTCGCATAAGTTTTACATGTAAAATGAGATCCAACTTTGTTTTTGGATCTCAGTTTACATGTAAAACTTAAGCGGATCCGGATCACACTGTTTCATGAAATGCAGCTAATGTTTATGTACATTAATATGGTAATTAAAAGTTATAAACATAGTTTTAATTCTAATATAGATGTCCATGTTTACAAGTTAACAGAATAATAATTAAATTTTAAGCAATTTTGGTGCTTTTTTTAGATGCTGTCGTTTTGAAAGTGAAGGAAAATGAAAATTGTTTGTTTGCTCTGTCCAGCACCAGCAGCCAAATTCGGTAATTGTGAAGCGGTGAAATGATAAGTTTTTTAATGAAAAGAAACGAAGAAATTTTTATCACTTCACAGTTACAGAATTTGACTGCAGTTTTGTTAATTTTGCCTTAATATATAAAGAGCAAAAGCCGCTACCGAAACGTTGGCATCCAACAACACCGACAAAGTCGACAAAAAGTACCTTATTTATTATAAAAAACGCTGAAAACTTAAATTAAAATATTGTTCTGTTAACCTGCAGACAAATGTAATTTTGCATGGACATTTATATTAGAATAGGGTTGGGTTGCCAACTACTACAAAACATAAACCCGAATAAATCTAATGCAAACCCGAAGATTTCATTAAATATCATAAATTTCGATAAACAATCTCAAAGTATTTATAAAAAATGGACTTAAAACCTCCTACTCCGATATATCAAAAACTTTGGTCTGTGGGAAGGCCGAAGGGTTTGGTATAGTGATTGATGAAGACTGAAATATCTGTCGTTTTCAATTTTCCCTAAAACATTTCAATGGCATACAGACGGACATTTTTGTTTGCCCAGTTAGACTGGTTATGATCCAAAACGTTGAGAAATGCTTGTACACTTGTTGAGAAATAATTGTACACATCCCCAACCTCAATTTTTTTGAAGTACCTTTTATTTTCTCCACAAACGAATCTTTGTGGCCTTTGTTGTGTTACTCTATTTCTTCCTTCTGGTTTTGGTATTTGTTATTTCTCCTATTAATCTGTTTATTTAGCCATTATTTAATTTCGTTCTCCAACTTCGTAATCGATATCATTAACATCCTTGGTATCTCAAAAAACTTTCTTGGCATCCAATACGATCTCAACCAAAACAAACCTCATTTACTTGAGCTAGGTGAAACACAAGTTTCAAATATCAATAATGTACGATTCGGCTGTAAAAATCATTCTCCGGAGCTTGCATTTTTAAACACCGTGTTGTAATGATATACATATATACACAAGGATTTTAAACATACAAAGCTCCCCCAGTATGAAACAAGTAGTATTTCTGTATTCTGCTTTATCTGTCTCAAAGTCATCGCAAATAAACATGACATCTATTTGTGTTATTTACACCGTAGTTATCCTTACCACCATAATCACCCCATTGGACGCGTTTAATTCTCTTAAAGACACAATTGATAACATCTTCATCACTGCACCTAATCCAGTCCTCACGGAGAAATAGGGTGTAGCAATTCATGACTTTGGTGAGTCTCATAACATTTCCCTTGATATATCCAAGGCGTTTGATAGAGTTTGGCATCGGCTCTTATCAACAAATTAATTTTATTTTTAGTCTTTTTATTCCAGAGATCTCTTAGTAGTTGGTGTTGTTTCGGATAATTTCTCAATTCAAGCCTGCATTAATCAGGGTTCGGTTCTTTCGCCACCCCTTTTTCTGATCTTTTTTAACGGTTTGTTATCTAGCACCACAAACCCAATATATAGCTCTTCCGAAGTTCTATCTAACATTCATATATTAAGGGAATGAAGAAGAAAAGAAGAAACAGCCATCTAGTCTAACTGCTAATTATACTCGTAGAAAAATGGTTCAATCCTTGGATCTTAAATCAATTTTGGACTAAAATCTAGATCTTGAATCAATCGGAACTGGTGTATACTGAACCTTATGACATTTAATTCTAGTTTTGTCCTATAAAACCTCACTCTATAGCTCCTGTTTTGAAAAGTTTTCCAGACTAGCATTATTAAACTCACCTGCACTTAACTATTTCGTACTAATATAAACCACAAACGAAAATGGCATGATCACATTTGTTCTGTGGCGAAATTAGAGTCCCAACGACTTGGCTTCGTACGTTGTAGTCAAATTTTTGTCTCCATCTGAAATAACTACGATGTATAAAGAATTTATACGACCAATCCACGAATTCTACCCCAATTTATGGGTTGCAGTATACCAGAAACATCTAAATTTTGTCGACAGAGTTCATAGGCGTGTTGAAGCCGATCATACAAGAGTTGTTGGAGCATTTACATTATACTACGCTATGCTCTAAAGAAATTAATCACTTAATGCCTCCATTATGTAGATCTTCACGAGCCACAAGTCAATCTTGGCATTCTTATAAGCATACCTTAGAGGTCTCATATGTGGAAACATCTATTTATACCAATTCCTTCTTTTCTCATTTCGTATACTGGTGGAATCGATTAACGAAAAATGTTTTCAAAATGGCTTCAATTACAACTATACTACATGATTATATAATATGAACAATTATTAAATCCAAATAACAGAAGTGGTTCAAGTGTTAACACGCTTTCCTTTTAACACAAAACACCTGCGTTCGATTTACGGCGAAGGTTTGGGAAACATAAAATGGATCTTAGTATTTTTCTAATTATTTAATTAATTAAAAAATTATTCATGAGGTTTGCAATACTATTGCCCATACAATAATATGTTATTGTAATTCGGCGACCACTAAATGTGCCGAATGCAACCACTAAATGTGTAAATGAGAACAAAATGTGCAAAGAAATGTATTTTAAAAAGCTTCCGTAATATATTTCCATATGCTTCCTAGTGGAGTACGGTTCATGATGATGATGGTAAACCAGACTTGCAGTTATTACTTTCACTTCGTATAATATGCAGGTGTGAAACTGCAAGCTAGTAAACTCCGAACTGTGTGAAGTCCAAGACGATAGAAAGCCTACGTGTTATATTGATCAACTTATGCTAGATTTAAATAAATTATTCATAATTAAAAACACAAATTTTCACCAGAAAAATACTAAAAAGAATATCGTTCCTATTAGGAACAGTTTATAAATAAAAAGTTTATAATTGTATGCCACTTGTCGTGACCTAAATTATTCACAAGTGCCTCGCTTTGTCCAACACGATGAAATTTTTTTTAAAAGACTGTGTTACATTGTGGTATTTGATCTTTGTAATTAGCGTTTCTATGATGAAGACAATGTTTTCTGTCAGTGAAATTGAACGAGAATTAAAACTAACTAAATTCCAAGGTACCGGTACAATGATATATAGAATTAATAATTATATCGAACTGAATCGACTCAATTCGAAAAATATATTTTGCTGTAACTTATTTGCATGAGAGTCTAAAGCTGCAAATTGATATTGTAAGAATGATGGTATATAGAATGGTGATAAAAACAAATCACGAACGATTACCTGTTTAATATCAATCTTTCGAAACTTTCATATTATGTATTCCATGAACCAATACTTGGATTCAAGTTTCGATGAACGGAACTAATGTTAACTTAAAATCTATTTGACATCTAAATGTGGACTTAGCACATGATTCGAGTAATAAAGAAATTCTGAATCTGGGCAGCTGCGGCTTATACGTAAAATTAGTAATGCATTTAACGCTGGAGTTAAAGCAACGAATTGATCTGTGGTTGAATTTGTATGATCTGATTCGCTTATAATTTATTTGCTTACTTTAAATGCTCCTAATCGAAAAGCCGATGAAAAATATTATATATTAAAAATATTAAAATATTCCTCACGAAACTTTGTTCAAAATGGTTAAACAAGTCTCTTTACTCTCACCTGGTTTTAAGAAATGTGTTAATGAAGTTACTAAAACTAAAAATTTAGTTTCTGAAACACTTAAAGATGAATTATTGGATTAAAAATTATCTGTTTTTATATTGTTTACTTATGAGATGCAATGCAACTATTTTGTACTCAGATTCAATCAAATAATCTTTTAGTTACATTTCTTCATAAAAATAATTTTATGCTTCACGATGATATAAATTTGTTATAACGTCTTGGATACGCGATATATAAACACATTCATAAAAACCGGGGCGTTATGAGAGGGCATTATGAATTCATAACGCCCGCTATTAAGACGCTAAAAAATTAAATAAAATTATTTTTACTGTAGTTTTGTCTACAAAATGTAAATAATTCTTATTCAATGTAAGCTAGTAAAAGATTTTTACATTTGTTTAAAAATGTTTAGCAACATTTTAGTTTTTAAATGTTTATATAGTTTTCCAAAACTATCAAATTATTTTAAACGTCATACAATGTTTTTGTCATACGCTACAAAATTTAGAAGAATTTGTTTACTTAGCAACGTATAAACAACAAAATTTTTATTTTAAACATCAAAATAGTTATTTTCTTGGCATACTATGATACATTTGTATTTTTTTGCATATCAATATAGACTAACAAATTAAATTCTTTCTTAGTTTTGAGCTTATTAAGTGAAGCATAAAATCTTGTATGCACCACTGGCGTTACTGGGTATTACGCCCATCAAGCGACATCCATCCCTCGGGCCAGAGGCCCTCGGGCTAGATTACGTCGCTTTCCGGGCGCAATAACCTACATAACGCCCTAGGTACATAAATAGCTATAACAATTCATTTTATTTCAATTTTAAAAACAATATGTACGAGAATCGTTCAATCTGAAATTTTCGAGTCAAGGTTTTTGTTATATTAACGACTAAAAGTGTTAACAAATGAATAAATGTACACTTTTATTAATTTTTCTATCAATTATAAAATACCGTAGTTTAAACATTTTCTGAAAAAATTAAAAACCGAGTCTGGATAACCTGAAAAAACAGGGATTTTTTTTACCGTAATATTCTAAGATACCCTATGTATTACACATTTTAAATTGTTTGTTTTCCATTTTTTTCCATTTTTTCCATTTTTTTAGCGAAAAATTTCCATTTTTTCCATTTTTTTCAATCTGACTTTAAAACGGGAGCCCTGAGAATCGTTACAAGCAATTTATCTCTTGTAGAATAGATTAGTTTTATTTTAAACCTGCGCGGTAAAGTTAAAATTATAAAAGTGATTTTTACATTAGTTTTTGTGAATAAAGTTTTAAGTGTTATTGAGAAGAAATATTTTGTTTATTATTTTGAACGTTGTGTTACTGGAAATTTCTACAATCAACCGTTGGAGTTTCTGAAGCTGTTGAAAGAATATTCTAGTTAGGAATATTGTTTGCTGTATTCCTGTTGTTGTGGAACAATTAAGGACTTAAATACTTAATAAAACCTGGTGTTTGTGCTTACTAATCAGTGATCGAACTCTGAAGAGATTTGGGAATTGCGTTTATCGAATTGTGAGTAAGGCCAATTCGAAGTAATGTTGGAAAAACGTAATAATATTGGCTTCGGACTCTGTTGTCAAAACACATTAAAAGTCTCAACACTTGTGGTATAAAATGTTTATTTTGTGAAATCAGAAATAACTTTATTTCACGTGAATAAATCTTGTGATTTGTATGTTGTGTGGAAACTCGATGTCTAAAAATAAATATTTTATGTTTTGCGATGAAATAACGAAGAAGAATTAAAGAAATGTGAGTATTTTCGTATTTTTCGTGTATATAATAAATTAAATACATGACAGTTTTTAGTTGAAGTTTGGAAAAGTAAAAGTTGTTTTCGGGTCATTTAATTTTTATTTTTGGATGTTATTGAAAGATACTCAATTAAAATAGTACATTATGATGCTAGGACGTAAAGCTAAAGATTTTGGACGGATGTGGAGTTTGCAAATCGAGGCGCTAGCCGAGATTTGCACCCACATTAAGTCCAAAATAGCTTACGTCCGTGCATCATATACTATTTTTTATTCGCCGCAAGCAAAATATTTTAAGAAAAGTTGTTTATTCTAAATTAAAATTATTTATCTTCATTTTTATTTTCATAAATTTTAAAATAAAAATATGTGGAACAAGTAACCTTTGAAAAAATATTTATTATTTTTTCCAAATTCTATGACAACAAATGATAACAACTATTTTAATTGGATAATGAAATTTTGAATTTGCGGGTTGCTTTGATAAAAAAATTTATTTTTCATAGAATTTAAACAAATACAAATGCTTTTTACTTTTTTGGACGTAGCTATGACGACAAAATAAATAGTTGAAAAGTGATACTTTAAAGCCGCAAATCACAGTAATAAAGTAACACTTTAATATATAGGCGAATAAAAATTATATAATCGTTTTGTTATGTTGACATATTTTGTTTGTGTAAATAACGTTAACTTTAGTCAAAGCATCTTATTTGTCACCTGTTTCATTACTCCACAATATGACAAAACAGTAGTTGATTTTTAATGTTTACAATTTTAATTTGTGCAATTTGGCAACAAAAAAAACCGTAAATATAATTAGTTGTATATTTATATAAAGCGATCAACTAACTACTACAGATAATTTTAAACCTTGATCTTGATGTTTATCAAAAGTTTTATAAATATAAACTAATAGTGATCCGTGATCACAATATTAAAAGTAGTTTTTTTATGACAAAAAAAACGCTAGCGATGTGAGAACGGTGATTTTGAAATTAACTATTTTCACGTGTACACGAGAAAGATTAATAATTCAGTTAATTAATTCATTTGTGTATTCAATTTGAAATACAAAGTAATTTTAACATTCATAATGTGCGAATTGCATGACATAGTGTTTTATTTTAATTTAAGAGTTGAAAACGTTTTTGAGTTGTGTGTTCTTGAGTGAAACGGTTCAAATGTTTTTCATCATTAGTTCCATACTGATTAAACATTTCAACATTCTGTGCACTTACCTTGAGTCGAATCATTATTACACAAATCATATTTACACTATAATTTTAGTATTCAATATTTCCAGACGGGTTTTAAATATATATTGATAAGTAATATGTGTTAATTAGTGATAACTAGATTTAAATTAAAACTATAAATACCAAGATTTTAAATAATTGATTTCTTGAAAGGTTTTAAAAATGTAAACATAATATTCTATAAATTAATAAACCAAACCGGATTTAAATGTTTAGTTGCACAAGTGTTCCTTGTATAGTAGAGTGTTATTTGTAGTCTCATTTTGCTATCCAGTAATCGAACTAATGTAAAAACATTATTAAGATTCCGTTTTTTAACAAAACACGTAACCCAATTTCTAAAAACTGGTTTTGTCAGTCTTGCTGTTCATATGCTAAATTTACTACCCGGCATGAGTCTGCCTCAGCCTTTTTGGTCGATTTTGTTGGTCGACACGAGTTGACTTTGCTGATCGGTATGAGCCAGATATATATCCTGCTCGGCAGGATGCATCTTTGCGTACGATACGTACCAGTTTTGTGAATTGATACGTGTCCAACTTTGTTTGTCGACATGAGCCAATTTTGTTTGTCAATACGAATCAGTTGAGGTGTTCAATATGATATAACTGAGGCGTTTGATCGAACTTCGGTTTGCCTGATAACCGAAAGGATCTGTTCAGTACCAACCTGTTGTGGTAGTTGTTATGATTCAGGCTCGCTAATCGGCTGTCTTTATTAACAAACTTTGGTGATCATTACAAAGTACCTGTGCTGGTCTGTATGGCCCAACTTTGTCTTTTAAAGATATTCATAGCTTGTCGGATTCCAAATTTTCTGGTCGGAATGGGTTACCAGTTGATGAAGATATAAGCCAACTGTAGCATTCCCCATAAGCTAGTTTGTTAATCGTTTTTTAATTGGCATGAAACAACTTTGCTGGTCGACGTAAACCCGTCGTCCTAAACTATCTTGACTAGTAGGTGGAATGAGGTAACTGTGTTTGGCGAGCTATCTTCTGGGATAATCCTAAAATTACATTTCCGAGTCCCGACCGATATAACTGCAATTAAGCGTATTGCTGCATATTTATTTTTGGTATGCGTGTAGAAACCTAAGAAAGTGAAATGACCAAGAAATTTTTCTTCAACTATATTTGGATATTCAGTGTATGCAAATAATATTTTTCCTGTATTAATTTTCAATTCACTTAACTTTCTGGTTGAGTTTCACTTGAACCCCTAATTTAATCAATTAGATTTATATGGGAGCCCATAGAATGTGTTTTCAATTTATCAACCGTATTGGTTGGCTATCGGTTAATTGCAAAACCAATGTGAAGCAATCTAAACAAATTATTTTAAACATTACCAACATTTTATATCTCAACAATTGTTAATTTTGTTTTTGTATTTTACAGATCTATTCATCGTTCAATCAAAAACCGATTAAAGTCTTCCGATATTCCATTACGTTTTAAATAAATAATTAAAAAAAAAAACAAAAAAACAATTGTGGAACTCGATTGACATTTATTTAAAGTTAAAAAAATTTGTTAGTCCATATAATTTTTTTTAAATATTCTGTTTTGTGTAATTAAAATTATTAAAATCAGTTGCATATAAAAACGTTAGTTAAAACAAAAAAAAAAAACCATTCGGATTTGGGAAATGGCTCCATTACCTCAAAATAAAGAAATTAAAAATGAAATCGTTTTGGAAAATCAAAAGAATCAAGAAATTTGTGATGAGGTAAATTCAAAAGCAAATCAATTACAAGATTGGGAATCACCGGTGGCACAAGGTCTGTATGATCCTCAAAACGAGCATGAAGCTTGTGGTGTTGGTTTTATTGTTGCAATTGATGGAAAACGATCACATAAGGTAAACGTTTTTATAATATTTTTGTTGCAGGGTTTTTATTTGAATTTTTTTATTTAAGATTCTACGTGACGCCCAAACATTATCGAAACGTATGAATCATCGTGGAGCATGTGCTTGTGATAATGATACTGGAGATGGTGCAGGTGTTCTCTCCGCTATCCCGCATAATCTCTACGCTAAGGAACTGTAAGTAATTTGCCATTCATAAAAATAAAAGTCAATGACTTAAAAACTGACTAAGACTGATATTAGATTACGTTATCAATTTTTACTATAAAATCATAACAACTTTAGATTAAGAATGGTAGCACTTATTGCATTATGCACTTTTATTATTCTCTCTGAAAATGTATCTCACTCGAAGATTAGTTTTATTATCTTAAATCGAAAGCAAGTTTATTTATAATTCAGTGATTAGCATAATATTCAAGTTCACGTACACACTTTAATTTTTATATTATTACAACGAAGACTTAAAGTCAGTAACAAAAGTTCAAGTAAAATAACTAAAAAAGCGAACATTTACTGATTAGTAAGGAATATTATGAAAAATCCCAAAGAAATTATGAACTATATTTACATCAATCAATCTAAAATAAATGAAATGATAATATAATTGATTGTTGCTATTCGAATACGTGTGTTAAGAAACTTTTGTTAATTGGCTTATATTTAGCTAAAAGAGATGAACTAGGTTGGAAAATTAAAGCATTCATAACATTCATTCATTTATATTGTGTAGTATCATGTTTGCTTTGATTTTAAGACATTGGGCGATATGCATAAAAACTAGTAAACGCTAATTAAACTTTACTACCTAGTTTAATACATAATTGTTTGGGGTGCTTCCTCTGTTTCCATCTTGGCCCTCTTGGACTCTGTTCAAAAGCGGGCTATACGAATTGTGGGTGATCGAGCTTTGACATCAAAACTTGATTCCCTACAACATCGTCGCACTGTTGCTGACCTCGTTGTTTTTTACAAATATCGTCATCAACAGTGCTCAGATGAAATCAGCGGCATCATGCCTCAAACTTATTCTTACCCCCGTTCCACACGGCAATCGGCTGCCGCAACCGGTGAAACGGTAAAGATCCCGCGCTGTCATACTGGCAGATCGCAGAGAGACTTCTTTGTCCGAACTGCGTACAAATAGAATAGTTTGCCGGAACACTTAGTCTTAGGTGGCTTCAACCCGCAGAGGTTTAAAAAAAGCGTTAATCAACACCTTAGAACGCCAGTTGTTGTGGGACCCAGGTCTTGACCTAGGTCTTAAAAGGTATTTATGTGTTGTTGACACATATTCTAAACCCTATTACACAACACATTTTATCAAAACAAAAAATAGTAAAAAATTGGTTTGAGTATGAACTAAACTAGGAGGATAGTATTAAAAAACATCGCACTAGGTTGTTGCTATGGCGTTTACTAGGAGTTTAAATAACAAACTTTTTTTGAGTTTTCAAATAAATAACTTATTTGTTATATATCTTCGTATTATATTTCCTTATTGCCTATCTATTTATTTAGTAAATTTGTAGAATTTTATGTTAATAATTATAAGAAGAAGCTAGAAGCTCAATATTAAGATATTCATTTTATTTTATATTTTTGTGTTTGTAAACTGACGTGAAATAAGTTGTATTGTTTTATTGAAGAAAAAAAATCTTTATTCAGATCCCGTATTTAAGTAATAATGGGCCATATGTATAAAACCTAGTAACTAGGTTTTTTAAGTGTTTACTAGTTTTCGTATGCATAAAAAAGTATTCGAAACTTTACTTTACTAGCTTGCTAGAAAAAAACATCGAATTGTTTTATTTTTAAGTGTTTGCTATGATTGGTATGCATAAAAACCAAAGTTTGCTGGATTTATGCTAGTATATACTATAATCAAACCTAGTGTCCCATTTACCATACTAAAACTATTACTAGGTTGTTTATTTATAGTTTTTTCTTTTTGAGATGTGATATGAAATGAATTCGAAAACAAGACAAATTTATTGAATTTATGGGTTTTTTATGCTGATATGGAAGGTTAAATATGTTTTCGTGCATGTAAATTTTACAAATTGTGTAAACCGGGTGAAGGAACAGTAAATTTTAGACACCTTTAGAAATAGTAAACTTTTACGACATAGTAATTTACTATTCTTGAAATAACTGAAGCAGAATCGATCCAATCTCCAGAATAAAGTAATTAATATTAACAACTCGGAATCAATGAGATGCAATACCTATAACGAATGGTGTCACAGACTTGTTGTTCGTTCATAATGCTTCATACTTCTGGTTCAACGTACTTTGCACGTTTCTTTCCGAACTTTATGTGTTTATACACTTCGTCTTTTAAATAATCGTTCAAGTGTCGGCGGAATGCGGAACGTGCAAAATGATTAGCAAATGAGACGGATCAAGGTTTAACGCGACCCATGCCAATAAGAAGTGATCTACGTAAAAATTTTAAGTCAAAATTGTCACATACAAAATTTGCCTACATGCTTATATTTCCGAGAAAAAAAATCATAAAGTTTAAAAACTGCGTGAAAACTGTGTCTTTTTGCCTACAGTGCCCTCTAGCACTCACACCGATACTATTTCCATCACGCGGTAAGAATTAATTGGAAGTGAATATTTTGAAATAAATTTAAAATCGAAAAATCGATTCTAAATTTTTTAAAACTTAAAACTAAGGGAGAAGGCCACTCTTAAAATTTTTAAAAATATTTTTGTAATGTGAAAATCGTGAAAATTTCTAACGCATTGATATTTTTTAAAAAATTTTACTACGAATTAAATTTGCTACAAAATGAAGACGTTTGTCATCTAAGAAAAAATTTCAAATTTGTGACAGATTTAACAGCAAGAATCTTATATATTAATACGCTAACGAAAAATTTTGAGGAGCCTAAGGCTTTTTTATTCGTAGATGGATTCATATCAAATTTTCACTGCTAACTGATATTAGTGTAACTTAGATTTTAAAGACAAAATTGTTTAAAGACAAATTTTCACACAAATCAGATCGTAAATAAAAAAGATATAGACGAATTAAATTTATTTTTGAATTTAAGCGAACCCCCGCATACAATATTAAATGGACTTGCCCAAGCCATATATTTTTTTTTTCACAAAAACGATACGATGTTATTTTGTTATTCTTTTATACATTGTATTTTATTTTAGTCTTCTTATGTACATTGAAGTGAATGAATGTGAAAATTTTGTTGTTTTTTCTTCATAAATGAATGGTGTCATGAATAGTGTTAATGGTGAAATTAATGTTGTGAATGAAGAAATGAATTGCACGTGGTATTTATCATTTTAAAATTCATAATATTTTTAATCATCGCACTGGTGCTTTAATTCCTGCTTATGGTCGACCTCCAATGTATGCACAATTATATTTTTATAATGTTGATACTGCTGCTAATATGAGAATATACTGCTGCTAATATGTATGTGAAGTTTTTCTTATGCGTGAGATTGGTTTTGAGTTAGATCGTTTGAATCCTTTTGTTCGTTCTTTTAAATCAATGCATGAATTTTGTGAAAGACCTGAGAATGTTACTGCTGATGTGTCAATGGTTATAAAAGTTAACAGAGAGTGTGATATTCGTCGTTTTAATGATGCTGTTCAAACTGATATGGCTGTTATTTTTAAAAATGATTATGAACCACCTTTTGAAAGAAATATGATTGTTTTTTCAAAAAATGCAAATGAAATTCGTTCTGTTTCTGTCCTTGATTCTTCTTTGGATCCTTTAGCTTATCCTTTGTTGTTTCCAAATGGTGATACTGGGTGGCACGTTAATATTCCACATAATTTAGTTTCAACTTCACGTGCTAATGTACCACGTACAAAAGTTACAATCTTGCAATATGCATCTTATCACCTTGCTATACGTGATGGTTTTAGTCTTTTGCATCGTTCTTAAAAATTATTTCTTCAATGGATTGTCGGATATGTATGTTCGTATCGAAGGTACACGGCTTCATTACATTCGTTCAAATCAATCTGCTCTTCGTGCTGATTTGTACAACAATTTAACAGATTTCTTGCATCAAAATCGCAATGGCGATGATAATATGCAAGTAGTTAGTCGTAAAGTAATTTTGCCATGTTCTTTCACCGGTTCACCACGTTACATGTATCAAAATTACTTGCATGCAATGTCTATTGTACAACATTTCGGTAAACCTTCTTTATTTATAACAATGACATGTAATCCTCAATGGCCAGAAATTGTTGATAATTTGAGTAATTATGAGTCTTCGAATTTTCGTCCTGATATTGTGCGTGTGTTTAAAGTGAAACTTAAAGAGCTCATAGATTGTTTAATGAAAAAAAAGATTTTCGGTTCTGTCAAACTTATATATACCATTGAATTTCAAGAAGGTGGTCTTCCGCATGCTCATATTTTGTTAAATTTGCCAGAATTGATGGAAATGAAATGATTAATAAATTTGTATATACTGAAATCCTTGATCCCATTCTTTTCCTAAATTACATGAATATGTGAAACGTCATATGATGCATGGACCATGTGGTGCTCTAAATCCCAATTCTGTTTGTATGAGAGATGGTAAATGTAGTAAGAATTTTCCAAAACCTTTTTCTGAAAATACTAAAGAATCTGTGAATGGTTATCCTTTGTATCGTCGACGTGATAATGGTATGAGTGTTGATGTACGTGGTGCATCTCTTGATAATAGATACTAGGAGGGCCCGGCGTGCTTCGCTACGCTTATAAAGTTTTTGCGTAGACATTTTGTTGACGTAGAAGCCTATGATTTCAAAAAGCCTATGATTTCAAAAAGTGGTAATGAGAAATGCTAGCCATATAATTTTTAATTTTTCTTTTTAAATATATGAATGAAAAATAATCAGAACTCTAGCTGATCAGTTCGGATGTATGAAAAATTAGCGATCAAATAAGTTTTCAAGTAAGCTTATTTGAGCTCTAACTTATTTGATTGCTAATTTTTCATATATCCGAACTGATCAGCTAGAGTTCTGATAATTTTTCATTCATATATTTAAAAAGAAAAATTAAAAATTATATGCTAGCATTTCTCATTACCACTTTTTGAAATCATTGCTTCTACGTCAACAAAATGTCTACGCAAAAACTTTATTTATAAGCGTAGCGAAGCACGCCGGGCCCTCCTAGTTATTCATAAAACCTACCGTAATTGTTTTCTGATGGAGTAATTCCAATAGTTTGGAGAAAGCAATTTTGGAATATATTTTGCTAGTTCTGAAAGTGCAAGATCACTTCCCTCCAGAGCAATGGAGCCAATATCAGGGATCCTCTGTTTCCTGGTAAAAAGAATCAGTTCTGTTTTTGCAGGATTATATTCAAACCCACGTTTTTGGCTCATGTCTAGGTTATTGCAAGGGTAGTTGGGATTGGCTCGTCTAACGTACTTTGACTAGAATTATTCAATCCTAGTCTGGCCCAAACCACATTCAATTTTTTAAGTTTTCGCACTTGAGAAGCTTTAGATTGTTTCTTTCTAGAAAAAAATCTTTATTCAGATCCCGTATTTAAGTAATAATTTCTTCTAAAACCTTTTATATTTGATATTTCATTAGTCAGACATGTAAGATATTAAATGAATATGAAGCCCAATTTCTTTTCAGAATAATTGGCGATAGACTATTTGTCATAAGAGCTTTGAAGGTTTTCGTAGATTTGATACGTAATCTTTCGTAGATTGCTTTCAGCTATCAAATGGCAATTTGTGTACTGATCTTGAGATTTTCCTATACGCTGTTCCAATTTTTTGGGGTGTAAAATAAACTGTGTATTGAATTCATTGGCGCACCTCTTATTATTAGTCGTGGGCATGCCGTAAATCGTTATTATTACGTTTCTAGTTTGGAATTGCGGCTTACACTGTCTTTTATTTTGGCGATAAATCATTGGTTCCACCGCTCAAGCGACACTTTGTTTTGTCTTATTTAATGAGCTTATTACAAATTTGTGATAGTCGGAGGCGCTCCTCTTACTAGCGATGGTATGCCTTGGCGATGAGTATGTCGAATTATGCTCGAAACATTTGTTTTGATAAATTGGTGCCTCGTGGCTTGGTGCAACAGGGGGTATAACCAAATGTGTGTTAACTAAATAGTTGAAATCACTAATGACTGTTGAATACAAGACTTGCTCCTGTGTGTTAGAACTACATGTTATTCTTGCAAATAACATGTACTTCTCAGCATTAATATTTATATTTGGATTAATTTGTCTTCGTTATAGTAAGCTATAAGGAAATACTATTGTTAGCTTTTGTATTTTTACTGTTATAAGTTGGTATCCGGCTTTTATTTCTGTTGCTATTGATTATGTTAAAGACACAAGGGGATTTAAAGCTCTAAAATTAGCAAAACACGTTTCTTTAGGCTGGTAAGGTTAGAATGACAGTCTTGAGAACGATAAACGAAAAGGACTTTTGCTGTTTAAGAACTATGCTTTCGAAAACAATCTAGAGCTTCTCAAGTGCGAAAACTTAAAAATTTGAATGTGGAACTTAAAAAATTGAATAATTCTAGTCAAAGTACGTTAGACGAGCCAATCCCAACAACTACCCTTGTAATAACATTGACATGAGCCAAAAATGTGGGTTAGAAAATAATCCTGCAAAAACAGAAGTAATTCTTTTTATCAGGAAGCAGAGGAGCCCTGATATTGACTCCATTGCTCTGGAGGGAAGTGATCTTGCACTTTCAGAACTAGCAAAAAATATTACAAAATTGCTTTCTCCAAACTATGGGAATTACTCCATCAGAAAACAATTACAGTAGGTTTTATGAATAATTCTTTCTGTTAAGTCTGTCACAAATTTGAAATTTTTTCTTAGATGACAAACGTCTTCATTTTGTAGCAAATTTAATTCGTAGTAAAATTTTTTAAAAAATATCAATGCCTTAGAAATTTTCACGATTTTCACATGACAAAAATATTTTTAAAAATTTTAAGGGTAGCTTTCTCCCTTAGATTTAAGTTTTAAAAAATTTAAAATCGATTTTTCAATTTTTTTTTAATTTATTTCAAAATATGCACTTTCAAATAATTCTTACCGCGTGATAGAAGTAGTATCGATGGGAGTGCTATAGGGCACTGTAGGCAAAAAAAACACAGTTTTCACGCAGTTTTAAAACTTTATGATTTTTTTTCTCGGAAATATAAGCATGTAGGCAAATTTTGTATGTGACAATTTTGACTTAAAATTTTTACGTAGATCACTTCTTATTGGCATGGGTCGCGTTAAACCTTGATCCGTCTCATTTGCTAATCATTTCCGCATTCCGCTGACACTTGAACGATTATTTAAAAGCCATAGTGTATAAGCACATAAAATTCGGAAAGAAACGTGCAAAGTACGTTGAACCACAAGTAAGAAGCAGAAGTTGAACGAACAACAAGTCTGTGACACCATTTGTTATAGGTATTGCATCTCATTGATTCCGAGTTGTTAATATTAATTACTTTACTCTGGAGATTGGGTCGATTCTGCTTCAGTTATTTCAAGAATAGTAAATTACTATGTCGTAAAAGTTTACTATTTCTAAAGGTGTCTAAAATTTACTGTTCTTTCACCCGGTTTACGCAATTTGTAAAATTTACATGCACGAAAACATATTTCATCTTCCAAATCAGAATAAAAAAACCAATAAATTCAATATATTTGTCTTGCCTTCGAATGCATATCACATCTCAAAAAGAAAAAACTATAAATAAACAACCTAGTAATAGTTTTAGTATGGTAAATGGGACACTAGGTTTGATTATAGTATATACTAGCATAAATCCAGCAAACGTGTGTGTTTGCTTCAAAATAAAACAATTCGATGTTTTTTTAGCAAGCTAGTAAAGTAATAGTCCCTGGGCCTTCACCTACATAATTTTTGATTACCACATATTTTATACTTCGTGATGCGCCTGTCCTTGACGAGCCCGAAAACATTTGTTCTGCGATTTTTTTCAAATCGGCCGCTTTTGCTTTCGGCAAGCTCCGAAAAATGCCGACTGCCCGGGATCTTGTAAATTTTTGTTTTTTTTTAACTATGGGGGTTGGAAATTTGATTTAGAACACTAGGGTAACCTTGTCCGACAAAAATTTGTCTGCTATTGTCTAGTCCGACAACCCAATATCCAAAATGTCAGTTGTCGGACTCGACAATAGCAAACACATTTTGGTCGGACAAGCTTACCCTCGTATTCTAAAACAAATTTCCAACCTCCACAGTCAAAAAAAATAAATGTGGTAGCAAATTTACAAGATCGCGGGCAATCGGCATTGTTCGGAGCTTGCCGAACGCAAAAGCGGCCGAACGCAAAAGCGGCCGATTTGAGTAAAATCATAGAACAAAAGTTTTCAGGCTCGTCAAGGACAGGCGCATCACGAAGTATAAAATATGTGGTAATCACAAAATTATGTAGGTGAAGGCCCAGGGACTATAAAGTTTCGAATACTTTTTTTATACATACGAAAACTAGTAAACACTTAAAAAGCTAGTTACTGGGTTCTATACATATGGCCCATTGTAAAACAGCAAATATCATAGTAACCGAAATTTTATGAATATAGTCAGAAAATCGTACACTTGAGCTTTACATGAAGATAAGTCACAGAGGACTTTTCACCATGAAAATTTAACCTTCATAAAAAAATCTAGTTCAATTCTAGTTGTGTTCAGATAGTTGTGAAAACCAATCTATCCAACTTTTCAGGTCAGTTTGATCCAACATTATTCATTTTCACTGGTTTGTACGATATAACTTTTGTGAATCGGTATGAGAATTTTTAACTTTTCGATATAACTCTGCCTTGCTCTGTTGGAAGAAGCTTATACTGAAAATAATTGTCGGTATAAACCAGTGTGTCGTAAGGATCTTTTTAAACTTGTATTGGCAAATAGTAGCAGGGTATCTAAATTGCTTTAAACCTTTTTGTAATAAATATTTTTAACTTACCGCATATCAATTTTATTTTTCTGTAATCCATAAACTTAATTAGCATTAGCTCATTTGTCTTCCAATAACAACTAAATTACTATGAATGTACACTCCATTTATTTTATAATAAGTTTAATTACACATTTATGTGAAACACAGTGTAAGAACTACTATCCAATAATCAAAACAAAACGTAAATAACGTACATATTATAATATTTATGCCACATGACCTTTTTGCCAAGAAAATATGATATTGGAAATATATTTTGGGTATCAAGTAAATAAACTTCGTTTATAATTTGATATACCAGCGCTATTGACGTTATAAAAAAATATAATTAATACTTGTTCAAACAGAACATGAAATTGATAATATGTATGCACTAATAGTTTTTCATTGATAATGAACTTCATTAAAACCCGTTCATAAACTTATAATGATAGTAATGTGTATTAGGTTAGCAATAAGGTCATCTACTTGAATATTTTGTACTTATTTTTATTGAAAATAATATTTATCTATTGTATGTAGATGCCAATCAAATTGTTTGGTAATTGCGTGTAAATATTTTATAATTACATGTAATTATATGTTTGGAGAGACAAATTGATAAACATATTGTTATTTGTAGAGAGGGTTGATAGCTGTGGGAGTTTTGTCTATTGACTGGCGCTACTTTTATGCATACATACAAAAATGTTATGAAATGTACCGAAGGTTACGAATGTTTTTGTATCATAATGACAAAGAACTGATTAGTTTTTGGACGATATTGGGATAAGTGGTGAGGAGGGGCCTTCTGAGAACCTGCTTATTTGAAACTTCAAAAACAACAGTTCCTGATAATTGATTTTGATTAAATTTGGTATATATGCTTAGAGCATGATTTGTAACAGTTTTGCATTCCAACTTCCGGTTTGTTACTTCCGGTAAAAAAGGTTATTTTTTACTTTTTCTATTCGCACGACAGAATTTATGTCTTTTGGGATACAACAGAATGTTTTTTTTAATTAGAACTACGCGAAATATATAACATTGGTTAGCCATTAATTGAAGTATTTGATGGATATTAGCTCAATATATTTCCTTAACATTTGGTTTCCATAGCTTTGGTGAAGTTAGCCTATGAATCAGCGTCGCAATATTTTTTAATAAAAAGTGTTGCGTAATAAGAATTACAATATGTGTCACACTCACAACAGCACATAGAAACCTTTTAAAACATAGGTCCCACAACATCATACGTTCGATGGCGTTGATGAACGCTTTTTTAAACCTTTGAAGATTGAGACCACTCGACCATATTGATTCCTGCAACTTATACACCGTTCGGATAAAGAAATTTCTTTTCATTCTGTCGCTATAACCGTAAGTGATATCGACAGCTTGGATGTTTGCATAAAGCGATGGACGAGTAAAACGGGAAAAAGAATATGTTTGAAGCGTTATGGATCAGATTTCATCCGATATCCGAAGATATTTATACAAAAACAGATCTGCAACAATGCGACGGTGTTGTAGGGGAACAAGATTTGATTTTAAATTTCAATCACCAAAGTGAGTCCAAAAGAGGTAGTCTTGAACCAGATGCAGCGCCCCAAACTTAACAATACTCTATACAGGGACGAATATAGGACTTATAAATGTGGAGTACTTGATACGGAGTGAAATATCTTTTACATCTATTGAGGAGGCCTAGTTTTCTTGACGAGCTCTTTGCCATCACAGATATAGTCAGGCATAAGGAATCATATTTCCAGAATAAGCAATTGGAAATTTTGACTCCATAAACGAATGATTTCGCCTTAGCATATTTGTTAGTCACAGATACAACTTGGAATATCGTTGTGGAACTCGGTCTTCGATCTGGGAACAATCTATAATTTAATAAATAATCAGCGGTAGCACTCTCAATCTTAGTTATAGCTTATTCCTTGGTGATATCGCGCTACGACTTGCTCGAAAAAATGAGCCTCCATATAACTGTATATCCGAACGGCTCCGTGAAATAGCGTCGGCTGTCATAGTGCCGATGACATAGCGTCGAGAAAATTCTCGGCCCTAATTCAATTCGGGGCCCTAATTGAATGAAAAACTTTATACCAAAAATGCTATGGAAAGAATCGCATGACTATAATGCATAATGCTACGGTTCAAATTTGTGCTTCCTTCCGCACTTCTGAGTGGGGCTGGATTAGACCCTAAAGCGGCGTGTTATAATTTTTAAACTATCCAGGTCGAATCAGACCACCGGATCATAGAACAAACTTACTGAGCTAGTACAAATAAGGTATTCAAGAATAGAAAAATCATATTTGATTTCTGATAGGTGCCGGCTGTTAAATACACTCTACTAGGACCTGTCCTAGTTCACCCTGATCCGGCCAGCATTTGTTTTTAATTTATTAAAACAAACATCGCACATGCAGATATGTTTGTAAAACATCCGGAGAATAGATTTATTATTTAGCAGATTTCACAATCTACTGAACGTTCAGGTGCATTACTGATAGTTTTATTTGCTTCATTATCGTCGCTTTCGCCCTCCGGCATATCGGTATCATAACTGTCAACGATAAAATCGACGAAACATTTATGAATTTTGTCACCATCTAACAGGACACGTCTCACAAACTCGATCGGCAAGATTTTCGTCTTGTTCAATTCTTCTGTTGCTTACATAATTTTTTTGTTTCGGCCCTACATATGTGTACAAAATGAGAATAAACATTATGTGTCTGTTAAACGCTATTTAAAACATTGTGAAACATTCACGATTTCTGCATTTTCTGCCACTTACACCACCAGTATGGGTATCAAACTACATACAAGTTTCAAAAAATGAAAAAATTACCTTTCTTCGGCATGCGATGGCTTATTACTCCATTATACGCTTCGACTGCATTTATTGTACCTATTATTTATTTATTTTCCTATTATTAATTTGCGTCGAGTTTCACTGCCTGGCAAAAGTGAAACTGACTTGTATATTACTTTGTTTGCGGATACACTTTGCGCTTTGCAGAGTGCATTCATAATCGGTCACAAACGATTCTCCAAACTATAAAATATACGTTGATTAAATTATTTCACTTTATTTTAATAAATTATTAAATTTCCATGAAACACAGATCGATTAAATTATTTCATTATAATTTAATTAGATATACCTAAAAATATTCCTGTTGATATATTGAAACAAATGCTTATATAGTAGGTTTTAGTCTTTCTATACTCATAAGCACAAAAAGGAATTGTATTATCTGTGGTGGGATATTTTAACTTCCAAATTTTCAATATTCGATGAAACATCGAAAATTTCAATCTAATGGTATGTTCTATCACTTTCCACTATCACTTTTTTCGATTTTATCTGATCTGATCTTAAATGACAATTTAAGTTCGAAAAAGTAGTGCCATATTCAAAACTTGATAGCGAACGAAAAATCTACGACATGCCATGTGTATGTAGTTCAATAAAATTTTAAAGGCGTCTAGCCGTCTTGAAACTACAAATTACTAAAGAATCAAGTGTTGGCTATTGATGCTCTTTCGAAACAATTGATTATCTGTTGACGTTAAAAGCAACTTTGAATCGGAACGTAAATCACTAATTATTTTAAATGGTATTTCGTCATTTCGCGTTAATTCATCTTGCGTTATTTGTTTGTCTTCTGATTCATTTGACGACATTTTGAACTAAAATAAATAACGCAAAATAATCAACACTAATTTGATGCCCTAGCAAAAAGAACTAAACTGGAACTGATTTGAATTAGGGATGAGCGTTGCCGTATGCGAATAAATTAACGTAATTTTTGATAGACAAAATTATTTTATATTTTCATTGTTTCATTTCAGTTCATTTCACACGAATGTCATATTCATTTTTTTAGGTTAGCTCTTGTCGCGACAAACAAATTTTTTCTTGAACAAAATAATCCGATTAATCCGATTTTTGGATCGCATATTTTACAAAACCATCAAATTTAATATATTAATGAAACAAGTGCATAGTAAAGATACTAACAAACATTTTGAGCTTTTTTTTTGTAAAAGTCCATTAAGGATTCTGGAAGTTACATTAAAAAAAATAAAATATTTATGTTTTTTTAAAAATATTCCTAATTCAACACCATAAATTTTGAACAAACAATGATTCTAAATATTTTTTATTTCTTGGAGCCTATAGTTAATTCAATATTCTTTCTGAGTGAGCGTAACTTTTGTAACTAAGTTGGCATAACTATTGTTCGGCATCCACGGTTTATCTTCATTCTTTTAGTTTTAGAACGACTAAACTTTAAAATATTATTTACGATGCGGCACAAAAAGAAAAGAAAAAATACATAAACGCGGTTGAAATAAGGAAAACTCAAATAGCTCGAAAATTTGCAAAACAACTTATATATAAATCTATTATGTTGCAGAATTTAAATTATTGTTAGTAAAAAGTTTGTAAATTTTTAGTTTTGACTTTTTTTGGGAAAGCCTGAATAACTTGGTGCAATCTGCAATATTCGTGTTTTTAAACTTAAAAGAAAGGGAATTGAATTTACCACGGAGTCCAAGAAATAAAAAAAGTCGTGCGAATAGAATTCGCTCGTCAAGGGTTCCGTGAATGTAAAGAAAACAATATCAAAATAATTAACATAAAGTTGTGTTGTAAAGGGTTTATATTGCCAGAACATAGACACATAAAAAATAAATGGTTCATCGTAAATATCAATAGTAAATGTCAATCTCATCTAAATTGATAGCTGTTTATGGCAGCTAAGGAACGACTCAATTCTGTTAATCAACGACGAAATTTAGGGGTTGAGTGGTGTTAATACTAAAAATAGGACTTTTTTGACAATAATTCAAAAACTGTGCATCGCAAGATTCTAAAAAAATTGTAATGTTATTTAATTTTGGTGCTCTTTCAAATGACACCCCACTCATGCAAGCCAAAAACCCTTTTTCACCCTTCCCCACTCCTATCCCTTAAACACATAGAAATAAAACCGCTTGAGGCTTCGCTATATTTTTCATTAAGGGTTTATCAAATTTCCTATCCTATCTCTATGAATTTTTTCAAATTTTTCTGTCAAACAACGACGAAACGTATAGGGGGGACCAACTTTTTGTTGCACTTTTTTTAGAATAATTCAAAAACGGTGCATCGCAAAATTCTAAAAAAATTGTAATGTGTACTCTTTCAAATGACTCATGCGAGCCAAAAAACATTTTTTTCACCCTTCCCCACTCCCATCCCCTAAACACATAGAAATAAATCACTTGAAGCTTCGCTATATTTTTCGTTAAGGGTTTATTAAATACCCTATCTCTATGAATTTTTTCAAATTTTTCTGTCGATCAACGAAGAAACGAATGGGGGGGTACCAACTTTTTGTTGCACTTTTTTTGAGAATAATTCCAAAACGGTGAATCGCAAAATTCTAAAAAAATTGTAATGTTTCTTAATTTTGGTGCTCTTTCAAACGAAAGGTGCTCTTTTAAACTTGACCGGGATTTAAATGGTGTATTTACTCCTTCTCATATACTCCCCCTTAATAAATATAATTATTAGTATTTGGTACTTTACTATATTGTTGTTTAAAAACTTACTAATATTTCTATCATTCAAAATACTTTTTCAGATTTTCGATTACTTAGGCTCGGAGCTAATCGAGGAAAGAAAACATACAGAAAACGCCATTATTTAGAATTACACAAAAAATGGTGGGGTGTAAAATTCCAAAATACATTTTTTAGAAATACTGAAGTGATGCCCTTTCACATGATACCCTACTTGACTCGATATGAAAATGTATTTTCTCAAAGGCCTCACATCGTAGCCCTGTTAATCAAACGAAAACCATTTTATTTATTTTTCAACTCCTCATTTTGTGTGGACAGATTAGTTTTATACGCACGCCAAATTTCAGGTTCATTGGATTTATAGTAATCGAGATAATCGAAATAATGTGAAAAACACGTTTTACTCTCACCAATAGTGTTCCGTATAAAAAACGGAACCCTAAAAATTTACAATTTATATGTTCTAGTATTACGATGGTATGACACAATGGATAAAGAAATAAAGCGTATCGTAGTTTATACAAGACTGAACATTTATTAGAAATATCATTTATATATATACAATTGGTATAACAGAGAAAACATGTTTACGTTAAACCTGCGTTTACAATACTTAAATACAATATCAATACTTAACAGTTCTCCCAACAAAATAAAATTGACTTAATTATTACAAATTACATTTAACAATTATAACAATCATTAGCAACAATAATTTAATGAACTATCTATATAATTTGTTTACTTGTACATTAAGCGATCAGGAGGGCATCTTTCCCTGGTGGAGCGTCTTAATGGTTCTGGCTGATACACAACATCAGCACGTTCTTGGCCCGAATTTGATGTTACATATGTTGGGATCAAGGATGTTCCAGGATGAGCGGTACTATCTAAATGACTAGGTTTGAGATGATCCTCATGTGTGAATCGAACTTGGTTACCAACATTTACCAAATAAGTTACTGGACTTACAATTTTCAATACTCGGCTTGGTATCCATTTAACAGAAGCTTTCGACTCAAAATTTCTGAACATAACTTTATCCCCAACAGAAAATTTAGATTCCATTTCTTTCCTTATTTTTTCTTCTCCAACAGCCAGCACAGCTCTCGGTTTCAACAAATCCAGTTTCGTTTTAGTTTTGTATTTAAAAATAATTTCGTTTGGCGGTACCCCAGTGGTGGTTAAAGGAGTATTTCTATATGTGAAAAGAAAACTATCCAATTTTTCTTCAATTGATAATGAAGTTTTAACTAAAAATAATTTTTTCAAATATTGTTTAATTGTCTGCACTCCACGTTCAGCAATACCATTGGAATTTGGGTGATACGGAGGACTTTTTGTAATTTTAACGCCATTATTCGTCAAAAAACTAACAAACTCTTTTGAATCAAAAGGAGGACCATTATCGGAGACCAACTCTTTTGGCAACCCATAAATTACAAAAAATGAACGAAGACATTTAATAACACTTCTCGCTGTTGTATCACGCATATACCAAACCTCAATATATTTAGAAAAACTATCTACTAATAACAAAAAATTTTCACTGTTGAAATAAAAAAAATCAATATGAACTCGTTCAAACGGGTAATTTGTTTTTGGCCACGGGACTATATGTTGTTGAGAAAAGTTTGATGTTATGACACAAGCTTCACAAGAACTGGCCACTCTTTCAATATCGGAATCAATCCGAGGCCACCAACAATAGCTTCTAGCAAGCAATTTCATTCTCACAATACCTGTGTGGTTTTCATGTATCAGATTCAAAACCTGTTTTTGCAATGACATTGGAATTACAATCCTATCACCTCTCATTAAACAATTTTCTTCAACCACCAACTCGGATCTAATAAGAAAATACGGCTTAATGTCAATTTCTTTACAATGATTTGACCAACCAGACCGACAACACTTTAACACTTTAGACAAAATTGGATCCTTCTCCGTCTCTACGGCTATTTCACGAAAATCTAGAGGTCTTGAAACTAAACTTACTACGTTCAACATATTAATTAAATTATCATCAATTTTGGAGTTTTCATTCAACGGTAAACGTGATAACGCATCCGCATTTCCGTTATGAATACCTTTTCGATAAACTATATCATACTGATAAGCAGCTAAAATTATTGACCACCTTTGCAATCGATGTAAGGCAAGAACTGGTAACCCTTTAGAAGGACTGAAAATTTCTTTAAGTGGTTGATGGTCCGTAACCAATGTAAATCTTTGGCCGTATATGTATTTATGAAAGCGTTTGACAGCAAAAACAATTGCTAAAGCTTCCCGTTGAATTTGAGCATATTGTTGTTCAGCAGGACTCAAAGTAGATGATACAAAAAATACAGGGAACTCCACATTTCCTATCCTATGGGAAAGTACGGCCCCTATTCCATATGGACTTGCATCACATGTGACAATGATAGGTTTAGACGGATCATAGTATGTCAACACTTTGTGAGACGTAACTAACTGTTTACTCTTTCTAAAGGCTTTGGCACATTCTTCTGTCCAAATAAAATTACTATTTTTTTTCAATAAGTCGTATAACTGCTTTAATTCCGAAGACATGTTTGGAATAAAACGTGAGTAAAAACTCAAAAGTCCAAGATATGATTGCAATTGTGGAACATCTTTGGGTTCTGGAGCCTCATTAATTGCTTTAATCTTTTCAGGGTTTGGACTTACTCCATTTTCTGATAGAATATGTCCCAAATACGAAACCGAACTCGTAAAAAAAAGACATTTATTAAGATTGACCTTAATATTGAACTTTGAAAGGTGTGAAATAACGTTTTCTAATCTTTTTGCACAACTATCATAATCAGATGCTCCTATAAGGACATCGTCCAAATAACACGTCACTCCGACTATGTCTTTCAAGACTTCATCCATCATACCTTGAAATATGGCTGGTGACGACGATAGACCGAAAGGTAACCTATTAATTTGAAATAATCCCCATTCGGTATTAATCGTTAAAATTTGTTTTGAGTTCTCAGACACTCTCATCTGTTGATATGCTCCACTAAGATCCAAAACACAAAAGACTTTTGAGCCAGCCATTTTTGCAAAAATATTCTCCATTCTTGGCAACGGATATTGACTTATTTCGATAACTTTGTTAACCGAAACTTTATAATCGCAACAAATACGGATTTCACCATTCTTTTTAGGAACACAAACAATAGGACTTGCCCACCGACTAAACATAATAGGTGTAATTATATTTGTTTGGGCTAAACGATCCAGTTCCTTTTTCACTTTATTCTTGATTGCGAATGGCACTTCGTAATATTTACAGAAAATTGGGGTACAATTTTCTTTAACTCTAACCTCTGCCACAAAATCCTTAATATGGGCTGAACTATTTTGATCAAAAATATTCTCATATTTGGATTTTAAAACACACACTAAATTATCACCTAATGAACAAATTACATTCGCACTACCTGCATTACTTTCCATACTCTCAAAACACGACACAGACTTATTTCCTTTTTGGCAATTAGCATTTGGCGTCTTACTGCCAAAAGATAGACTTGACTGACAGACACATAGTTTTGACTGACTACTAGACAATGAACTACACTGAATTTCTTTACCATAAGACAACTCATTATACAATAAATGATTTGACGACTGAATACAATTTCTTTCTCCTAGACTTAAAGACTGACATATATTATTTTTTAAAGACGAGTTAACAACAACCTTGCTTACACCACAATTTTGACTATTGTCAGACAGTTTCTGAAGATTTTCAAAATTATTTTCATTTGACTTAACCAAAACTGGATTTGTGTCACCCGATCGCGAGCCGACTGCTAGATTAGAAAAATTAAAAAAAAACTTACGCCAATTTGGTGATAAAACATCTAGCCAATTTCGACCCATTAAAGGAATAAATGGTTTACTTGATTTAATTACTAGTAAATCCAGAAAAACATCCTTGATACCACATCTGACACGTACTCTAAACTTTCCAACCACGTCAACCTCTTCTCCCGAAACCATTTGTAGATGAACTCCACCAGGAACAAGACTCCGACCTAAAAATAAAGATTTATAAGTATCAAAGGGAAAAACTGATAAAGCCGCACCAGTGTCTACTTCCATTTTTAATTGACTATCTTCAATGATGACTTCCACGTACATAGGATTGCTTGCGTACACAGCTCCAATATTTTCCAGATGTTGCAATGCCATGTGTTGAAAAACATCGTCAAACTCTGTTTCTTCATTAAGTTGGTTAATACTATTCATTTTTGAATAAGGTTTTGGTGATGAATTTCTAAAAGTTGCTTTGGCATGACATACTTGTGATGTATGACCTTGAATACCACAAACAAAACATTTCCAATTTTTTGCTGGACAACTGTAATTTTTATGACTATGATTACGGCCACACCTTCTACAACGATTTCTAGATGTCGACCTTGAACGGCTTCTATGCTTAAATGATACACGCCTTGGACTTTTCGACCTTGATCTTGCTCTTGCACCATATTTATCTGTGGAAAAATTTTGAAATTTATTAATAGATTGATTTCCCGGATGGAAAATTTTAATTTGATTTTCCGCTAGTTCCACCGTTTTTGCCATATCCACCGCATTATCAAAAGATAAACTAGTTTTTTGTAATAATGCCGTTTGCACCACTACGTTTGTAATACCGCTCACCAAACGGTCACGTAACGCTTCATCATAAAAATTTCCAAAACTGCATGTAGCCGCTAATTTTTTCAACTCGATGACATAATCTGCCACACTTTCACTTGGTTGCTGGTTACGAGTATTAAATTTGAACCTTTCCGAAATTGTGTTTATTTTCGGAGCAAAATGATCCTGCAATAAACCCTTTAGCTCTTTAAAACTTTTTGTTGAAGGTACCGCTGGATGTGTAAGCGATTTTAATACACAAAAAACATCTATGGATAATGATGTGATTAGTGTTGCTGCTTTTATCTTGTCGTCTGTGACTGCATTGACTACAAACAACATTTCCAACTGATCGACCCAGTCTGAAAAACAGTGCACCAATGGAACATATTTTTCCATTTTATTAATTTTCATTAAATATAACCATCAATTATAAGCATTAATTATAACGAAAACTCGCACATTTTTATCAACACAAAACTCAAAACACAACTGTAGCACAACCTGTATTTATTTACTCGTATAAATCTGTAAACTTTCAAGAACACAAAACTGTTTTAATGTTTTACCATTAACTTGCATTTATTTACCATATATTTATATTTTCAAAACAAAAAAAAAATTTAACTTTCTTTGTATAACAAACAATTTTAATATTTTATATTTTATATTTCCTATCCCATCTTTATCGCCATTTATATGTTCTAGTATTACGATGGTATGACACAATGGATAAAGAAATAAAGCGTATCGTAGTTTATACAAGACTGAACATTTATTAGAAATATCATTTATATATATACAATTGGTATAACAGAGAAAACATGTTTACGTTAAACCTGCGTTTACAATACTTAAATACAATATCAATACTTAACAACAATCATAGTTTCTTCAAAATTTATGGCGTTGAATATAGAAAAATTTTAAAAAAATATAAATTTTTGATATTTTTTCAACTTTTTTCCAATGTTTTTCCAGAATTCTTGATGGGTTTTTAAAAAAATAGCTCAAACTATTTGTTAGCATCTTGACTATGCACTACTTCTTTCATTAATACATGGAATTTGTTTGTTTTGTAAAATATGCGATCCAAAACCAGAATAACCTTTTTTTTCACCGTAAAAATTGTTTTTTCGCAAATATCTAAAAAACAAGAGATAACCTAAAAAAATGAATATAATATTCGTGTTCAGAGCAGGTCAAAATCCACAAGAAAAGTTTGGTTTTAGTCAAGGAGACAAAAAAGATCAAAATTTGTAAACTAGTGTAATTCGTAAAAGAAAAGAAAATGTCAACGCATTTTAATATGTTTGGACACTGTTTGGTTTTAGTTTCTTCTATGATTTTCTCATTTTGACATACAATGCATGCAAACATTCTGAGAATTTTTTGTTTCATATTTTTGGGGAAATTACGAACCTAAAGCTCTATACGCAGCTGAAAATAAATATTGGGTTCTATGCGTACGTTTTTCTGTTATTCCTCATACGTATATATATGTAAAATAACCTTAAATAAGTTTTATAAGAATAATGGTCAATGTGCTCAAAATTCGTGTTCAAACATGATTTTTCCTCCGACAGTTTAAATTGAAATAGCGTTTAACTCAATTTAAATAATTTCTGTAATAGCGGCGAGATTTCAACTCTCTGCACTAATTCATATCAAACTGAATTAGTACCGAGATTTTCATTTTTAAATTGGGTTTTTGATTCTCTATGTCAGTGTAATCGAATTGAAAATTTTATCTTTGCGCTATTTCAGTTTGAATAGAATTAGTACCGAAACACCATACAAAATTTTCTTGGCGCTATATTTACTATAACAGTATTTTTATCGGCGCTATTACAGTCGGCACTAAGTTAGTACTCTTATCCGGGTTTTATCAATTGAGAAAGACAGTGTATTAAATTGAAAAGAAAGTGTGCGATTTTGTAATGTTAAGGATTAAGCGTTGGAGTAGGTTAAACTTGAGTAGGATTGTAAGAACTAATAGGAAGAGGCTTTATGATTATGACTATAGCATTTATAAGATTTTAGGTATAACTTCTTTAGGTCAGCTGACTTGGAACAATATTTTTTTACCGATCTGGCTCACCTAAATCTTCATTTAGATAAAGATAAAGCCAAGTTATCTATAATGTCTCTAAAACGCTGAAAAGTAGAATTGCACGCTAGGAAGACCTGGATAGTGTCGAATGATCTGTGTAACTTTTCTGGATATTACACGTGGATAATTGACGGATCTGTTCAATTTGGTACAGCTGATGAGGGCCCTTACCTAAGTTAATGTGATTATAGCATATTTTAAAGCTTTGAAAATATTCGTGCTTGAATTGAAAATTGTAGTAATTATCAAGGCTACTCATTTCAGGATTTTTTTTTTTTAATAAAAAGTGTTGTGTAGTATGAATTACAAAATGTGTCACACACAACAACACATAGATACCTTTTAAGACCTAGATCCCACAACAACATGCGTCTTGAGGTATAGGTGGACGCTTTTTTTAAATCTTTGTGGATTGAAGGCACTGGAGACTATTGATTCGGGCAAAGCATTCCATTTGTACGATGTTCGCACAAAGAAATCCCTTTGCATTTTATTACTATGACAGTAAGTAATCTCGACAGTCCGACCTGATTTCATCCGAGCACTGCTGGTGACGATATTTATAAAAAATAATGAGATCAGCAACAGAGTGACGATGTTGTAGGGAATCAAGATCTAATGTTAAATTTCGATCACCAACAATTCGTATAGCTCGCTTTTGAACAGAGTCCAAAAGAGCCAGGATAGTAACAGATGCAGCGCCCCAAACTTGACAACAATACTCCATACAGGGACGAATATAGGACTTATAAATGTGGAGTAATTGATGCGAAGTAAAATATTGTTTACATCTATTGAGGAGACCGAGTTTTCTTGACGCGCTCTTTGCCATGGCCATTATATTATATGATCGTTCCAGAGTAAGTCATTGGATATTGTGACTCCCAATAAACGAATCCTTTCACATTCGTCTATTGAAATATCGTTGGGAAACTCGGTCTTTGATCTGGAAACAATCAATAGCTGTGTTTTGGTGGAATTAAAATTGACCAAATTTTTGTCACCCCAATCGGCGACTTTTTTTAGGTCCTTGTTTACATTTATGGCAGCGTCTCTCCGGACGGGATTTATTCGTTCATGCATTTTACCCTTTAAAGATAGGGGGACGAATGACTTGTGCAGTGTACTATCATCTGCAAAACTATTTATTGGGTTACTGGTGATTTGCAACAGTTCGTTGATATAAATTAGGGAATAAAGTGGGAGATAAAACTAAGCCTTAAGGTACACCAGCGTTAATTAATTTGGACTCAAAAGAAAAGCCATCTATAGATACCGAGATGTATCGGTTAGACAGAAAATTTTGAATCAACTTCACGACTGCGGGATGAAAACCGTACGCAAAGAGCTTGTTGATCAAGTTGGCATGCCAGATTCGATCAAATGCTTTTGAGATGTTTAATGCGATCACGTACGTTTCATCACCTTTCTCAAGTATGCTATTCCAAAGATGTGCCACATAGTGCAATAGATCGGTTGTTGATCTTTTGTTTCTAAAACCGTATTGGCTGTCAAATATCAAATGGTTGTCTTCCAAAAATTTGGATATGTGTGAATTAATATAGTGCTCGTATATTTTAGACTTGACTGGGAGTAAGGCTATTTGTCTATAGTTTGAAATATCACATTTCGTTCCTTTTTTTGGGACAAGCTGGACATTGGCCAACGTCCAGTAGGATGGAAAAATACCAGATTTATAGGATTTATAGAATATTTTGGTGAGAGTTAATGTGATTGAGATAAATGCGAATAAATAATAATATAAATATATGCTCTGACAATCAAGCAACACTGCAAGCTTTAAGCTATTCATATACCTATTCAAAACTGGGTATGGATAGCAAGATGCTGTTTAATACCCTCGTAACTGAGTCTTTACAACTTTTTACGGTTCCAGGTCATTGGAATAGGGAGCAATGAAAGGTCCGATGCAAACCAGGAATGGTATAGATCCTTCATGGTTTGTAATTATACCAGCATCAGGCGTAATCGAAACGGTTTGTTTAGAACTTTCAGACAATTATTTTTGCCTACACTGGAAGCAGTACGCAGCAGACAACCCAAACATTTCATTAAAATAATGCATCTAAAAAACAAAGGTTGTTATTTGTTACTAAACCTAAGAAGAGACAACAATTGAGCATTCTAACCAAGGTTATAACTGAACATATTCAGGTCTAAACTAATATTTCTTGCAAAAATAGGTCTTGTTGCAAATCCTGTTTGGAAGACTATACGAAACAACTATTCTATCTGTTATGGGATTATATTTTCTAACATCCGTTTGCTGTTTATGGAACCCACTTCTTAAGACCAAAAGATCTTATCCACGAAGATCTGGGTTGAGTTGTTAGGTATCTTAAAGCTTTCACAGATGTCTTGGCATTTAATGCATTTGGCCATATCCTGTTGTTAAGACCGGTAGGTACTAGAGGATCGCTAGAATTCTTTTATTTTTGGTAAGCAACACGTTTCAAGACTCTAGAGCAGTTGTCAGCAGGTATCGCTGCAAATTTTAAGTAAAGTGGTTTATGTGTGACTTTGTTCCCCTATCGGTTAACAATGACATATGTAAATGTCTTTATTACAGTAATAATCTTGGTGGTAATCAAAGTGGATGTAATGAAGTAAAATAAAAAATAAATTTTGGTATAAATCAATGATTTGAAAATGGAAATTTTTTGAATTTGTAGAAACTGAAGTAAAAGTCGCGGCAGGATTTCGACAATGCGAATCACAATATATTATCCAATTAAATAACCAAATACGTACTTTTTTTACTTCCAGTTCAAAGCAAAACGTCCAACTACCAGTATTCTCGAAGTACGCGACAGGAATAATATATCTTGATAAAACTACTCACAAAGAAGTTGAAAAGGAATTTGAAGTATTAGCTAATAGTCTTGGACTAAAACTACTCGCATGGCGTGATGTTCCAATAAATTCATCTGCAATTGGCCAGGTTGCTAGAAAATCTGAACCATTATCACGACAAGTATTTGTTACTGCTGATCTTGATGAAGAAAAACTTGCAAAACAAATTTTTGTATTACGAAAACGTGCAACGCATGAATTAACGAAACCAGGTCGAAGATTTTACATCTGTTCGTTGTCATTAAAAACGATTGTGTATAAAGGTTTATTTACATCTGATCAGTTATGGTTATACTATTCCGATTTAATTCATCGAGAGTTTGATACATATTTGGCGCTTGTCCATACAAGATTTAGTACCAATACATTCCCATCGTGGGAAAGAGCTCATCCACTTCGATGTCTTGCTCATAATGGGGAGATAAATACTTTACGTGGTAATGTGAATTTGATGAAAGCTCGAGAAGGTGTCATGAGAAGTGAAATTTTTGGACCAGGTTCGATACTCAATTTAATAAAATAATTTTTTGAAATGTGTTTTAATTTTAATTTTTGTATATAGAATTAAAAAAATTGTATCCAGTTGTTGAACCAGGACTATCCGATTCTGGATCAGCGGATTGTGTATTAGAATTTCTAACAATCGCAAGTAATCGTACATTACCCGAAGCTGTTATGACAATGGTTCCAGAAGCATGGCAAAACGATAGAACGATGACACAAGAAAAACGTGATTTTTATCGTTGGTCAGCTTGTGTTATGGAGCCATGGGATGGTCCAGCTTTAATTTCATTCACTGATGGTCGTTATATTGGAGCGATTTTAGATCGTAATGGATTACGTCCATCACGTTTCTACATTACAAAAGATAATATTTTAGTGATGGCCTCTGAAGTTGGAGTTTATGATGTTGAACCTGAAAATGTTGTTTTGAAAAGTCGTTTGAAACCAGGTCGAATGTTGTTGGTTGACACTGAAGAAAAAGCTTTTATTCAAGATGTTCAAATCAAAGAAAAAATAGCAAGATCTCGTCCACATTCGGAATGGCTATCAGAAAAGGTAAACTTTCATATATTTTTTTTTGGTATTAAAATATTTAATGTATCTATGTCAGTATTCATAATTTAGTTGTTATTTGATCAATTGTTGATCCAATGGTTATTTACTGTAACTAAATCAATTTTTTTTTATTCTTTCAAAATTTGCTACGGATTTGATAATAATTATTTTAAAAAATATATTATTACTTAACAGTTGGTAAGTGAAAAAAAAATGTAGGAAATCGCTCATTGGTTGGTTTTATTAGTTTTTTGTGTTAATTAATATTAAGAAATCGATAGAAAAATGATTTGTGTTTTTCAATTTTTATTAATTTAGATAGTAGTAGTATATTTTATCTATAGTGGATTGTTAATTTAATTATATATTGTGTGGAAAATAGTCTTGCTAATTTTTTGTTGTAAATCGATAGTGTTATGATTAGAAATCGGAATGGCCAAATTTTTTTTCTAATCCATTGCCTTTCGATATCTTGTTTTGTTTTAATGTATTTATTTTTTTTAATGATTTCTTAATAAGTTATTTTAAAATTGGCTTTATTTCAAAAACTTATTCTTTTCAATTTAATAATTGGCAATGAAAAATGAGATTAAAGGTATGAATTCCCTTATTTAGTTATTTTTAGTTTCTAGTTTTTAAATTTGGGATTTGAATTCTCAGATACAACTAAATTTTTATGTAGATATAGCGTTCAACTGTAATTTTTGGAAGTTTTGATGTGATATATCTCGTACAGCAGCAGCTCGACTTGCCTGGAAGGATGTATGTTATACAAATAACGGTTCTTATACCAACTCCATCACATTCCATGAAATTCTAACCATCAGCAACAACTTCTCAACAACTAATGAGAAAGGATTTCCAAATTTAATCTCCCAAAAAGAGCCTTGTGGGAACATGTTTAAACTTAATTTGCAAAAACGATAATGGTTTAAACACATTTTGGCAAGCTATTCGTGGTTCAACTATGAGCCGCTTACTCGTGGTCGAAACTCCACAATCGTAACACTTTCCAAGTCTTAAAAATTTATGACTATTCCAATTCTGACTAATTTGTGTTATAATACGTTTCATAAATTTTTTATAAATATGAAATTAATACGCCATAAATATATATGAGTTTTTTCCAAACAATATGATTGCTGCGTTCATATTGAGTTTTATTTATAAAAATAAGCGCAGCTAGCAAGCTGTTTTGAACAAATGCATCATCTCCTTTTAAAATATAATGCCATTTTACAGCCGCCGTTAAAAATGGAAAAATGGGGTCACTTTACTGCCACTGTTAAATAAAGTAAAACCTGGCGTTATTTTACAGCCGCTTTGATTATACGTCAAAAAAGTAAGACCATAGCAACAGTGAAGTTAAATTTTACAGCCGTTTACCGAAAAATAATTTAAATATTCCTATTTAGATTTTGTCCGGTATTGAAAGTCGAATACATATCTTACATTCTGCAAAAAATTTGTAATACTAATTCAATATACCCTAATTTTGGCTTTTTTGTATTTTTTAAAGTTATAATTCATTTCTGGAATTTAATGTCACTTTCGCTCTGAACTGAAATTTATTGTAAACGTCTTCTAATAGAAGAAATAAAATATTGCCATTTTTTAACATTTTAATACAACTATGGTTCGTTAATTACTGATGGAGACCACCAATTGCCAGTCGGAACCGAGTTACCTCCGTGACACCAAGTTTTAAAATTATATAGCAGTTTGTCCATTTTTGTTACCGTTCTCGAGATACTTCTTAGAAACACGTCAAGCTCGTGTCAAAAATGTAAATTGCCCAACACACCTTATTGCTGCAAAGAATGTGCAAGAGTGTGTTAAATATCCGTAATAAAGTTATACTTAATTAACAATTTAAAATAAAGATTTTCGTTTAATGCCCGCTTTTGAACCCTTGAAAACCTTTTAAAGTTTACTTTATATACGAGTAATTTTCTTGCTTTAAATGTTCTCAATCTTTATCAACTCAAATATATTAATAGATAATAATAATATTTACTCACTTCTCTGCACAGATCACAATGGATGACATACGAAAAGCAGATTTACTATCAAATAAAGGAGTCAACAGCAATGGTGCAAATGGTGATATTGACAGACAATGTGAAAAAGGAATATTTGATCCACGATTACTTCTTTTCGGATACACAACCGAAACTGTTAACATGTTATTAGTGCCAATGATTAAAAATAAGTAAGTTTATTAAAAATTTCATTATTTTTCATTTCTTACAAATTTTTGTTAATTATATCTGTAGAAAAGAAGCTTTGGGTTCAATGGGAAATGATGCGCCATTAGCATGTCTTTCCAATTTTCAACCTCTTCCTTACGAATATTTCAAACAATTATTCGCTCAAGTAACGAACCCACCGATTGATCCATTCCGTGAAAAAGTGGTAATGTCTTTGCAATGCCCCCTAGGCCCAGAAGGTAATTTATTGGAACCATCAGCAAAACAGGTTCATCGTATTTGGTTGAATAATCCAATTCTAAGTATTCCTGATATTGAATTACTCAAACGTAATACGTATCGTGGTTGGAAAACAAAAGTTATCGATATAACATTCCCAAGTGTTGAAGGACCAGTAGGTTATATTTCAACATTAGCACGGATTTGTTGCGAAGGTGAAAAAGCAGCGGATAAAGACTATCAAATTTTGATATTATCTGATCGAAATGTTGGAAAATCATCAGCGCCCGTATCTTCGTTATTGGCATTGGGATGCTTGCATCATCATTTAATTGAAACACGCCATCGTATGAAAGTGGGTTTGGTTCTTGAAACGGCTGAAGCTAAAGAAGTTCATCATATGTGTGTTCTATTAGGATATGGTGCAGATGCTATATGCCCATACCTTGTTTTTGAACTAGCTATTCAACTCCGAGATGATAATGTTATTAACCAAGCCACAAAAGATGAACAAATTTATGGAGCGTATTCTGAAGCGATTGAAACGGGTGTTGCAAAAGTTATGGCAAAAATGGGTATCAGTACGTTACAATCATATAAATCGGCACAAATTTTTGAAGCTGTTGGTTTGGGAACTGATGTCATTGATCGCTGTTTCAAAGGAACACAAAGCCGTTTGGGAGGTGTTACATTGGATATGCTAGCTAGAGAAAGTCTTGAACGACATCAACTAGCTTTCGGAAATATTGCAAGTGAAATGAGAATTTTACGAAATCCTGGACAATATCATTGGAGGCCTGGTGGAGAAGGGCATTTAAATGAACCCGCATCTATTGCTGCATTACAAGAAGCAGCAATAAGTAAAAACCAAAGTGCGTATCAAAAGTTTAGAGATTCCACGATGAGTAGTGTGAAACAGTGTACATTACGTGGACAATTGGAAATTATTACTGGACAAAATAAAATAGACATTTCTGAAGTTGAACCAGCAAGTGAAATTGTTAAACGTTTTGCAACGGGTGCTATGAGTTTTGGTAGTATTTCATTGGAAGCTCATCAAACACTTGCTGTCACTATGAATCGCATGGGAGGTAAAAGTAATACAGGAGAGGGTGGTGAAAACGCTGATCGTTATTTAAGTTAGTAACATTGTTTGGATTTAAATAAAAAATCAAACTTAAATTTTTTGTTTGATTTTTAGATCAAGATCCAGAAAACAACCGTCGTTCAGCTATTAAACAAGTTGCATCTGGTCGTTTTGGTGTAACCGCATCGTACATCGCAAATGCAGATGATTTACAAATAAAAATGGCACAAGGTGCTAAACCGGGTGAAGGCGGTGAACTTCCAGGTTATAAAGTAACAAAAGATATTGCAAAAACTCGCCATTCCGTACCTGGTGTTGGTTTGATTTCACCTCCACCTCATCATGATATTTATTCGATTGAAGATTTAGCTGAATTGATTTATGATTTGAAATGTGCTAATCCAAAGGCAAGAATCAGCGTGAAATTAGTATCTGAAGTAGGAGTTGGTGTTGTTGCGGCCGGTGTTGCTAAAGTAAGTTAAAATATTAAAATTATTTATTTTAACAAAAAAAAAAACAAACATTTTCATTGGAACAGAATATAATAAAAAAAAAATAAACGTATAAACGTAGACAAAATGACGAAACAAAATGATCTACATACAGGTCAGATAATAAATATTTTATTACACTATTCTTCCGCATTTAAATTCCTCTCTCACTTTTTGCTTTATAATTCGCTAGACTTAATCAATGTGATAATAGAAAATGGAACCAATCATTTAGTTTATAATATAAATATTTTCTTTAAATTTTTTGTAAATTAGGGTAAAGCAGAACATATTGTTGTTTCTGGTCATGATGGTGGTACTGGTGCAAGTTCTTGGACTGGTATTAAATCAGCTGGTTTACCATGGGAACTTGGTATAGCTGAAACACATCAAGTTTTGGTTCTTAATAATTTACGATCAAGGTAATAATATTTTTTTCATTTATACAATTAATCGCGGTTTTTTGAATATCAGTTCGTCGTCAGAATTAATTATTATATAAAAAACAAAAACCAAAAAATTAGAGCATCATTGAAACAAGACGGATTTCTACCGGTTTAGGACCAACCAGTAAATATGCATTCAGAAATGTTTGGTGATCACGTGAGTGCGTTTTGTTCGTGGTGTAGTGATAAGTCTAGTAAATAAAAACATTTTGTTTATTATTTTATATAATAAAAGAATATGTTGGTTATTTTTTTTTATAATTGTAGAGTTGTTGTACAAGCTGATGGACAAATTCGTACGGGATTCGATGTTGTTGTTGCCGCATTATTAGGTGCTGACGAATTTGGTTTCAGTACAGCACCTCTAATTGTTATGGGTAAGTGGCTTTTATTTTTAAATATGTGTTTTTTGACTGAAAGAGCCGAATATGAGCTCATGTATAATAGTTGATTTTACAGAAACTCAAAACTTTAAACAATTTGTCGGGTTGCTTATATATGGGCATTTTTGGTCATGTTTATATGACTTTTATGGCGTCGTGTCTAGACCTCATATTTGATTTTTCAGCCGAAAAAACTTCTCGTTTAATTATTGAGAAAGACAGTGCGTCACATGACATATGTCACTATCTGGCTTATGGTCAACCCAATTTTAGCTTTGTTCCTAGCAATTTTCAATATTTCCTACGTCTAATTATAAAATATTATGTGATAGGATCATTGTGTAGTTATACATTCTTTAAAAAAGATTTTGCGTCTATCGTCAACACTTTGGACCACACGTCGTTGTAGGACCCTGGTTTTAAAAAGTTTATTGGTGTGATTGCCACATAAAGTAATTCCTATTACGCAACCCATTAAATTAAAAAAAATAAGATTTATTGTTTGGGCATGTTCTACAATCTACGGCATGTTCTAATTAGAAAATATTCGTTATGGGAGTAGGCGACCGAGAAAGACATCATTATCCATAATGGGATACTGATGTAATGAAGGAGATTTTAAAGAAATCAGTTGCAATGGTAATTATATCGCTATTTCCAATGACCGAGGTCGATATTGGAAGTTAGTTAATTCGGTAACGCTCCTCTATGCAACATAAACGCAAAAACTATCTTTGCTGACAAATTTAGGTATTATTAGAAAGCGAATTATCTGGACAACAAAACTGAAGAATTCTGATTCACTAATTCCAACAAAGCTACATTTGGATACTCAAAGACGTTAAATTATTATGATTAGTATTAAAATTTCGCAAGAAAGACATGGTAACCGCCATTTTGATTTGCAATGTTGTTGAATTTTACGCGGTAAAGACTATTTATTTTAAATCAGGAAATGGGCTACCAAAGTAGACTTCTACCTCGCAAAGCAGTAACTTATCGGCCTGTATGCTCGATGTGTATACATAATTGTCAAATTTGTAGAGGTTAATATATTTAAATTTAAATAATTTAGCTCTACAAAAATTAACGATCACTTAGTTTCCCTGTGACACGAACGGTCTAAACAATCAACGATAAAATCATATTGCAGCGCCACACGATTAATTATAATTAATCAATTAATTAATTCGAAAAACGAACGACGAAACGTATTTTGGTTCAACGCTTTTTTTCTAATTTGGTAAAGAAAATAAAAAATAAAATAAATTTCACTTACTCTCGATCATTCCACAATTAAGGTGCTAATTTCTCTATCACGCGAAAGTACAAGACAGGCTTGTAGTTATAGTGAATATTTATATTTATACGTACTCAAAGACGTTAAATTATTATGATTAGTATTAAAATTTCGCAAGAAAGACATGGTAACCGCCATTTTGATTTGCAATGTTGTTGAATTTTACGCGGTAAAGACTATTTATTTTAAATCAGGAAATGGGCTACCAAAGTAGACTTCTACCTCGCAAAGCAGTAACTTATCGGCCTGTATGCTCGATGTGTATACATAATTGTCAAATTTGTAGAGGTTAATATATTTAAATTTAAATAATTTAGCTCTACAAACATTAACGATCACTTAGTTTCCCTGTGACACGAACGGTCTAAACAATCAACGATAAAATCATATTGCAGCGCCACACGATTAATTATAATTAATCAATTAATTAATTCGAAAAACGAACGACGAAACGTATTTTGGTTCAACGCTTTTTTTCTAATTTGGTAAAGAAAATAAAAAATAAAATAAATTTCACTTACTCTCGATCATTCCACAATTAAGGTGCTAATTTCTCTATCACGCGAAAGTACAAGACAGGCTTGTAGTTATAGTGAATATTTATATTTATATACAGTTTATTACAGTTGTGTTCAATTAAATTATAATATTTAGTGATAATAAATATTTGTGAATATTTTGTAAATAAATAGTTGAAATATAAATAACTAAATTGTGTTGTACAATACATATGGGTAATTCTTTTATAAACCGAACAGATTTGGACAAAATCTAACCGACCCATTTTTGATTTGACTGAACTTTTTTTAGGGGTTTTTTATCGAAAAAAAAGATATACGTGTTCGAGGATTATTTTTTTTGGAAAATAGAGCTGTTCTAAATTTCGAGAATTTCGTGATTTTTAGCTTGAAGACTTATTTTCAAAAATTCATATCTTCGGTTTTATAGAAGATAGAAAGCCTTTTCTTATTTTTATTTGAAAGTTAAAAGATGAAATTTTTTAAAAATAAATATTTTCAACTAAAGTTATTAACAAATTCCTATTGTTATAAACAAATAAAATGTTAAAATTAAAATTTACCATTGCCCCACCCACGAAATTAGTTTTTAATATAATCATCGTATTCAACGTTCAATTTCCTATAAAAAAAAAAGTATATATTTTTTTAATGGAGAAATGATATTTACTGTTAGAAATAAATTAATTTATCGAGCGCGGGACGACAAAAACTGCCATATATGGGTCATTCGTTTACATACCGAACAGATTAGGACAAAATGTAACTATGACATTTTTGATTCAGCTGAAAATTTTTTTACTGGTTCTATATAAACATAACGATATATTTGTTTGAGGATTTTTCTTTTTTTTTTTAGGGAAAATAGAGCGATTCTAAAAAGCTTCTATGTTCTATAAAACCGAAGTTATGAATTTTTGAAAATAAGTCTTGAAGCTAAAAATCCCGAAATTCTCGAAATTTAGAACAGCTCTATTTTCCAAAAAAGTAAAATCCTCGAACACGTATATCTTTTTTTTTCGATAAATAACCCCTAAAAAAATTTCAGCCAAATCAAAAATGGGTCGGTCAGAAAGGTGTTCGGTTTATAAAAGAATTACCTATATATATCATTGAGGAATAGTGGAACTTATAATCAACTCTAATCCATCGAATTCTTGGAACCAAATTTGGAAGCACTAGCTAGTAAAGTTGGTGTGGAATTTATCTTAACGATTAACTTCTGCAAAATTTGTAATTAAAAAGATTGTAATTATTGGATAACATTTTTCCTTAATTCCCAGCATCTCCCACTCGGTTAGGTAACATCAAAAATCGAAAGTCAAAACTATCCGAATCACTTTCATCAACATCTAATATTATCAATGATTTACATTACGTTTTTGTCTAATTTTACAGGATGTACAATGATGAGAAAATGTCACTTGAATACATGTCCTGTAGGAGTTGCAACACAAGATCCTGAGCTACGAAAAAAATTCACAGGAAAACCTGAACATGTAATAAATTATTTCTTCATGTTGGCAGAAGATGTAAGTCGGATACAACAAAATAAATACAAAATACAAATCTAATATTTAAAAAACGATCAACATTATCCATTTCAGATTCGTGCAATAATGGCAGATTTAGGCGTACGAAAATTCCAAGATTTAAGCGGCCGTGTTGATTTGTTAAGATCCCGTTCTGATTGTACAACTAAAGCTGCTCAGCTTGATATGAAACTATTACTAACAAGCGCATTGGATCTACGACCAAATACAAATATCATTGGAGGGTCTGTTAAACAAGACTTTGCGCTTGAACAGAGGTTGGATAATTTGGTTATTCAAACCGCACAAGATCTTTTGGATGGAAAAGAAAACGAATTAACAATGGATTTAAATATTCATAATGAAGAACGAGCCTTTGGATCAACTTTGAGTTATGAAATTGCATTAAAATTCGGCGAGGATAGTCTTCCACCAGGACGTCATATTAATATAAATTTAAAAGGATCTGCTGGTCAAAGCTTTTGTGCGTTCTTAGTTCGAGGAATTACTGTTCGGCTAAAGGGTGATGCTAACGATTACGTAGGAAAAAGTTTATCTGGGGGCACCGTTATAATTACTCCACCAGAGAAAACAACATTCGAGTCACATTTAAATGTTATTGTTGGAAATGTATGTTTGTATGGTGCAACAAGTGGAAAAGCATTTTTCCGTGGCATCGCAGCGGAACGATTCTGTGTGCGTAATTCTGGTGTAACCGCTGTTGTTGAAGGTGTGGGAGATCATGGTTGTGAATATATGACAGGCGGTTTGGTTGTGATTCTTGGACTAACTGGTCGTAACTTCGCAGCTGGTATGAGTGGCGGAATTGCTTATGTTTATGACACTGATAAATCGTTTGCTATTAAAACTAACCCTGAAATGGTGGAACTCCTTCCTTTGGAACTTGATAAAGATATAGTTGTTGTCCAAAGTCTATTAAAAGAATTTATCGGTCATACTCAATCTATTGTTGCTCAATTTATTTTAGAAAACTGGCAAACGGAAAAACAGAAATTTGTAAAAGTTTTCCCATATGAATATCAAAGAGCACTTAAAGCGCTTGAGATGGAAAATCCAGTTGAAGAGGTTAATAAACCAAATGTGAAAGCCATAGAAAACGGGTTTGTAAAAGAAGAACCAAAGATTAAAGATATTGAAGAATCGATTCAAGATGTTGCAATGGAACAAAAACGTTTGGACAAAATTCTTGATAAAACTCGAGGATTTATTAAATACAAACGGGAAACATCGATGTATCGAGATCCAGTTGAACGACAAAAAGATTGGGATGAAGTTTACAATTTCCCACATGTTCGAACACATTTGAAAGTACAAGCAGCACGTTGTATGGAATGTGGTGTACCATTCTGCCAATCCACTACTCACGGTTGTCCTCTTGGTAATATTATACCAAAATGGAATGATTTGATATTCAATGATTTCTGGAAAGAAGCATTAAATCAACTATTACAAACAAATAATTTTCCAGAATTTACTGGACGTGTATGTCCTGCTCCGTGTGAAGGTGCTTGTGTTTTAGGCATTTCCGAACCACCAGTAACAATAAAAAGTATTGAATGTGCTATTATTGATAATGCATTCGAAAAAGGTTGGATTGTTCCACAAATTCCAGAAGTTCGAACTGACAAAAAAGTCGTTGTTATTGGTTCAGGACCATCAGGATTAGCTGCTGCGCAACAATTGAATAAAGCTGGGCATTTAGTAACAGTATTAGAAAGAAATGATCGAGTTGGTGGTCTTTTACAATATGGCATTCCAACTATGAAACTATCCAAAGATGTTGTCAAGAGACGAGTAGATTTAATGGCAGCAGAGGGAATTGTTTTTAAAACAAATGTTAATGTTGGAAAAGATGTAAAAGGTTCCGACTTATTAAATGAGTAAGTTTAATTACAATCAGTGTGTATATATTTGTTGTAAATATTTTTTTTTGTTGAATAGATTTGATGCGATTGTTATTGCAACTGGTGCAACATGGCCACGTGATTTGGATAAACTTGCTAATCGCGATCTAAACGGAATACATTTTGCAATGGAGTTTTTAGAATCAACCCAAAAAAAGCAACTTGGGAATAAAATCAATAATATTTCAGCTCAAGAAAAGGATGTCATAATTATCGGAGGTGGTGATACTGGATGCGATTGTATTGCTAGTTCATTGCGCCAAGGTGCGAAATCAATAACAACATTTGAAATTTTACCTGAACCACCAAAAACTAGAGCTGATGATAATCCATGGCCTCAATGGCCAAGAGTTTTTAGGTAAATTTCTTGAGTTATATAAATATCTTATTAAAAAAAACAAACAGGTCGATTTCAATTGAAAATTTTAATCTATTCTAGTATAAAATATAATTTTGGAGAACGTTTCCTAAATTCTAAGAAAAATAGACGATCTCTCTGTTTTGCCATTAGTTCACTCCACATGGAGTAATTGTTTTGAGTTTATTTTATTTGTTGTTGTTGTCATTTTTTTTCGAGAATTATTTTATTGTCTGCTGACTTTAAACGACCACCAGGCTACTACAATTTTGTTGTGTATTTTTGCGACTCTGTTAGACTCGTAGCTATAGAATAATTTTTTCACCCAACTTTTGAGTTTCGAAAAGAATTTGTGACCCTAGTTTGACTTCTAGCAAACGCAAATTTATGATTTATTTTTTATAGAGTCGATTATGGTCACGAAGAAGTTCGAGTTAAATTTGGAAAAGATCCTCGTAAATATGTAACAACAGTTAAGGAGTTCATTGGAGATGGTAATGGTAATATAAAAGGAGTAAACACAGTTGAAGTTGATTGGCAAAAAACAACAACCGGTCAATGGAATATGAAAGAAGTTGAAGGAAGTGAGAAATATTTCCCAGCTGATTTAATTCTATTGGCAATGGGTTTCTTGGGACCAGAAAAAGTTGTTCCAACTGATTTGGAATTAGCATTAGATGGGCGCGGAAATATACAAACACCAGTTGGCGGGTATGGCACTAAAAATCCAAAAATATTTGCGGCTGGAGGTAACAACATACTTTTTTTTTATTATTAAAAGAATATCTGTGTAAATTTTTGGGTTTATTTATAGATTGTCATCGCGGTCAATCTCTTGTTGTTTGGGCAATTACTGAAGGACGTCAAGCAGCCCGGCAAGTTGATACGTATCTCATTGGAAAACCAAGTTCGTTACCCGGACCTGGTGGTGTTATCGATCCAACTAGAAGTTTTTAATTTAATTAATTTATATTATTTCTTTAGTTTAATATTTGTTTTTATAAACAAAGCAGAGACTAAATATATTTTAAATTATGTTATTATTTCGTTAAATGAAATATATAAATATATAAATTTATGTTTTAATCAATTAAATTAACTTAGATTTGCATTTCGTTTATAATAAACAAAATCAAGTTAAAGTTTTAAACAAAAATAATATTTAAATTATATTAAAAAAAATGAATCAAATTATAAAACGTTAATAGTTAGATAATATTTATATATATGTAGTTATGTGATTTAATTTGATACTTATTTGCTTTGAAAAAAAAATAAATAAATAATAAGAAGAATAAAGAAAATTAAAAAAATTTGTTTTTAAATTAATTTATATTAATTATTTTATTTACATAAAAATGTGATTATTTTATCAATTACACACAAAACAAAAATTATAATTGGCAAATATTATTGTTTAAAACAAAAATTTAGAATTGTCTAGTTAATTATTAAAAAAATTTGCGTTTGTAGTTAAAATTTTATGGACAATAATCGAATTAAAATTAGTGTTTCCGGAAAAAAAATTGTAAAGACGTTGAAATTCGTTTTATCACATGGCTGTTCAGTTAGCAAACTACTCAATAATGTTCCAGTCCTGTAAGCGCTGTGCGAATTCGGTTTTTAATGTTTCTCCAATGATTCCATTGCTAGGTGTTCGTTCTGGTTTTGAAGTTTAAATAACACTCGCTTCATTATTTAAAATTTGTTAGCTTTAAGGCCTCCGTATGTTAAAAAGATTAAACATGTAACCTTTATTACAATAAGACTGCTCAGTCTATAATTTTTTATTTAACTAAAAATCGTTTATTTAATAACTTTCAGTTTCACTTCAATAAAGTTCGCAAAAATTAATAAATAATAAACAAATTTTTTGTTTTTCTACGCAACAAATCTTCTTTTGAAGATATACAAATCAGGAAAAAAATGTTAAATAACTGCCCCAGCGTTTCATTTTGTGTAAGAACTCAAACTTTTAGTACTTTCATCTTTGTGCCACCTTTATTATAATTTTCTACTTTGTGTTTATGCATAGCATCTCCAATTATATAATTAATCCAACAGCATTTGAAGTTCTTATAAAACATTCATCTTGTCTTTCAAAATGCCATTACAAACTGGCGTCCAATGCTGGTTTTGTGTTGAGATTTTTTCTCTATGTTCAGATTAATTTTACCATGTGAATCCAAGTTTTAACTATTTTCAAATCATTAAAACTTAAAATTCTGAAAATTCAAAAGCGATGTGTGCATTATAAAAGCTTCGTTCTAATTTATTTTAAGCAAACCCTCCGTCAAAATGTGTCTTAAGACTTATTCGTTTTACTCATACAGGAAATTAAAAACTTCAATTATATAAATAGATATATGTTCTACGTAGCATTATAAACGTTTAGAATCGCTTTTAATAGATGACATCAATATTTGAAAAATTAAATTGTTTATTCATTACAAAGTTTAAAAAACGATATGTATATTGTTGTTACAATGTGGCTTTAAAAACTATAAATAATTATGTTTCGCAAGTTATGTATTTTATGAATTAAATGCAAGTTCGCATTATTTACAGTTTAAAAAATAAATATTTGTTCAATTACATAAATTGTCAATTACGAAAATCGCATATAAAAAACAAGTGTTAAGACAATAATTAATAAAAGTTTAAGCATAAAAATTATATAAAACTATATGTGGAATAATAAATGTAAAAACAATGTTCATTATTTATTTAATAAATAAAAAATATTGATAGCGAAAAATTGTGTTATAATACAACTGTTAACATAAGCAGTTTCTTTAAATTCGATCGATATCTGTTGACTGTTACACTAGAAACTACATTTATTTAATACAGTTGTTACAAAAATAACCGGTAGTTGTGAAAAATTATTGAGATGTTTCGCAGGGCTTAGTCAAAATCAAAAACGATGTTAGGGGCTGGAAGATTTACATTGCACCCGTTAAAAACCATAAGGTTTTCATTTGCTACTACCTAGTGATAATCGCAGGAAAGTAGTTTTGGATAGTCTGACTAAATTGATTACATTTTGGTTGGGTTTGTTGCTGAGCAAAATCGATTCACTAAACACATTGTTACTACAGAAATAAATCTAAGCGAAGGTAATAACGATTTTAATCGACTTTCGGAAGTGCAGCCATTGATATAATTGCAGGACAAACAACCTTGCAGTAATTGTCTCATTCTTTAATCGATTCCTACTTCTTTTGGATTTTATCTGCTTATAATGATATATTCTGTGTTTTGGGCACATTGGAGTGAGTTACAGATATTCTAAAGGGCAAAATATGGAGGGACTAAAACTTCAAACATAACGTATCAAAACGTCTATGGGTATGGTTTATTTATTATATTGTTTTTGGAAACTATTTTGGTACAATTGTAATTTTGGTTAGCCCGGTAGAGACGTATAGGAAAATATATTTGCGAAGCAGTTAAAATATTCTACGTATTATAATTTGATGAGAAATGTATTGCAACGAAATAACACATAATATAAAACAATATACATAACATAATATAACACAAGACAACATAACATATAGACCAGGGCCAAACCGTTATAAATATCGAAAAAGACGAAAAATTCTTAGCAGTATACGAATGGTCGGAAAATGTAGTTAATGGTTTAAGTAATTAAGGGAAAATCAACCCAACTGAGTAAAAGTTCCGGAAGGGGTGGGGGTTTGTAGTATATACGTTTTTAGGGGTAGGTATTAGTTTTTTGCGATTTGCGGCTAAACTATGCATCCTGTCGAAAAAAGTTAAATGTAAAAGTTGTAGATAATAAAAATATCTTAAAATCTTTCTTATAGGACATTATTGACCATAACCACAAAACTATCGAGAAAAATGTAAAAAACCGGTTTTTCTGTTACAGCAGCATAAGAAATTCTATAAACTAGTTGCCCCAGAAACGAATATAATCTTATTGTTTGAGTCAATCAGATCCAAACGATTTAAAAAATACTCAAAATACAGATTTTAATAGATTCTTGGGGGCCACGAGTGAAAATTTGAATTTTTAGTACAAGTTATGGTTAGGTTCGTGCTCAGCAAACCAAACTACATCAAAATAAGGTTTTGTTACACTTCTACGATAAATGGGGTTAGAACCCGTTAGAACGGACTATAAAAAGAAATACTTTTTGGGAGTTTTTGTATAGGTTAGGGACGACGTGTGAATCTTTTAGTTCATAGGCAGGTTATATACGTGCTCTGAAAATAAAAATATATACATCGCAGTGCGGTTTGTTACATTTTTATTATAAGTTGTGTGATCGTTATTTCAAAACACAAATTTTTGAAAGGTTTTAAGGTTAGGGACAAAAAGGAGGCTTCTTACTCAGAAAAAAGATTATATTCGTATTCAGCAAGCAAAGATATATCATAAAATGGTTTCAATTAAATGATCTGATGAGTTTACAAGTGAAACATCGGAAAAAATATAGGCTTTCACGATGAGGTGATTGATTGCGGCTGCCATATTTCTCCGCCATTTTGAATTTCAGGAAAATACCAAACAGCATAGAAAGCTCTATAAATAAAAATAAAAATAAATAAATAAGATTTACATTAAAACAGAAGCTGAATTAGTGTTTTTATAAAAACTACTTGAAATAAATTAAATAATTATCAGCATTTTACAATTTTACATATTGAATGAAACTCTATAAAGTAAGCTTCAATTTGGACCATAAACAAATTTTTTACAACTAATATAAAATTTTGGACACAGTCTTGATCCATTTGATAAGGAAAGTCAATCCGTATACTCCCCCTGTACTGTTGAATTGATGTTTTCTAATTGTTTACTAAATCAATTATGGCCCTAGTTAAAAATTGATTTATGATTATTAAAAATCCAAAATAACCTGAGAAATAGGTAAAACGGGCATAATGGTACATTATGTAAAACCCATATATTGACGATAAAAAAAAGCTTGTACTAAAAAAACGAATACGCCCCATGGGGTTTAAGCCTGAACTTTAAACTACACAATATGGAGTATAATTACAGCTGTGTCTCAAACTTATTGACTTATGGCCTCTAGAGTAATTGACCTTGAACTTTGACCTTTTTTAACACATCATCAACTTTGAAACCGTTTAGCTACTAAAGCCAAGAGTAACCCATGCTGTTTTAAATTTTTCTAAGCATTTTCATATGTTGTGTAATTAACCCATTAGTTCTTGCTCGCCAAAAGTTGCAACGAAAACAACATTTTCGAATGACCTTTGTCCTCAAAGCCATGAGTAAGCCACCAAAATATTTATGCTTACATCTACCTAGTATCAAGTAGAATCCATACTAAAAAATGTCATGGGTGACTCATGATTTTATGAAGTCGAATGATCATATAATTTATACGATTTAAATGTGTTCTTAAACTGTCACCTTTATTCAAGGTCAAACGCGCCAGCTTTATGAGCTGGTAAATTGCACTTTATCTTATCACAGTACTACATATATCCTGAAAATTTTAGAAAAATCGAAGGTATAAAATACCAAAAGTGTCCAACTTTAAATAAATGACTCTTAAACTATTTTCACTAACGTACTATCGCAACTTTACATTAACGCAGATTCAAATAAAACTAACTAATTCTACAAGAGGGAATTCCTCATATACAATCAAAAAGGAAAAAGATACTCTGCGCAAAAAGTGCAAATTTAAAGTGACTAGTGAATGTAGTGCTATACAATGTGAAGAAAACTGAGGTTTTTTTTTAAATGGGCTGGTTAAGAGATATGAAGAAGAAGAGCTTCTTAATGAGCTGTGTGATGTCAACCACTTTATTGATCAAAATGATAAAATGAAGATATTATACTGCAAGCAGAATAGGATAACTAAAAAGTGGATGATTTCTAAATGGAGGGGTCTGGTAGTACGTTTGTGAAGCTTGTGGACGGATATGTGAATCTGGGCTGGGGCTCTATCTATGTCAAGGAGGATTTGTTTGTGCTAAGGTGTTTTAAATGTCAAAGTTATCATCATGGTTCGAGAGAATATAAGGAAAATGAAGTTTGTGTAAACTTTGCAGGACGTCATAATTTCAGGTATTGTCCGAAAAACATCACCAAATGTAATAACTGTGATATTTATTATATAAGGTTTAATGTTCAAAAGTCGATTGAACATAGTTTTTTTTTATTCAAAGTTTTTTTTTATTCAAAATTAGGCATGTTTAGGTTTAGTGTTAATTATAATAAACTATAAATTAACGTCTCTGAATATTCGAAGATACCATGCCAACTAGGGATTAGGATTAAGTTTGAATATTTATTCAGTTTGTTTAAGAAATTTATGGACGCTAACTTTTTGAAATTGTGAGTATCTATCAGGGAAAGCCCATGAAGGTAAGGCATTCCATAAATGAGAGACTCTGTTGAAAAAATCACGCTGAAATGCAACAGTTCTGCACCTTTTATATGAACTGAAAAAGGATGGGCAGCAAAATTTGCTCTGGTGTTACGCGATAGGTTTTCTAGTTCAGCTAAAATAGATTTGATCTCATTGGAAGTTTGTTCATCTATAACGTATTTATAGAAAATTGTCAGATTAGCAACATTTCGTCGGTGCTGCAAGGAATCAAGCTCATTAGTAAAAGTTGAGTTGCCAATCAGTTTAACAGCTCTACGCTGAACAGAGTCAAGACACTTTAAACTACTAAAATATGCGCCACCCCAGATGTGAGAAGAGTACTCCAATACAGAGACGTATAAATGATTTATATATTAAAAGAAACTGTTCACTATTGAAAAATTTACGACATCGTCCCAAAAAGCAAATTTTTTGAACAGCGTTCTTAGCTAGGTTAAAAATGTGGTAAAAAGTATTTTTTATGTTTCTATTTATGCGAGCGAACAACATGAGATCGGCTCCAACAGTTGATTCTACAACTGTGTTCTGCATTCCTAATATAATCCTCAAAGCGACACTAAACAGTAGACAGACATTTAATATTTGTCATCTCAATTCTCAGAGCATTCTTCCAAAAATGGATGATATATAAAGTCAATCTTCGCTAATGTAAACACACATGCTATATGCGTCTCCGAAACATGGCTAAAGTCTTATATGTCTGATAAGTCTATAGCCCTTGAAGGTTTTAATATTTTCAGGAATGATAGAGCATTGAAGAGGAGAGGGGGTGTGTGCATATACATCAAATCATCAATTCCTTCGAAAGATGTTTATAAGACTAAAAATTTAAACTTTGATATTCTCTTCATCGAAATAATTGTTTCGGGTTCGAAGATAATACTAGGGGTGGGTTACAATCCACCACTAATCTGTTGAATGAGGTTGGAACTATTTTTAACGACTTGTCTATTAACTACTCTGATTTTATCCTGGTGTGTGATTTTAACTATGATTTAAAGTGTGTGCGTAAGGAAGCTAAGGAGTTCAATGATCTTGTAAATAGATTCAATATACGTGTATGTAATAATGAGCCTACGCATTTCACTGCGACATCTTCATCCCTGCTAGTCCTTGTATTATGCAACTCTGACAGGGTTTCTTTTCTTAATCTAAATCAAGCACCAGGAATCTCTCGACATGATTTTATATTCATGGCTTATAACATCGTGCCACCAGTTGGTAATAATACACTTACTTACAGAGACTTTGATAAAATAAACTATGCAAAATTGATAACATCTTGCAATGGCTTACGGCCTACCATGCGACGGTACAATCAATTAATGATATAGTAAATGACATGTTTGAAGGGTTTGTGCCCCTGAGAACTATTGTTAATCATCGTCATCACCGGGATGGTTTTCTGCAGAAATAAAAAGTGGTATTATGGGATAGGGACAAAGCTTTTTTGTAGGTGGACTTGATTTCATACAGATGAGAACAGGAAAGTATGCACTTGTCTGAGGAATAGAGAATTATCTGCTAACAAACGATTTATTATCGGAATTCCAGTCTGCCTATCGATCAGGTCATAGTACTACTTCTGCCTTACTGAATATTACAGATGATATTAGACGCAACGCGGATGCTAACGAGTTTGCTGTTCTGGTACTTTTGGATTTTTCAAAAGCATTTAATTCCATAAACCTTAAGAAACTATGTAGAGAGCTTTCAAGACTTTACAACTTCTCATCATCTGCCTCTAAGTTGATTTATTCTTATTTGTTGGGAAGAACACAAATAGTTGAGATTGGTAGTGTGCAGTCAGATGAAATGTCATTATATGAAGGTGTACCACAAGGGTCTGTTTTGGGACCTCTGTTATTTTCACTTTTTGTAAACGATATCTTTTCTTGCTTAAGTAAGGTTCTCTAAGTTTCATATGTACGCAGATGATCTCCAAGTTTATTTGGGTGATGAATTTAAAGCAAGAGTTTCTTGTTTGGAAAAGTTGAATGAGGACCTTAAGAGAATTTTGAAATGGGCACATGATAATGACTTGCTTCTGACAAAACTCAATCTATTATTATTTATAAACATAATGTGTTGAATAGTACTTTTCCTAATGTTGTAATGGATAATGAGGTGATTAATTACTCAACTTCTGTGCGAAATCTCGGGCTTATTGTTGACTCTACACTGTCCTGGGAGGAACATATTGATACAATATGTAGTCGTGTATATTTTTTTTCGTTTTCTATGGAAATTAACGGCATCTACTAGTGTGAAATTGTGACATAGGCTATTTATGGCTTATGTTTTGCCACATTTTTTGTACTGCGATATAGTCTTGTTTGGTATGTTTGATAAATGGATGCATAGGTTAAGAATGTTGTTCAATGCAGGTGTAAGATATGTATTTTCGCTGAGAAAATATGACCACGTTTCGGCTTTTTCTAAACTAATCCTTGGATGTGAAATTGAAAAATACTTTGAATTTCGTACTTGCTTACACATATATCCATAAGATTTTAAACAACAAGAGTCCTCCATATCTACATAGCAAACTTATGTTGTCCAACTCTAGGCGAACCGGGCATGTTGTACTACCTACAAATAGGATTCGTATTTTAAACTCCTCATTTTTTGTTCTTGGTGTTAGTATGTAGATGTACAACGCGTTACCGCAGACTATTCGGTCGTCAAATATTAAATATTTTATTCGTCTCTACAAAAAATATTACAATTTTGAAATATGTTTGAACGAGGATTAATCCTGATTACTCTCTATCATATACATGGAATCTGTGTTGTGGAACCTCGTCTCGCTTACTCAGAACGCTTTATATATTTTTAGACTATATGAAAATTGCACTAATGATTTGTTTGTTAAATGACTGTTATAATTAATTAATTTTACTGCAAGTTGCAATATGTAATAATTATAAAAATTTATCTTTTTTTTCTCACTTTTGACTAGTATAAGATATTCTTAATGTAAATATAAGCCTATAGATAGAGCTTAATTACATAAATAAATAAAATAAATAAATAAATAAATACATTTCTAGATTATTAGAGGTCATTTTCTTTAGAAACCTTGATATGAGAAAATATAAGAATATTCCATAACATTATTTTACCTAACATGTTGATTTGATTCATAAAATAATTCAATTTTCTTTCATGTTGGCCCTTGTTCTAAGAAACGAATGTGACCTTGATTTTATTTTTGAAATATTGTACTTCGAAAATTGAAGGTGAATTGAATACAATTTTTTCTACTCCTATCACAGTAAATTATAAATTACATCACACTATCCATGACATGTAAATTGATTATTTCAAATAGCGTGCGGTAAGTAAAAAAAAGCGTGCGTTAATGGATTTTCATATACAGGGTGAGTTTTTTAAAAAATGCCAGGCTTTTATCTCGAGAACCATGCTAGATGGGACAAAATAACCCATGGTGATATTTGTTAAGCGTCGAGGGGGACGTCCAATGGTAATATTGAATGACCTTGAAACTCATAAGTATTGGAGATATATGCCAAAATAGGTTTTTTTAAAATTAGAACTTATACATTTAATATTTTTTTTTAATTAAGTAAATCAAACTACACACTTTTTGCCTACAAAATTTTTTTGTAAAGTGTACGATTTTGTAGATATGACGAAAATTGATTTGCACTAAAGCAAACGTGTCTTCGCTAAGTTCTTCAGAAAAAAAATAAAATTTCGATAAATTAAAAAAAAACAATGAAAATCATTCATTAATTTAAATATTATTGCATCGTGGTCTACTGCGTGAAATTGATTTTCGTTGTTTTTTTTTGATTTATTGAAATTTTATTTTTTTTCTGAAGAACTTAGCGAAGACACGTTTGCTTTAGTGCAAATCAATTTTCATCATATCTACAAAATCGTACACTTTACAAAAACATTTTGTAAGCAAAAAGTGTGTAGTTTGATTTATTTAATTAAAAAAAAATATTGAATGTATAGGTTCTAATTTAAAAAAAACCTATTTTGGCATATATCTCCAATACTTATGAGTTTCAAGGTCATTCAATATTACCATTGGACGTCCCCCTCGACGTTTAACAAATATCACCATGGGTTATTTTGTCCCATCTAGCATGGTTCTCGAGATAAAAGCGTGGCATTTTTTAAAAAACTCACCCTGTATACAGGGTGATTTTTTTAACCTGAAACTTTCAAATATCTCGAAAAATAAGCACTTTACGGAAAAAATGTCCATAATCAAAATTTAATCATACCACAGGGGAAACACATTAGTGCAAAAAAATAGTCCCCCACTCCCCCTCTTTGTAGGTGGGCGGGGGTAACTTTGAATCCAAAATAGGAACCCCAATTTTTTATTGCAGATACAGATTCTACGGCATAAAATACGTACGATTTGACTAAAAAAATTTGTTCAATTCATGATAGATGGCGCTGTAATCGACGAAATTCAATTTTTTCGATTTCTTTTACTAAGAACATATGCCTACGATTTTGTAATACATTTGAAATAAAAAGTATCACGTTTTCATTGTAAAAAGTTTATTAATGTAAATGGCTGGTGAATAAAGAAATTTTAGCTTAAAATAATTGTTCAAAATGATGGCCCTCAATTTCAATGCACTTATTAATCCGCTCTTGAAATGACTGTACACAACTGAGAAGTGTGTTTGCTTGAATTTCGGCACAAGCATTTTTGATTCGCCCAATCATATTCTCACGTGTTGTTGGTTCTTGTTTGTAAACATTCTCTTTGAGATAGCCCCACAAGAAGAAATCTGTCGAAGTATGATCTGGTGATCTGGCAGGCCAATTTACATCTATCATGAATCGAACAAAATTTTTTAGTCAAATTGTACGTACTTTTAGCCGTAGAATCCGTATCTGCAATAAAAAATTGGGGTTCCTATTTTAGATTCAAAGCTACCCCCGCCCACCTACAAAGAGGGGGGGTGGGGATTATTTTTTTGCACTAATGTGTTTCCCCCGCGGAATGATTAAATTTTGATTATGGACATTTTTTCCGTAGAGTGCTTATTTTTCGAGATATTTGAAAGTTTCAGGTTAAAAAAATCACCCTGTATATTACCGCAAGCTTTTAATAAAAAGAAAAATTTTTATTTAAAGAAAAATTTGACTTTTAAAAATTAAATATTTCAATTCATTTTGACATAATGCAAAACCTACCACAATTTGTAAACTATTTGCAATTAATTTATAATTAGTAGTTCATTTTTTCAAGTAATTATATGCGTTTGGGCATTAAAACAAAGTCGTAGAAAAAGTATATAACAAATCTCAAGTTGTAAAGCATTTTCCAGGCTCGTTAAAATATTACACTCGACGCTCCACTCGACACTCCATGCTCGTTAAAATACTTACAACTCTAGATATGTAATATACTATTACATATCGAGGGCTGAAAGTAGAAGATTACGCCAGCGGTTCATATTGAAGCCCGACGCGAAGCGAGGGCTTTTATTGAACCAAGGGCGTAATCTTCCTTTCAGCCTGAGTGTATGTACAACGTTTTACGCACAACTGCACAACTTTATTGTAGTATAAATCAATTTTTGAATTTTTTAAACTCGCTAGACATTTTGAAAATTATGCTAAACATGCCATGATTTTCTCTATAAACTTCATACAATAATTTATTTGTTTGTTCTAATTTTATGAATATTTTACGGGTGATTATTTTACGGGCGGTAAAGTAGAAAAATATATGAATATTTCATATAGCAACGGGATTTTATTTTACGGGTGTAAAGTTCAACTTTCAGCCACGATAACTAGGATGTAAAATGTGTTTTACGATTTGTTTGTGCGTAAAATGTGTTTTACAATTCAGTTGTGCGTAATAATTATTTATGTTCCAAAATTGTAGTTATGAATTTCAGCCCGAGTAAGAATTTATGACAACAACTCACGAGGGTTGACATTAACTTTACGTCTGTGGTAAGGTACATACAACATTTTTTACACTTCATTTTATTTATTAATTTTATTAAAAAATATGCATAGGTTTTATAACAAAAAAAGGCGTAAAGTAACAATAAAAGAGCATTAAGTAATAAAGAGAGGACGTAAAGTAAGGAAGAGTAAACTAGTTCATTATAATATACAGTGGCGGATTATGCCTTTGAGGGGCCTTAGACGGAACAAAATTTTGGGGCCAAATTTAAGATTTTACCAAAAATTTTATATGTATTTCTGACTAAAAAAACATTTTTATTCTTTAAATTTGGATGGATTTTAAGCATACAATAATAGATTTCAATTCTACACGTTCAAAAGTTTTCATTTATTTAGTTAAATATGAAATTAATCTAAAATGTATCTAAAATGTAAAATATAAGAAATCAAAATTGATAAAACGATATATACAACTAAAGCTAAAACACATATTATAGTTGTTCCATCATATTATAGTTGAAAAACGTGATCTACGCAGGTGAAAAAGTCGAGATTTTAACTTGACCATTTTTGATTTTCCTGAAACTTGGCATATAAGTAGTATGGACGACAAAATAAAAAATAGAACTTATTTTAAAATTTTTTTAAAGTGCATAATTTGAGCATAGGGGGCGGGGCACCCCAACATTCATGAAAAATGAAAATTCTGCCAATCCGTTGTATTTTTAAAGATAGCGCTACGGTCGAAGATCAATTGGAATTTAATTAACTTTTTTTCTAAAAATAGTTCTATTCTTACTCTAAAATAAATCAAATTTACAAAGAGGCTAAAATTCTTAATCTTGAGATACTTAATTTTTAAGATTTTTAGTACGACTGAAATTCGAATTTTTCTTCATTTTTTCAAACAACTTCCATTAACAAAAAATTTTAAAATCAATTAAATTTTAACTTTTTTTTTTAAATATACACAGTTAAAAAAAAATTGAATTTGTAATGCGAATTGCTACACATTTAGGTCCTACGGAAGTTTCCATTACAAAACAACACAAAGCTTGCTATATAAAGTTAAACTAATGCTCTTTGCATCAATATTTAACAGAGTACTTGGAGTAAAATATAAAGCTTGTTGTTTAAAAATTTCTGTTATTTGCAATAAATAATATAACGCGCAACATTTTTTAAGTTTTAATGCAAATTACATCATAATTTCGAGTTACTTTGATTATTACGCACCTGCCTAAATTAATCAAATTAAAATAAAAAAATTACAACGGAAAAAATTAAAACATACGTATACCACCTTAATCACTATTATTATAGACTTTCAACTGAGAAGCGATAACTAAAACATACATGAAACGATTTTAACTATGTATTTCTAAAATGGATAATACTCTAGTGAATTTTGCAATTTCATGAAATTTTTAATGTATTAAATTGTAGTAAGGTGTATTACAACTTCTAGTTGTTCTATAGAAATAAATTATGATGCAAGAGTTGTTTTAAATTTTATAGATATGCATAAAAATTAGGTTTAATGCAACATCTACTTTACATTTCAATAATAACCTGCAACGCATAGCTCCTATTGCAAGACTTGCTTTAAATATTGCAGTTACTTTTTCAACTGTGTAGTTCTAACCTTACTTTAAAATATATCAAATTTACAAAGACTCGTTAATTCGTGTTCTTGAGATATTTAATTTTAAAGATTTTTAGTCCGATTAAAATTCTAATTGTTCATTATTTTCTCGAACTTTAGTGGTTAAAATTTTTTGATGATATAAATTGTTCGAAAAAATAATGAACAATTAGAATTTTAATCGGACTAAAAATCTTTAAAATTAAATATCTCAAGAACACGAATTAACGCATCTTTGTAAATTTGATATATTTTAAAGAAAGGTTAGAGCTATATTTAAAAAAAAAAGTTAAAATTTAATTGATTTTAAAATTTTTTGTTAATGGAAGTTGTTTGAAAAAATGAAGAAGAATTCGAATTTCAGTCGTACTAAAAATCTTTAAAATTAAATATCTCAAGAACAAAAATTAACGCCTCTGATTTAATTTGTAATATTTTAGAGTAAGGATAGAACTATTTTCAGAGAAAAAAATTAATTAAATTCCAATTGATCTTCGACCCTAGCGCCATCTTTAAAAAAGTTTTTTTAATATTTTCATTTAAAAATTAATTAAAAAACAATAAATTAATTTTTTTTCAAAGGACTAACTAATTATCTATGAAACAAAAAAAGTTTGATAAAATCGGTATCGCCGTTCTTGAGCAATCTAATTTCGAAGTTACATCGGATTGGCAGAATTTTCATTTTTCATGCATGTTGGGATGCCCCCTATGCTCAAACTTTAAAAAAATTTAAAAATAAGTTGTATTTTTTATTTTGTCCATACTACTTATATGCTAAGTTTCAGGAAAATCAAAAATGGCCAAGTTTTCACAACTCTGTCTAGAACTCGTTTTTCATCTATATGGAAACCCCTTTCAAACGTTAATCCAAATGAAGAATTTAGGATGTATTGTAAAAAATACATGGATTTTAAGCATACAATAAAAGATTTCAATTCTACACGTTCAAAAGTTTTCATTTATTTATTTAAATATGAAATTCATCTAAAATGTGCAATTATATGCTTAAGATTGAGGTTTTCATTTTAATGCTTTCAATAAATTGTAGGTCTTAAAAGTAATTCAAAATCATTGATGAAAACTTAAAACTCAAATATACTTCAAATACCCAAAAAATACTTATCTGGATTTTATGTTTTTATCAATAATTTTGCAATTAATATAATAACAGCCCATAGCAAATAAAGTTTTAGTATTAATATTCATTCGTAACCAGCGTTTCGAACCCAGAAAAATTTGGGTGCAGGTTTAGGTTCTGGTTCAATACATTAAAATTTAGTGGGTTCAGGTTCGGTTCGGGTTTGGGTTCGGGTTCAAATTTGTTACAAAAAACAACAATTTTTTCGAATTTTTTTTATGAATTCATTATTTTTTTATTGAGAATTTTTGATATCAATTAAACTCAAGTAAATAAAAGAAGTAATTAGAATTTTTGCAATTCAAAGGTATATGGTTTGAAGTTTCTAAGAAAAAAACTTCAATTCACATTTTTTGTGTTTCGGATGAATTCGAACCTTCCCCGTCAGTGCCCGGCTCGAATACTTGGGCAGACACGCTATCGATTACGCCGTTGAGGCGATGACAATTTCGAAGTTGAAACTTCTTCATCACTTATTTATTTTTGCTTAAGTTAAATTTTTCCACTGTCATTAGACTCCATATTATGGAAATGTTTTTACATTATATGGGATTTTTTTATTTTTATTTTATTTTTATTTTTTTTTATTTTTTTATGTTACATTACATACCGTATTTATGTTACACACATATTTATTTTGGGAAAAAATTTTCATTTAATTCTCACTAATCACTATTCTCTACTGAATCAAATAATAACCAAAATAATCTTGTTTGAAACAAAAAAAATTCTGCGAAATATGAAATTTCTTACGCAAACTTCCTAAATTTCCTATATTAAAAATTGAACCTGAACCGCGTTTTTGATTGGGTTCGGGTTCACATAATTTTAAAAAAATTTTGCTCCGGAGCGGGTTCAGGGTTCGGGTTCGGTTCGGGTTCGAAACCCTGTTCGTAACAGTGGAGCTTTTCAAAACAAAATGTTTTTTCTACGATACAAATTGGAAAACGAATACATTAAAAAATTATAAAACTATCAAATTAGAATTATTAAAATAAATACATGAAAAAAAGTAATACAAATTGACAACCTAACACTTTTAAATGTGGGATAATATAAAAAAAATCTTTAGGTTTAAAAACTTTGGTTGGATGAACGCAGTCATCTGATATTTGAATACCTATAAAATATCATTACTATTTGTCGCGAGGGGGGCCAAATGTGCATGTGGGGCCCGAGGCGGCCGCCTCTTCCGCCTCTATGGTAATCCGCCACTAATATAATATAGAAATTATAAAAAAGTAAATAGAAGATAGATAATATAGAAAATATAAAAAAGTATTAATTAAACAAACAGGATTTGTTAAAAACTATAACAATAACAATTGTGTAGAAATATGAAATTTTGACAATCAATATGCCAATATCGATATTTTTGATAATATGAACCCGATGCTTCAGATATTGAGGGTGACAATTATAGAGTGTCAGATTTTTTGCATTATGGAGTGCCTGGATCCTTTAACCCTAGCATAGCGTATCTTGATAAGCAATGGTTGCGAATAAAATCAAGCGTTGATCGCAGTTGGTGCAAAAATCGTTTTTCAGATCTTCCATCTACCTGACTATATGCACTTAGACTACATATATTTAAATATAGAGAAAAGGTTGACCCAAAAAATGTATGAAGAGAGAGAAAAAAATCAAAATATCAAATCTGTTAAAATAAATTTCACTTTTTTCCATTTTGATTTGCTTTTCACTGTTTATATTTATTATCACAAATTATTTTATTAAATTGTAAATTAAAAATGCATAATTCCAAATTTAAAATGCCAACAGTTTTTAAATGTTTTCTTTACAGTTGTGCTAATTTATACAAAATAAAATCATCCAATGAACCAGGAAGCTTCGTCCAATTGCCCTTTTGAGCACCTGCTATAAATGGTTAGGACGACTCATATACAACCGTATCGCACCCATCTTGAATGATCAGATCCCAGTCGAGCAAGCTGGTTTTCATAACAATGGCAGTTGCACTGACCAACTGCTCGCTTTCCATCCTATATCGAAGCTGGGTATCAAAAACAATTAAAAACGGCGCAGCATTCATCAATTCATCAATCTCACTGCAGCATATGACACGGTCTGGCGAATTGAGATTATGTATAAGCTGTTCAATGCAATACCTTGTAGCACCATCTCGCGTTTAATAAACAACATGCTGAGTAATGGTGTATTTAAAGTTCATCTAAATAATTCCTGTAGTAGGTCCAAAACGCTTAACAATGGTTTGCCATAGAGTTCCGTCCTGGCGCCGTTACTTTTTAATTTGTACATTCATAACATTCCTGACACAACATCAAAGAAATTTGGTTACGCTGATGATTGGACCCTTGCCACTCAAAATAAAGACATGGGTGTCTTGGAAGATTTGCTCTCAACTGGCGATAATAAATGACTATTTTTAGTAAAACCGAGAGTTCTTGTTTCCACCTAAACAACAAACTGGCAAAACACGAACTATCAGTGTTATTTAACGGCACTGTCATTAAATACAATCAACAGCCAAAGTACCTGGGCATTACTCTCTATAGAACTCTTTCTTTTAAACTCCATCTAGAGAATACGCCAAAAAAATTAAAACGAGAAACAATGGATTGCACAAACTGGCAGACTCGACATGGGGTGCTACTCCAGCTACCCTCCGCCCAACTGTTATGGTCTGCTTTACTCAGTGGCTGAGTATGGCGCACCAGTCTAATTGAATAGCACACATACTCAAAAAGTTAACTGCCAGCTGCATGCTACGATGCGTACTATAAGTGGTACTATCAGGTCCACTCCTTTACCTTGGGGCCCTGTGTTAAGCAATATCGCTTCACCTGCACTCAGACGCTCGCATGCCCTCATGCGTGAACATAAAAAGGTAACCAACAACATCACGTTACCTTTGCACGAATATTACGGTGACCACACTCGTTGTCGGTTGACGTCAAGAAAGCCTCAACACAAAACTGCCAGCACCCTACCTGCAACTAATTTTAATATCTTAGATACCTGGGACACTTCCTGGAAACATTACAACACACCTGGCCTTTCTAGTACTAACCCAACTTCTACCCAACCTGGTTTCGATTTGCCACGTCATACCTGGACTACACTAAACCGAATAAGAACGAATCATGGACATTGCTGATTCTTTCTACAAGTGGGGCATTTCAGACTCCCCTCTATGTGACTGCAGAGCTCCACAGCAAACCATAAAACACATTGCAACTGTATGTCCAATTCGACGATACAATGGCGAAATCTCAGACATCTATTTGGCAACTCACGATGTAGTAGCATGGATAGACTCACTCGATGTAAACATCTAATGTTCAAATGTACTGCCCAATGTTCAAATATTTTGCTTTTTACTTTTTAACTAAAATACGCGCAATCAAATCGATTGTAAGCTCATTTAATGTGTATTCATGTTTTGTTTTAGGTAGATTTCAGAGGTAGAGGTCAGAGGTAGATTTATTTTTAATGTGTCACAAAAAAACCATATGCTAAATAATAAATATAAAATGAATGACAATAAATACGAGAGCAATTTAAAATTATTGAGTTAATTCCAGTAATTATTTAAGTAAAATATTTTATAAAGAACAAGCAATGTCTAATGACATGAACAAATATTTATGTTTTGTATTTTTTCTTAAAGTTTATTATAACCGTTTGATGGCAAACTTTTTTCATTATTGACAAATTCAATTTTCATTCATGAAATTTAAAAAACTATGTTTGGCTATAACAAAATCGAATCGAACTGTTTCTTTTAATTTTATGAACAAAGCGCAGGGTTGGAGGAAACTATTGTTTTTTAAGGAAAATGATTTCTCTTGTTGTTTTAAAAAAATTTATACTATGGGAAGAAAATTCGGTTTCTTAGAGAGTAAAACCGACAACAAAAATACGATTTAACAGATTTGTTAGAAGATTGGTTATGGCTAGTTAGCCAATTACCTGATATTTGTCATATGTTAAGCGTTGAATCGATACACATGTATCCATTCTTCTTCGACGTAATAATTTTAATATGAAACTCTAATTTTTATTACCAACTTTTTATACACCTTTTCGTTAAAAAAACACCCGATCTTTACAAACACCGGTTTGTTGTTTTTTTTACGTTTTGTTATTTTATTTCATTTTGTTTTATTTTACTTTAAATAGTTTATTCACTCCACTTCCACATGAACGTACGCGATTACTTTTCAATCAAAAACGAACAATCAGTAATCACGTAAATTTAATATATGAATTTTGAGTCAGTTTCTTATTAGTACTTGAAGTGATAAAATGTGTAACACCTAAGTGAGTGGTTGTAAAAACTGGTGATTCAAAAATTTTGATTGATTGTTGTGATTGTGTCAATTATATTGCAAAACTATGATGGAAACATACACCTCCGTTGGATGACTATAGTGTTGTTTTGTTACTTAAGGAAACTAAAAAGTTTTTGTTAAAGAAAGAATAATATAAGTGAAATTTTCAATTAGTGAATTTCTTTTTGTTGTTATATTTCAAAACATACATTCATATATTGTTTGTTAAAAAAATAAACGATTATAATTATTATTCGCATGCGTATAATAAAAAAAATCCAGTGTTCCCATTTAACATAAATACTTAGCCAGCTTGAAAATTATTATATTATAGAAATAAAATTAAAATCGACAATCGTCAGTATGTCTTCGGATAGATACCACAAGTATGTTTGACATATGTCATATAAAACTATATAATATGACGTCATAAAATTATATTTTGGTTTGATTTAAACATAAAACTGTTATTTTTTGTCTGTTTAGATTTTAGACTGATATTGCATTTTTTATGAAATAGGAACCTTTAAATGATTCATTGAGATCAATTTTTCGTTGGTTTAGTAAAATTGTTTGTTTTTGTTGTTGTTTATATTTTCTTAACTTACCAATTAATTATATTGATTATTATATTATATTATATATTATAATATCAAAATTTTTCAAATTCTTATCAGTGTTTGATAATAATCGTTTCAATTTTATGGTGGATTTTAATATGTGACTCTTTTGCTAGTCAATCATAAATACGAACATAATTGAAGTGATTTTATTATTTTTAAAATAAATAAAACCTTAATAATGAATATAAAAGCGTTGGACCACTGATTGAAAAACAAGAATTCGATCTTTTATTTGCGCTATGATATGAGACCAACGATTTTTTGCATCGCTGTCACCAATTTTTACGAAATCAAATAATTACTGGCTTTTATTTTGGTTAGTGTATGACGATATAGAATTATGAGATAGATAAATGTAACTAATACCATTGAAATATTGCTTTTCGTAGGGTTCCGAAATCTTTACCTTTAGCACCTCAATAAAAGTGGGTAAAAAAATTACTACAAAATAATATTAACATTAGTTTCTACATATATTTGATATTAAAAATATTTATTCTTTTGTTATCAATAGCTGGTCTTATCAATTGATAATTAAACAAAGCGTTTGGAATCAATATTACACTAAATAATTGTATTGTTAAATTGAAAATTGTTTTTTATTACTCTCATTACATTTGAATTTTGATAAGATAACATTTGCAAGCATTTTGCATTAAATCATCAATATGTAGATATTTTGTTTCAATTTCAATTCTCTAACGCACGCAGAAAATACTATCTAACCAGGAATGTATGATTTATCACATCACAAACTCACAGGAGTTGTGTGAGTTTTTGATTCATTCGGTTCTTTATCAACTTTTGGTAATTTTTAATGGATCCCAAATTGTTCATATAACCTTCCTCTCGCATGTAGATAGCTGCAATCAATGGAATCATTTGTTCAGCTTTTAGTTCGATTAGTAAGTAAGTGCTGCGAATCTTTCCTTGATTGGTTACTGTTCTTGTGGGTATATAATATTTGTTGTTATTCCATTGTCTGTGCAGATATAGAGATTGTCTGGTTTTTCGCCTCTTGAACACGATCTCTTCCTTGTACGTGACTGTCTCGTTAATTTCGTTGATGTCTCTGGTTTCAGTCGAAATAACAGCTTGCTCACTTTGCTAATCGTGATTCTTATCAATGGTTTGAATATTGGGAAATACTTGTTCAAATAATTCTTCTTTTGACGATACTAAATTGCAGATGTTATGAGACAACGCGTTTCATCGTGAGATTAGATCAACCTTTCGGGCACCTTTCCGTTCTCAATTTTCAGCAATTTATGTGATTATATCTCAGTTGATTGTTTATTTTGCAACAAGAACCGCATGTTTGTACTTTGTAGTTAATTTTAACCTCTTGGCGTGTCACCTCAAAGTGGATTATTTTAGGCAAGCATTTATGTCATCCGCATCAAGGAACTATAGGTAATATTTGCCTGAAATCTCCTGCAAGCAACATTAGTGCATTCCCTAAAGGTCTTATCTTTTCACGTAAATATTACAGTGATCGATCAAGAGCTTCAACAGATTTTTGTGAACTATTGTGCATGCAACTTAAAAAATAATTTTAAATTTCTACATTACTTTGCCCATGCCGGCGGCATTGAAAATGTTGCACGTGGAAATTTCAATATATTTTATGTTCAATGTTAATTTCAAAGCGGAATAGCGGAATAAGCAGTTAATTTTTCCACCTGGTAGCAATGTCGCAGCTATTCTGAACGATGCAACAGCTAAAGCTATGTCATTTTGTGATCGACTTGCTGTCAGAATTAAACTAATTAAAAACGTCCAGTTCCTACTAGTGTATCTAAAGAGAAGATTTCTCTAACCCTGTTATTGAAAATTTACATTATTTTACCGTGAATGGTTTTTTTGCTTAAGTGTTAACTCTGCAATATTTGATATCACATATGTTAAATCAAATATTGCAGAGTTAACACTTAAGCAAAAAACCATTGTATGTACAACAAAAAATCATACGTATTGTAATTTTGTTCACGACGCAATTCCACATCGAACAAAGCAGAAGATGGATTCGGCGAAGGGATTCTAAATAGAATAACAACTTCTTCTTTTCTTCTAGTTCTTTTTGCAGTTTGTTTACGTAATCTTGGACATATAATTTTGGCGATGAATAATCCCAAACATCAGATCACCAGGTAGCCTTAAATCATTTCCAAAGATATTTGTAGCTAGTGTCGTTTTGGTTGTACCATGCACTGCTTATATATAAGGCATCAGGAATGACGGAATGTGACGGTCCCAATCACGATGATTCTTGTTTACTAGGTTTCTCTTTTCTGATTAGGGATGTGAAGCAGTTGTTCTAATTTTATTGATTCCACCCAACTGACAGATTTCGTGAAATATTGTAGATTCAAAATTTCGTCCTTGATCTGTGTGAATATCCATCGGTACTCCGTAGCGACTTATCCAATTGCTAACTACTACTTCAGAGTGACTTATCCAATTGCTAACTACTACTTCTTGGTTTGGTATTGCACAAACCTCTCGCCACTTGCTAAAATAATCCATTATGACTAGCATATATTTGTTTTTGTTATCAAAAGTCGGAAATGGTCCAGCTACATCCATTGCAATTCTCTCGAATGGTGCTCCTACATTATAATGCCTTATGTTACCACGACTTCTTCGTGCAGGTTAATTTGCAGCCGCACATTGATCGCATGCTTGACACCATTCTACTACCGATTGTCGTGCTCCTGACCAATAAAATCTACGTCGTACTTTAGCAAGAGTTTTGTTAATACCCAGATGACCGCCACTGGTTCCTCCAAGATATTCCTTTAGTACTTGAGGTATTCTTATTTTTGGAACTACTATCATTGATTCTTTAACTGTACCGTCAGGACTTTTCCAAATTATTTTCAAGCATCCATCTTCAATGCAGAGGCTGTCCCATTGTGACCAATATGTGACGAATTGTGACGAAATCATAAGCCTGTAAGCGTTCAAGCCGTCGTGCTACTTGTCCCTTCAAATTCTTAAATTGTAGTAGTCACCTCAATACGCCATGATCAGCTCTCAAATAAAATTGTTGACCGTACAAATATTTGTGGAAATGTCTTACACATTCCACTATACCCAGCAATTCTTTACGGGTTACACAATAATTTCTTTCTGGCTTGGACAGGATCTTTGAGTAATAAGCTATTGCTTTCTCTTGTCTATCAATTTCTTGAGATAACGCTACTCCTATACCATCATTGCTGATATTAGTGTCTAATCTTAATTTAAAATTTGGTATAGGACAAGCCAGAACTGGTGCAGTGCACAATCTTCCTCGAAGTTCTACAACCGCATCTTCTTGCTGTTCGGTCCATTCAAATCCTTTATCCTTCCTCTTGAGCTCATGCAGACTCTTAGCAACATCGGCAAATCCTGGTACAAAGCGTCGGTAGTAAGTGCACAATCACAGAAAACTGCGAAGCTTATGTAAATTTTTGGATCTTGATCATTATTTTACTGCTGTGATCTTATATCATCTGTGTGTATTCCATTTTTTGTTATTTTGTGCCTCAAGTATTTTACTTCTTCTCTGAACAGTGTACATTTTTTTGGAATCAATTTTAGTCCTGCTGCTAGGATTCGCTCGAGGACTTCTTCTAAGTTCTTCAAATGATCGTCGAAATTCTTACCCATTACAATGATGTTGTCCAAGTACATAAAGCACTTCCTCCTATGTAATCCTTTCAGCCTACGTTCCATTAAACGTTCAAATGGTGCTGGAGCATTACACAGCCCGAATGGCATAACATTAAACGGCCATAACCCACTACCCACACTAAACGCTGTCTTTTCCCGATCCTCTTCTTGGACTTTTACTTGAAAATAACTACTTTCCAGATCTAATGTTGAGAACAATTTGGCACCTGTTAATGTGTCCAGGGTATCATCAATTCGAGATAATGGGTAGCTATCTTTCTTTGTTATTACATTCAGTTTTCTGTAGTCGACGCAGAATCTCATAGTTCCATCCTTCTTTCCGACTAAAACCACAGGTGAACTGCTTGGACTATCTGATTGCTCGATAACACCAGCCATTTTCATATCTTTTACCATTCTATCAGCATCTTCCCGTTTTGCTAATGGTAATCTTCTTGGTGCTTGGCGAATCGGCATATCTGCTCCCGTGTCAATTTTATATTTTACCATATTAGTTCTTCAGCTGTCTACAGAAAATGGACGAATAGCGTTTGAGAAACTGTTGAGCTTCTTTATTTCGTTCTTTTGTTAGCTCTGTTGTCCACATCTGTACTAGATTTTGTATTTCCCTCTTCTGCGTTTGATTTTCGACTTTCCTTTCTGTGTGGTGCTGTTCACATTTCACAACGGTAGCTACCTCTTCACATTTGCCGCCGATTGTTCCTTTCTTGAAGGTTTTAGTTTTGTTTGACAGATTTTGTGTACGGTATTTTTTAGTTTTTATGTGGTACAACTAATGTTTTCCCTATAATGATCTCTTGGTTTTGTAGACCATTTTCATTGCCTTCCACAACCCACAACCTTGGTGCCCTAGAATCTCCTTCCAATCTTCCCCAGACGATTGTTTCGGTATTAAGTGACTGCTTTTTGCGATGTTCCAATATTATTTGCATCATACTTGATTCTGCCCCTTTCATCTGAAGAGCCAACTACACGTTACCATACTTGAGTACTCCATTTCCAGCGTATATTACAAATCTATTCGGCCTCATGAAGTCATGTCCAGAATTACTTCATCAACGATGTCTGCTAATAGCACTTCATGCTGAAAGTGCGTATTCCCTATTCTTATATCAATCTTATTTCTCCTGATACTTGCACTTTCCCCTGTTGCTCTTTGTATTTGACATTTTTCTGCTGGTTGTGATTCTCCTTTTACTAAATCTGTACGGACGAGGGGTCCTCCCGACCTTTTTAATGTGTCACACTTTTTTCAATGTTTGTTGGGAGCACACAGCATTCGTTCGTGAACAAATTTTGATGACACTTTGGAAAAAAATGCAAACATGTATGGCAAAGAACTGATTAGTTTTAGAGCGATAGTAAACAAAGTGGTGGGGGGGTGTCCCATACACCTTTTTTTTTTAAAGCTCAATAACATCTGTACCTGATAATCGAATTGGATGAAACTTGGTACATAAGCATTTAGTATGATTTACAAAAATTCTGCATCCCAACTTTCGGTTTTTTACTGCCGGTAATTCCTTAATTGTTGGCAGTTTTTTCAGTATCTTTATGCACAATACAGCCTACAATAATGAAGTGATTATGATGAAACTTATGGAAAAGGGTTCAATTAGTGTGAGAAGATAATTATCATCTTTTGGGACACATTGATCAAAGTGGCGGGAGGTCTACCATACAACTGCTGACTTTTCACACTTTGTTTTTAAAGTTTGTTGGGAGCATACAGACTTCATTCATTAATCAATTCTAATGACACTTTGGAAAAAGATGGGGACTTAAATGACAAGAAACTGATTAGTTTTTGGTAATATTGGGATAAGTGGTACGGGATCTCCCGTACACCTGTCTTCTGTGTCACACTTTTTTCAATGTTTGTTGGGAGCACACAGCATTCGTTCGTTAAATAATTTTGATGACACTTTGGAAAAAAATGCAAACATGTATGGCAAAGAACTGATTAGTTTTTGAGCGATAGTGAACAAAGTGGTGGGGGGTGTCCCATACACCAGTTTTTTTTAAAGCTCAATAACATCTGTACCTGATAATCAAATTGGATGAAACTTGGTACATGAGCGTTTAGTATGATTTACAAAAATTCTGCATCCCAACTTCCGGTTTTTTACTTCCGGTAAAAAAAAAGTTTTTTTAATTGTTAGCAGTTTTTTCAGTATCTTTATGCACAATACAGCCTACAATACTTACTTACAATACATACTTTTTTCTTGCATTTTCTTTCAACAGCACCATCTTTATCTTCACTACTGCCTCCATCTGGATTTTCATCTCTGCTTCTTCTTGCCCTAAAAGATATTTTTCTGGATCCAATCCGAATGCTTCTATAGCTTAGCTTAATCTTTCTTTCAATTATTCTTGCTGGCCGTTGTTAAAAGATTCATTTGGTCCAATTCTCTTCTCAGATCTTGAATTTTTAATCCATTCAAATCTATCTTATTTCCAAATTTCACTTCAGACACCAGTTGTAACGTTCTTTTGCCGAGTTACTAGTATTTGGTTCGATCACTAAACCAGGATATTAAAACACAATGGAATTTCTACACATTATAATTTTTATTCGTTCAAGATTTTATTTCTTATAACAATATTTCTTCTACTAGTATTCCCCTCAATTATTCTTGTATTCACAATAATTCTTCTCTTATAATAATCTCTTACTATTGTTCACACTATCCCTTTTAATTCCTCACTTACAATAATATTTTACACTCATAATAATCTATTTTGACAACTTGTGTGTCACCGCTAACTTGTGTGTCACTCGCTTATATTACCGCTAAATTTATACTGATCCTATCCTCTATCACCATAAAAAAGCAATCCCAACATTTCTACCAAAACACAACCTTTTTGCCTTCCTTTATCAACATAATAACACGATCTTCCCCTGTTGACACAGGTGTGCGATCTATTCTTTTAAATTAATTTATTTTTTTGACTTACTTTAAGGGGTTTTATTTTATTTTCTATTCTTATTAGATAAACAAATATTTCCGGTTGCGTATTAATTTCCTTTGTTTTTGTTATCTTCATTTCGGTGTTTTTATATTCTTTTATACGTGGAACTATTCTCTCTAAAGCGTAGTTTTCTAGAATTATGTTCTTTTGGATGTCGAAGTGTATAATTGTCACAATATTATCGTATTAAACCCATTTTTCACCATCTGTGATGATTTGCTTCAGAAATGGTTCGATTTAGTTAGTTCATTGATGGAAATTCGGTTAATCAAATTTCTTGTCAACCTATTTTACATGATTCCGAACTGGCATATCCTCACAACTTGTATATCGATCTAACTCAACCAGTTACAAAATTTTATCGTTTTTTTCAGTGACTGGCCGTCCGGAGTGAGGTGGCATATTGGTTGTCTATCGGTTAATTTGAAACCGGTATATTAATGATTGTTATTCTTAAAAACACTTTGACCTAGATAAAGTCGAAACTCGAACCCGACCCATCCGAGATCAAGGCCAGCGTGATAACCACTAGGTCAATCATTATTTTATTCACCTTGTATGAATTATTTACTATCTTTTAAATGTGTGTCGTTGCTAAAACTAAACTAAACTATCTCCACTAAACGAATCTCTTTTGTTTTAAATGAAACAATAGCAATATCTCTACAATATTGTAGAATAAAAGTCACTAAACAACAAACACATAGTAACACGATTACACAACCTTCACACATAGGTGAGGTATCCATAATTTTTAATTTGTTTATTTTACCTACTCTATCGTAGACTTTGTAGTTTTATTTTATTTTCCTATTAGATAAAATTACTCCATTTTATATTGCGTGTTATTTCATTATTGTTATCTTCAAATATTTATTCAGGTGTTTTATATTATTTTAGTGCAACTATTATCTTCCAAAGAGTATTTTCTAGAACGATATATTTTTTTACATTGTACTCCATAATCGTAAGATTATTAGGTTGTATCATTAGGTTCTATCGGCTTCAACGGCTCGGTTTTGTGATAAATGATAACAAAAATTAAAGTTATTTCAATGTGGACATTGGGAAATAGGTAGCTCATTATCAAACTCTTGATCTAACTGTTGATTTTTTTTAAAAATATATTCCTTCGCCCTGGCAGCAAGATTGCTATTGATACAATAGGACGCTGAAGAATTTAATGAAACTATGGTTCGAATTAATCGAAGCCTATAACACTATTGCTATTGACTATATGATGAATATTAATAACGGTGTAGTACGGTCTTCTACACAATAGAGCATAAAAGGCACAAAAAAACATCACTATGTAGTAATAGTTACCCAAAATCATATATTCGGAAATCGGAACACATTTCGTCACTTTTAGTAATATTGATAGGCCAATGAATGATGGATGAAACAATAGTGACGTCGTACAACTTACGTTTTGAAAATGTTTTTGAGATTCAAATTAAGTTCTATAGTAATTAAAATTTTTTTCAAAAATTTTTATTTTAGAGCCGCCAAAGATGGATTACTTGATGTTTTAAAAGAAGCAACACGAAAAGAAGTAAATCAAAAAGATATCAATGGAATGACACCAACGTTATGGGCGGCCTTCGAAGGAAAATTAGACGCATTACGTTTATTAGTTGGACGTGGTGGTGATCCAGATAAATCAGATCAATTCGGTAACACAGCTCTCCATCTGTCTGCAGCTAAAGGTCATATGCAATGTCTTGATTTCCTTGTTAAATTTGGTGTAAATATTTATGCATTGGATATAGATAATCATAGTGCAAAAGATTTAGCTGCAATAAACAATCGAGAAGATATACTACGATATTTAGATGCTGCAACAGCAAATTTAGAATTAACCGATCGAAAACGAGCGAAATCGTTGAAGGAACAAGCATTAAAAAAAAGTGATAAACGAGCGAAGGAATATATTAAAAAAAATCAACAATTAGATCAAGAGTTTGATAATGAGATATCTACTATGCCACATCGAGCCTCAACGGTGCTGGCCGCCTTTAAACATAAATTATGGGCGGGAAGTCAGGGAAATCTTTTGAAAAATAGTCAAAATAACAATAAAGATCATTATAAGGAAACAATAACATCAAACACAACCAAATTTAGTGCATTGGTTGGTGGAACTATATCCGGCGCACCAAAAGGTGCTGTCCAACGAAAAGCTCATCAGGCACAAAAAAATAAATATCAACAACAATTAGCAGAAGATAATAGTGGAGAGTTTAAAGTTGGTGAAATTGAAGCAAGTGGTCGACGTAGTGTGAGATCACTTCAAGGTGTACGACGGGATTCTGAAATTCTTTATGTTGGAACGTTTAATTCGACGAATGGAAATGTAGGAAAACGTGGCAAAATTACCGATGTTTTTGATGTTGATGATAATGAAATTGATGAAAATGCAGAACCGATAAAAAATAATGGACATAATGGTACATTGAGTAGATCGTTCAGTCAACCGGATTTCTTGGCCGGGGATCCTGATGATGAGGATCTTGATCTAAAAGACGAAGTTATGCTTCAACGTCCATCTGGATTATTTGATCGACCTATGCTTGGTAGTTTAGCATTTCCGTAAGCCATAAAAACCTTAGAAGAGACAAAATATTAAATTTATTTATTATTCTAGACGTTCCGTAACCGCAGCTTTATCACATTTATCACCACAAAATGATGTAACATCTGTTGATTCAGTGAGCTCACAAACACAACTTCAACCTAAACGGATTAAACCTAGATCACAACTAGTAGACTCTGACACAGATTCTGATGACGGTTCCAGTGACACAGATGATACAGAAGAAAATACTACTCCATTGGAACGATTTTTAGCTGCTTGGGTTCTAGACGAATACTATCCTATGTAAGTAGATAGAAAATTAGCTATTACAAAAAATATATTTTTTTAATGTTTTATCTTTTTTTATGTAGTTTTCAAAAGCAACAAATCGATTTGGATACATTACTTTTATTAACCGAAAGTGATTTAAAATCTTTAGGATTACCATTGGGACCGTTTCGTAAATTAGTTATTGCAATACAAGAACGTAAAAACGCTTTAAATAATCCTGGACCAATTACGGATAGTCGACTGTAATCATCGTTCATAATTCATAGTTTTATAGCATTTTTATTGTAAATAAAGTATTACATATAATATAAAAAATTTTTTTTAGAGATTTTTGGTTCAGAAATCAAACTCTGATCAAAACAACAGTGTGTAACAATTGGTGATAGCGCTAAATTTTTTAAAGTAATATAGGTTTATAGAAAAACGAATTTAAGAAATTAAGATTGCATATTTTTTATGCAGTTTATACAGTTTAAGAAAATCAATATTGCAAAATATTTTAAAAATATCGATCAGATTTGCAATCTTCAGCTATTTAAATGACGAAATAATGATAGTATCAGGTAAGATGGTATTAGATCAATCCCAAACAAAAGCAAAACACCTCAAAGGTTTAAAAGAATCAAAATAGCATAAGTTCTATTTTATTTACGCTTAGTTTAAAGGGCTAAAAATACAGAATATGTTATGGAAGGTAAATATGTTATTTTAATTTTGATCTAGATAAGTTTTGTCGATCCTGCTTGTATGTTTGTATTCTTATAGCAGAACTAGGAAATTCTGTAAGTTGTAGTCATTTAGTTGTGGTCGATTATATGCTAAACAGAATATCGATATTTTGTTCGCATTATCAGCGCCATGGCTTTCTACTTTATCGATGAAATAAAAACCCATAGTTACAACCGTTAAACCTAGCGATGTTTTTTAAGCCTGCAAGACGTTAAGCATGTACAATATTTATTTCTGCGTCAGTATTCCGACTCAAATATATTTAGTCCAATAGACATAAAAAGTAAAGGTAAAATTATTTTATTCTTGTCGCCTTGTCTTTACCCAAACAGAGTTGTTAAAATATTTAAGGCTGTATTTTCCAATCGGTTGCAAAGGCAGTAATTTAAGGATATTAAGTAAGCAAACATTTAAAATATTATAGTAGTTTTGCGCTGCCTTAGTCGATTGTAACAAGCAACGAATTACTTGACAAAGCTCTTTCATTACTTATAAATAAAAACAAAGATGAGGTTCCTAATTGCACAAACATTAAGAATATCAAAACTGTCGCCGAAAGGGTTTGTGGTGATGCTTCGAACTAAAAGGTTTTTGAAATTTTAAAAGAGATGGCCTTCATTTTCGTTTTTGTTTTTAATAATTTTTTTTGTTTTTACAATAGATTTAAGAAATTTTGTCTTCTTATTAGAACTGTTATTTTGTTCTGAAAAATATTTTAAATACTTTTCTGAGTTTAAATCATTGATTATATGTATAATTATAAACTAAATACATAACTGCTAAATACACTAATGTACGTAGGGGCAGAAAGTAGGAGGCATGTTAAATAAATCAAAATAACTTTTGAAGTTGTATACATATCGCAACTATTTTAGATATTTAAGTTTGTCCTAACAACCACAATTTGTTGAACATATAACTATATTTCAGGAGTGATTTAAAAAAATTAAAAAAATATATACAGACATTTATAGAAAATAGGCAAAAAATTCCTTAAAGTAAATATCTTGATAAAGTGATTAATGTACCTGCATTTAAAATTATTGTATTTTTGTTTAATAAAACTGAGGTACACACATATTTATATTAAGAAATAACGGTAAATCTATATTTTTTTTTATCCTTAGTCTATAAAGGACTTTTTTTTACAATGTTCAGCGATAAAATGATTAAAAGATAAGAATTATCAATAATTAATCGTGAGAGAATATTTGTTTATCACGAAGAAAAATATTCTCAAGTTTGAATTGCTTAAAAATGAATATTTCACGTTGAGCTGTCCAACGTACGTTTTCGCGCTATCGTGCTCCAGACATTCACGACTCAAAAAAACGTTCTCGCTGCCCAAAAAAAACACCAAAACGTCAAGAAATTCAAATAGCGAATATCTCTCTATTAAATAGACGTCTATCCAGCGAAGTTTCTCTGAAGTACAATCAATTCCATGATCCGAAAGCTAGTGTGTCAACAATAAAAATTAGTATTCGAGGAAAAGGTCTTAATGAACGAGTTGCCGCACGGAAATCATTACTGCAACCAGGAAATAATGAAAAACGGTTAAAATAGGCACTGGGACACAAAGATTGGTCACCTCGACAGTGATGGAAAGCCATGTGAACCGATGAATCGCAGTTTCTAATTTTTGGAACCAAGCGAAGAATTTCCGTACTACGCAGAGATGGAGAATGATTTAGATTACTGCACAAGATGACGTGATTGACTGTGAAACATGGTGGAGGATCCGTTATGGTATGGAAATGCTTTGGCGGCAAGGAGCTTGCACAGAATTGTGGTGATTATGAATAAGGAAATGTATAGAAACATTCTAGAAACCCAAGTTGTGCCATCTGCTAAGAAACTATTTCGGAATCAATAAGGCTACAATAAGTATCAGCTGTATACTTAGGTGAAAAACTTGAAAATTTTCTTGGCGTCAGCAAAATTTGGTAACTTGGCTTGAAGGTATGTTCAAATTCAAATGTTAAAAAGAAAAACGGTGAAGATTTTTTTTCAAAGATATCAAGATTCAATACAAGAAATTTAAATTTTTTTTTTCTTTCAACAAATTATTAATTTAATAAATTTTTGTTTTTATTGAATAATTAGTAATGTAAATAAATGAAAAATTTCCATAAATTAAATATTGTTAAATATAATCCAACATTTTAGGTAATTTAATTTACAAAATTTTTAGAGAACATAATTGAAACAATATTTAAAACATTTGTTGATATATTTTATGAATCTTTAAACTAACAACTATCAACTATAGTTCAAGTATTGTGAACATATTTAAATAAATTAAATTAATATATAAAAACTTAAATAATTAAGAATAACGAAATATTTACCTTAATAATAATATTATATTTAGTTTAAACAAAATTATTTGTGGAAAAGAGAAATTTTCTCTAAAAATTTTTTTCTTACCACAACATTCTTCCTCGTAACGGCCATCACTTTCAGAAATTTGAGACATTGTTGCAGGTTCCTTTTGCATCGGCCATGAATCCTTCTGACGACGCTGATGCACCTCAAAATTATTCCTTAACGGAAGAAGAGCTCCAAGCTCTAGTTAATTAACGGGCTAGAGACCTTATGGCCGAAGCTTATGAAGCTCAAGGAACATCTGCAACCTATGTTCATCGACCTCAAAATGTTTTCCCGTCTTGTTCTTCGGAACCCAAATTTCAAGAGGCAATACAAATTAATCCTATTTCAATTAAAGTTCCTCCTTTCTGGAAAGACCCACGAGACACCTGGTTAACAATTTTGGAAGAGCAATTCCACATTTCAAAAATTAAATCACAAGATGCCAAATACGGTCATGTTCTAGGCATCATAACACCAGATATTTCTTCCCTTATCTGGGACGTCCTTAATGCACCTAAGGGAGCAAATCCGTACGACCAGGTGAAATCCGCTCTTCTTCATCGTCTCACCTCTAGTACTACAGATCGTATTAGAAACGTGCTTAGAGGAATGGATTTCGGCGATCGTAAGCCCTCACAACTTCTCAGGGAAATGTCCCACAAAACGCTTTTTCAGGATGTACTCAAACTACTCTGGGAAGAAAAACTTCCTGCCTCTGTGCGCACAGCACTAGCTGTGGCTAATCTTGACCTTACTACGACAGCCGAATTGGCTGATCGCGTCTACGCTGCTCATGTAGGAAATTCTATCATGGCAGTTACCTCTAATTTAAACAATTATGCTAATGAAATGGCTTCTTTGACTGCGAAGATCGATGAAATCCAGTCCTTTGTTCTCAACGCAATCTCAGCGAATAATTTTAACAAAAGTAGAAGTAGGTTTAAGGACCTAAACTACAGTCGAGATCTCACGCCTAGTCGATTCCGCTATCGCCCAAGATCTAGATCTAGGGTACAAATCTTTGATGGTGAATGTTACTATCACCACAAATTTCAGCAAGATGCAAAAGGCTGTGACCCGAAGTGCAAGCACTTTAAACCTAGCAGCCAAAATTCTTCTTTTAAGTCAAGATTTTCAAAAAACTAAATGGCTCGTCACAAGTGGCGACATGTGATAACAGCCAAACTCAGCTCCGTCTTCTTATTTATGACCGAATTTCGCGAAAATCCTTTTTAGTCGATACTGGGGCCGAAGTGTCTGTTTTTCCAGCTACTGTGGAAGAAAAACTCTCTAAATTATCTGATTTTCCACTCTATACAGCGAACAACACAAAAGTCAGAACATTTGGTACACGATCCCTCGAATTAAATATTGGTCTTAGACGATCGTTCTGTCAGACCTTTACTATCGCGGACGTTACCATGCCTATACTTGGCGCTGATTTTTTAAATAAGCATGGTCTTTTAGTGGATATCAAAAATCGACAACTTGTCGATCCACTTACCAACTTGTTCGCTATCGCTGAAATCTCCACTTCTCCAGTCCCCTCTTCAACTACAATCAACAATTCGATTGACCCTGCTGTCGTCAATATTCTAAGGAATTACAAAAATTTAACTTCTGCAAGTGATCTTGCTTTACCGGTCAAACGTAACGTTACACACGTTATCGAAACTCGCGGTCCTCCCATTTCTTCAAAGTACCGTAGACTAGCTCCGGACAAATTAGCGATAGCCAAAACCGAATTCGACACCATACTGGCTCAAGGTATTTGTCGACCTTCTAACAGCCCATGGTCATCCCCTCTCCACCTCGTCAAAAAGAAGAACGGCGAGTGGAGACCTTGCGGTGATTACCGTGCTCTTAATAATGTGACAACTCCTGATAAATATCTCATCCCTCATGTTCAGGATTTTACTCAACAATTATATGAATGCAACATTTTCTCAACTATCGATCTTGTTCGTGTTTATCTTCAAATTCCTATTGATGAACACGACATTGCTAAAACAGCAATCTCCACACCGTTCGGACTGTTCGAATTCGTTCGAATGACATTCGGATTGCGAAACGCTGCGCAATCATTTCAACGGTTCATGCATTCATTACTTCGAGACCTTGACTTTTGTTTCATCTATATTGATGACCTCCTTATTGCTTCTAAGACTTTTGAGGAACACCTCACACATCTTCGAACTGTTTTTGAGCGTCTCAACGCATCTCAACGCTTTGAGCATCATCAACGTTGAAAAATTCAATTTCGCAAAAACCAACGTTGACTTTTTAGGACATCATATTGACGCGACTGGAATTAAGACGACTTTAGATCGTGTCGATGCGATCAACAATTTCGATCGTCCAGAAACCGTTAGGCAAATCCGTCGTTTTCTAGGTATGATCAATTTCTTCCGTCGCTTCATACCTCACGCTGGTGGCAATCAAGTGCTTATGATCGTGAACTTCTAGCAGCTTACTCTGCTATCAAACACTTTAGAAATCTCCTTGAAGGTAGAACCTTCACACTTTACACCGATCATAAGCCTCTTATTTATGATTTGTCGCAGAACCCTGCCAAAGCAAGTCTTCGCCAGTTCAGGCATTTAGATTTTATTAGTCAATTCACGACTGATACCCGATACATCTCTGGGATTGAAAACGTAGTTGCAGATACACTTTCTGGTATCGATCATCTATCAATACCAGAATGTATTAATTATAACGAAATTGCGGATGCTTAGTTCGATAAGTGCGAACTAAAGGAATTAGTGGACACTAGACCCACACTTCAATTCCGATCGTTTTCGTTAACTTTTGGACAATCTTCGTCTAAAACATTTTTATGCGATACTTCTTCTGGTAACGTTCGCCAATACATAACAAAAGCAATTTCGTCAGTCTGTTTTCAATAGCCTACATAATTTATCCCATCCAGGGGTTAACAGTTCCGTCAAACTAGTTACGGCTAAGGTCGTTTGGCCATCCATTAAAAAGGACGTTAAACAAATGGCACAGAACTGCCTGGCCTGCCAAAAGGTAAACGTTTTTAGGCACACACAATCTTCTTTGGGTAACTATGCCCAAACTTCACAACGATTTTCCGAGATACATATGGACATTATTGGTTCACTTCCTACTTCTGAGGACAAACGATATTGTGTCACAGTTATTGACCGCTATACTCGCTGGCCTAAGGCCATCCCTATCTCGGATATCACTGCTGAAACGGTATAGCCTCAGCCGTCTACTCTAATTGGATCGCTCGTATCGGAGTACCTTAAGTAATCGTAACTGATCAGGGCTCCCAATTCGAATCCAATCTCTTTTGTGAGTTGTCTAAACTCATTGGTTTCGAACGCAAACGCACTACTAGTTACAATCCTAAATGTAACGGTCTCATTGAACGTTGGCATCGGACACTCAAATCTGCTATCATGGCTTACGACAGGACAGACTGGACAAGGATATTACCTTCAATCCTACTTGGTTTGCGAACCACTTTTCGTGAAGATTTCCAATCTTCATCTGCAGAACTTGTTTATGGTACGCAAATTCGTCTTCCTGGAGAATTTTTCAGCAATAATACCAAATTAATTCCTCAATCTGATTTAGTTTCACAATTGAAACAACACTTCGATCACCTTCGTCCCATTAATGCATCAAGGCACTCTTCCGACAAAGTTTTCGTTTTTATAGCCCTTGATTCTTGCTCACATGTCTTCTTACACTCTGACTTAGTACGTAAGTCGCTTCAGCCTCCATACGGAAGGTCCATATCTAGTCATTAGTCGCGATGAAAAGAATTTCGTCATTGATCGCAAAGGTCAACACATTCGAGTCTCAATCGACAGGTTAAAACCTTGTTTCAGGTCAGAATCTGAAGATATCTCGACCCAACCTCCATTGTCTTCTTAATCGCGCAAAAATCTTAATCGCGCAGACGAAATACCGTCTTCTACAGACAACGTCCAATCTTCTTCTTCGGACATCTGCAAATCTTTACCTTCCACTTTCACTCCTACAGAAGATGGAAAACTCAACACAAACGTCACTAAAAGGCTAAAAAGGTAAAATTTTATCTAACACCGCATACGTTCACCTTTAACCCTTCCGCTCCAACTACCCGAGCAGGTCGAACTACTAAAACTCCTGCTCGCTTTCTTGATTAGCTTATTAAATTCCCTTTCTTCTTATTTTTCATATCGTCCCATCTGCCATGGCACTAGGGGGGAGTGTTGTGGCGAACACTGGTAGTATAACTTTAACATTTTGTTTTGTGTTGGTAACACATTTTTCATTTTCAGTTTTTCAAAAAAAAAATCAAGAGTGCGTTGAAAAATTTATTTTTCGAAATTTTTCAATTTTTTGTCTTTAGAGAAAAATTTTTATTTCAACGTTTTTCACGCGATATATTTTCTTCGGAAAGTTTGTTAAAGTTTTAGTTATGGTAAATCGTGTTTTAACTTAATTAATTTAAAATAAATAGAACTTTATTAAATTTACTTACAATATAAGTTAATCGCTGTTCGGACTTTTCATCTTGATTTGATGTGATAAAATGTTGGATTGTGTTATTAAAAATTTGTATCAGAATTGAATCAGAACACTTTCAATTGAATGTTTTATTCATCTTTGTTTAAAGACTTTTAAAAAGAATCTAATATAAATGTTTAAAATTGTGTAATTGAATGAATTCTTTTGGTGTTAAAATTAAATGAACTTTTATCAGAACTAGCAATAATTTAATTTTCTTGAAAAGCAATTTTATTTAAACAACAATGTCTTGTCAATAAACACAGTACGCTGATGATGTTGTCATCCTCGGCCGAAGTGAAGCTGCTATGAGTGAGACTTTCAAGTCGCTTGAGAGTGGTGCTAGAAAAATTGGTCTGCAAATTAACTACGATAAAACCAAACATATGAATGTTTCAAAAGAGGTTGAGAAGAAAGATTTGATGTGCGAATATGAGCGAGTTGAATCTTTTAAATATTTGGGATCAATGCTTGACTCAAACAACAGCATACTTACAGATATAAAAGCTCGAATCGCTGCAGGTAATCTTTTTACTCAATTAAACCTCTCCTTGGATCACTGTATGTATCAACTAACACCAAGCTCAAGTTAGGCAAGACATTGATTAGACCGGTTGTGATGTATGGGTCACAAACGAGGACCCTTACACAAAATGACGAATCGCATTTATCTGTATTTGAGCTTAAGATCCTACGCTACATTTTTGGTCCTTTTAAGACAGACGATGGAGAGTGAGATCAGAGACCATTTTAAGGGTTCTGATATAATAGGTTGTATCCGTTCCAACAGGATTGCTTGGTTTGGGCATGTTTTACGATTCACAATCTGGAATGATTAAAAAAATGTACGTTAGTACCCCAGGGAGTGGGCGACCTCGAGATAGACCACGAGTCACGACTACAATGGAAAACGGACGTAATAAACGACCTTAAAAATCGGCTGCCATGGTAATTATGTCGCTGTTGAGAATAACCGTGGTGAATATTCAAAGCTGATTAGCCTGGCAACGCTTTTACATGGAGCATGAACGCCAAGAAGAAGAAGACATCGTTGTTATTACTTAGCAATAAGGAAATCTAACGCTATATTTTAAGCAAAAATAGATTTTATTCAAAAAAGATTCTTACTTAAAAAGAAGAAATTTATATTATAAGAACACGCAGTAAAATATATGGTTTACTAAGGAAGATTTACCAAAGGTTATTTTTATTCAAAAAATAACAATCATTAAATTATAGACAAATATATGAAACGAGACAATTCGCTGGAGATTGTAACTTGTAAGCCTGAATTTACCCGTTAAACTGAAGAAATATAATCAAAAATGTCTACGTAATTAAAATTAATATATTTTATGCTTCACAATGATATAAATTTGTTATAACGTCTTAGATACGCGATATATAAACACATTCATAAAAACCGGGGCGTGATGAGAGGGCATTATGAATTCATAACGCCCGCTATTAAGACGCTAAAAAACTAAATAAAAATATTTTTGTCTACAAAATGTAAATAACTCTTATTCAAAGATTTTTACATTTGTTTAAAAATGTTTAGCAACATTTAGTTATTAAATGTTCATATAATTTTCCAAAACATCAAATTATTTTAAACGTCATACAATGTTTTTGTCATACGCTACAAAATTTAGGAGAATTTGTTTACATAGCAACGTACAAACAACAAATATTTATTTTAAACTTCAAAATAGTCATTTTTTTGGCTTACTATGATACATTTGTATTTTTGTGCATATCAATATAGACTAACAAATTAAATTCTTTCTTAGTTTTGAGCTTATTAAGTGAAGCATAAAATCTTGTATGCACCACTAGCGTTACTGGTTATTACGCCCATCAAGCCATCCATCCCTCGGGTCAGAGGCCCTCGGTCTAAATTACGTCGCTTTCCGGGCGCAATAACCTACATAACGCCCTTGGTACATAAATAGTTATAAACGTAAATGGGCTCAGCTATATATTTTATCAAGAAACTGATAAAAAACAATCCAGATTTATCTAGGAAATTTTTCTTCTTTTAAAGATAATATAAAGTTGTACTCACCATTCATTCATGCAATCACAGTAACAAATCATTGATTTTAAAGCACTTTTTTAACAAAGAAATTAATAAAATTTATTATTTCACAACTGAAATTCTTGTCAAATCTAGTACAAAAAGAAAAGGAAATAAGATGAATGTACTAAATTTTTTTTTATTCTGTGTTTATAAAATATAACAGTGTAAGAAAATGACCGTTAATTTGTTTGAAGTTTAAGAATACAACTACTGAAAAATTTTTTATTTTAATTAATTTAATTAAAAGTACTATTATATTACAAACTATATTTTACAAAGCATAAATAAATAATGCTATCTCTACTTAAGATAATAGTTAAAATTTTGATTTTTATATTCTACAACTATAAATAAACGTTATATACAAAACAGGATGATTGAGTTTAATAAAGTCTAAGGTAAGTGTAATTTAATCAATAAATACTTATGTAAAATAGCGATCAAATCATTATAATCTGCTATGTAATTGGTACTAAACTAAGTTATTCTATAATTTTCTATGTAACTTGCTGCATTTTGTAAAGTTTTGCATACAATTTATTAAGTGCTAATAGTTCCTCATGTGTTCCTTTTTCAGCAATTGTGCCATTATCTATTACACAAATTACATCAGAATCGTGTACTGTTGTTAGTCGATGTGCAATTGTGATGCATGTTCTACCTGTTCGCGCTATATCTAAAGCCTTTTGCACAACTTTCTCACTTTGTGTATCCAAAGCTGAAGTTGCTTCGTCTAAAAGTAATACTTGAGGATTTCGAACTAAAGCACGAGCAATCGCAATACGTTGTTTTTGTCCACCTGATAGTTGTGCCCCTTTTGATCCAAGTGGTGTGTCGTATCCTAAAGGCAAATTTGTTACAAAATTATGTATATTTGCCATTTGACCCGCTTTTATTATTTCATCCATTGGAATTGTACGTGTATTGTCACCGTATGCTATATTTTCAGCAATTGTCATATCAAATAATACTGGTTCTTGTGATACGATACCCATATGTGATCGTAAGCGACCAACAGGAAAATCTATCGTTCGAATTCCATCTAATTCTACATGCCCATCATCTGCATCATAGTAACGTAATAATAATTGAATACATGTTGATTTACCACACCCAGATGGTCCAACTAAGGCTATTGTTTGTCCCTTGTAAATATCTAAATCAAGGCCTTGTAGAATTGGAATTTTCGGTCTTGTTGGATATCTGAATTCAACATCGCTAAAATTGATGTTTCCTTCTATGTGTTCGAATTTAGATTTATCTGCAGCTGGAAGGATAGAAGATGGATCCATAATACGTGGGCTTCGGTCTATTATTTTCATAATTCGTCCAGCGGATATAATAGCTGCGTTAAAATTTGGAGCATATGCAAGTGCCTGACCCAGCATCCATGATCCAAAAATCAAGGCTTCCGAAACTTTTACAACTGTTTTGTATTCCAATCCTCCATTCGCTACCAAGCTTCCACCATAATACAACGATAAACCATATCCTAAAATGGGAATTGCTTGGCCCAATGAGAAAACGACACCACGAAGTCGCATTTTTTGCCGACATGCTACTTCAACCAACTCGCTTTCTTTAGTATAACGAGTCAGAACATGAGATTCTTGACATAAACTTGCAACAGTTCGAATATTTGATATCGCTTCCACCGCAATTCTTGTTGCATTTTCCATTGCTTTTTTCTCTGCAATATTACTTGTTTGCATGAAACGATTTTCAAAATAAACTGCAGATAGTACAATTGGAACTGCAATTATTGAGACTAATGTTAAATTCCACGAGAAATAAAATGAGATTACAACTCCGATTAAAATTGTTGATAATGCTTGTAATATGGATCCAATTCTTGATCCTGTTGCTCCTTGTACACCAGCACAGTCCCCAGATAAGCGAACACAAAGAGCTCCAACAGAATTTGTGCTTTCATCAAACCATCCCATTTCTTGGTTGATCATTGCCTTGAACACTAGATGACGAAGTCGTGATGTTAATCTTACTCCAGATATATTAAACATATAGGTTTGGAAAAAAGTTCCAAGACCAGTAACTAAACCGAGAAGGAGGAAGCAATATGAAAACATGTTGGATGATTTTGTGACTTCTTCTGGATCTTCAACGGACAATATCTAGAATTAAAAACAAAATAAGATTTTGTATAATTTGAATGGTATTAAATAAACTTACTCCATAAACTTCACCAAATAGAACAGCGAAAGCAGGAAATGATGCTCCAACAATTATTGCAGAAATACAACCGACTAAAATGAATGGCCATTCTGGTAAATTATATTTCAACAAACGTAACCATGGCACTGGATAGACTTCATCGAGTTTTCCGACACCAACCACACCATCCTCATCAGCTTCAAAGTCTGAATCGAAATCACCATGTGATGAAGCAGCTTGTATCGATTCTGGTTTTCTTTGTGCTGAATGACGGCGATTTTTTGTTCGACCCGCAGAGATATCATCATCAGGAGTTGTTTTTGAATTTGTTGCATTAACTAAATTATAATAACATCCCCTTTTCTCCATTAACTCATCGTGTGTTCCCTTTTCACCGACAACTCCATTATCAACATAAACAATCATATCACTATTTGTTATCGTTGATAAACGATGGGAAACAACTAGCGTTGTTCTACCTTTACTAGCACGCTCCAATGCGTTTTGAACTTTTTGTTCAGAATTTGGATCTAAAGCGGAAGTTGCTTCGTCTAAAATTAATATTCTTGGATTTCTGACAATAGCTCGAGCGATTGCAATTCTTTGTTTCTGTCCACCGGATAATTGACTACCATGTTCTCCAACCATTGTGTTATAGGCGTTTGGAAGTTTTTTTATAAAATCATGACAGTTTGCGATTTTGGCTGCTTTTTCGATTTCATTATCAGAAACATCTGGATTACCATATCGAATATTTTCACCAATAGTTGTTGCAAATAAAACCGGTTCTTGACCAACAACACCAATAAAAGATCTTAACCAAGCTGTGTTTAATTCAGTTATATTCATTCCATCAACTTTCACTATCCCTTCCAATGGGTCGTAGAAACGTTGAAGTAGTTGCAGACATGTCGATTTACCACAACCGGATGGCCCAACAAATGCCACTGTTTGACCTGCTTTTACTTCTAAGCTAAATCCGTTCAGTACTTTGACATCTTGTCGAGCCGGATATCTAAAATGTAATCCATTGAAATCAATGTCACCGTGAATTGATTTTAAACGAATCCCACTATCCCCCATTGAATCTATTAACGGCTTTCGATCTATAACCGCGAAAATAGAAGCAGCTGAACCTCGTGCAGTTGCAAACCCTTCCAAATGTGGTGAGGTTAAGCCCAAGTTTTGTGCTCCAGCTAATACACCAAATAGTACAATAACTAATACAGCAGGGGTGTATTCTTTATGAATCTCATTACGATCCTGCAAAATCAGTCCCACTCCATACCAAAATGCAAGAGCATAACAACAGTAAATTATCAACCACATCACACCTCCTCCGATTCCAGAAAACATTCCTTTCTTTTGTCCGTTTAGTTCAGCTGGCCGTAACCGTTGTCGATAACGTTCCGCTTCTCGTTCTTCTCCTCCAAACGCAATTACAGTACGTATCCCTGTTATGACTTCTTCAGCAACCGTACCAGCTGATGAATATGATTGGAGTTCTTTTTGTGTTAATTTACTTTGCATTTTAGATACAAACGCAGATGCACCAATTATAATAGGAGCACAACTAAATATCACAAGGGTTAGTTTCCATCCGTAGAAAAATGAAAATATCACAGATATCACAAATGACATAATTAAGAAAACAAATATCGCCAACTTTTCACCAATTCCTTCCTTTAGCTTATCTAAATCTCTGAAAATAGATAAAATAAAAAAAATTGTAACCAATATGCCGAAACTTTGTAACAAGAAATTTCTTACTCTGTTATACGAACTGCAAAATTATTATCAGTATTTGTGTCGTACCAACTAATATCTTGTCGTAAAACAGATTTTAAAAATAATTGTCTTATACGTCCGATTTGTCTTAATGCAGAATAATTAATTGTATCAATACTTAAGGCACCTAAAATAAATTGTAGCACAGCTACAATAACACTACCAATTCCAAAAGCTTTTGAATCATTTAGTAATGCTAAACGATTTTCTTCAGCTGTACCGTTTGTCCTGAAATAGAAATAATAAATATTTAGTTAATAAATTTGTAGTTCATATTCATATATAGGTCATGTTTTATTAAATCTGAATAAACCTATGTAGGTACAATATATGAATATTTCAAAAATAAATCAATATAATTGTTCGAAAAATCGTTCAAATTTGAATAACGCGTTTTCTTACATACGTAATATTATGAATCATATTTGAATAGAATTTTACGATTATATATATTATGCATGGTCATGTTTTGAACTTTTCGCTTTAATTATAATATCCCAAAAATTAATTTTAATTAGAATAAAATCAAATAAGAGAAGACACGCGACATAAAGATATGTAAATATGATTATTTTTATTTATTTAAAATTGGTTCGCTTTATAGGCCCTGGGGCTAAGCCGATTTCATGTGATGATTACCACATATTTTATACTACGTGAGGCGCCTGTCCTTGACGAGGCCGGAAATTTTTGTTCTGCCATTTTTATTGATTAGGCCGCTTTTTCGTTCAGCAAGCTCCGAAAAACGCCGATTGCTCGCGATCTTGTAAATTTGATACCACAATTTACTTTTTGACTATGGTGGTGGAAATTTAGAACACGAGGGTAAGCTTATCCGGCAAAAATGTGTCTGCTATTATCGAGTCCGACAGTTGACATTTTGGTATGTTTGGGTTGTTGGATTCGACAAAAGCAGACAAGTTTTTGTCAGATAAGGTTACCCTCGTGTTCTAAAATAAATTTTCAACCCCCCTTCCCGGGCATTTTTCGAAGCTTGCCGAACGAAAAAACGGCTGAATCGAGGAAAATGGCAGAACAAAAGTTTTCGGACTTATCAAGAACAGGCGCCTCACAAAGTATATGTGGTATGTGGTAAATATGTGGTAATCATCACATGAAATTGGCGTGGGCCCAGGGACTATTAAAAAATCGACATTTTTACATTTTTATAGCATATTATATTTTGTGCCATCTAGAAACAGAAATTATAACATCAACACAAAATGCTCCTAAAATATGGTTGAGATATGTTGACGATATATTTGCAATAATTAAAAGAACAGATTTAAACTCCTTTTTTGATATATTAAATACCAAACACCCAAATATTAAATTCACTAAAGAAATAGAGTTGAATGGCGTATTAAACTTTTTAGATGTCAAAATAATTCGATCAACAAACGGCCAGGTTAAATTTGGGATATACAGGAAACCAACCAACACAAACCGCTTTATAACTGCCGATTCATACCATCACATAACACATAAAAAAGCAGCATTTCACAGCATGGCACATCGGTTGTTTAATATCCCATTAGAAGAAGCAGAATTTATAACAGAAGTTAACTACATAAGGCACACCGCATTAGTAAATGGTTATACAACAGATTTTGCAGACAATATCATAAAAACACACAGAAAAAAATATTACAAAAACCGGATAACAGGCTTACTACCAGTAAAAGATACAGTTACCAAGAGAAGAATTAGCATTCCATATTTCCCTAATATTACAAATAAACTACAACACATTTTTTTAAAACATAATATTGAATTAGTCACCCGACCTTCAACAAGCTTAAAAAATTCACTGAATAACTACAAGGACAAGGAAATGGAAAATAGCAAATCTGGCATCTATCAAATGGCATGTGAAAACTGTGAAGCAGTATATATAGGTCAAACATCTAGAGATTTCAACACCAGATACAATGAACATCAGAAAGCTACAAACAATAAACATATAAATAAATCTAGTGTAGCCGAGCATATGGTGAATAATAATCACAAAATTGATTCTGAAAAATCTAAACTTATAAAACCTGTAAGGCAGAAATGGAAGTTAGATGCTTATGAGTCGTACCATATTAAGAAAAAAAGCCCCAAATTTGATGAATACGGAGGAAGCTAAGATCACATCACCATTATTTAATATTTAAAAATAATGTGGGATTATCACGCCATAAAACTTTTAACTTTTTAAACCTCCCCTTAAAATTTTCCTTTTATTTTTATTTTTTGTTTCATTATTTTTAATTAACTTTAATTACCTGCCCCTAACTTTGTACAACTCATTTGGTTTTTTTTTTTAATCCTTTCAAATTGTTTTACCTTAGATTTTTTATTTCATTGTTTTTAGAAAAAAAAAAAATTTTTGTTTGGTAATATTATTTAGTATATATAGTAAGCAAAATTGTTATTAATTTTAATTGCAAAATATTTTCCAGTCGATGATTTTTTGAAAATCGAAACCGGTAGAATAAATATAAAAAATAAGTGAGTAATAAATGGTGTTTGTAATTATTTAAAAAAAAATAAAAAAGTTTTTTAATCATTATTTATATTATATTTTGATTCAATAAATTCAACTTATCCAAGTTATTGTTCCAAAGTGTTTCCAATTGACTTTGGAAATCGTATTTTACAAACGTTAACGATGGATATGCTTTTTTATCCACTGAGACTTATTTACATTTTTTTATCGAAAGTTAGGCATGTTTAGTGTTAATTAGTAATTACTATTAGTAATTACTGGAGCGATTTTAGATTTTTCTTCTAAAAATAGGTTATGTTAGGCGATAGCTGTACCGAAAGTGTGTCAAAAATATCAAATTTGATAATGAGTAGTAACTTTGAATTTAGAGAAATCTTGATGATCGGCATCTGTATGTGAGACCACGACCTTCATTATTGTATTATAAGTATGTCAAAAGAATGATTTTCATACATTTTGTTTCCCATTTTTTTTGCGAAATATATCATGGGAAACATTTTGAACTAGAAAGATATAAAACATTTAGATTTAAGTATTTGTATGACATGAAATGTAATTGAAAATGAAATTGGGTATGGAATATATGGTTCTATCCAGTTTCAACTCCTCCCAACTTATAGGAACATTTGAAAAATATTAAGTTGTTGCAGATCAAATGTCGTTTTTAACAAAAATTGTAATTATTAGGGGACGTTTCTTAAGTAATTTTTTGTGTGATTCTAGATTTCACGACTTCTAAATAAAAGGAACAGTTGGAAAATAAGGTTGAATTTTTGATTATGTTATAATTTTTGCAATATTTTTCGAATTTTGAAAAAATTTTGTATATTGGATTTTGTTATAATTTTTGCAATATTTTTAGAATTTTGAAAAATGTTTCAATTTTTGATTTTATTATAATTTTTAGAATATTTTTGGAATTTTGAAAAAAGTGTCAATTTTTGATTTTGTTATAATTTTTTAAAAATAAAAATATTTAGAATTTGATGTTTCGTGTTAGGTTTGTAATAAACTTCTATAAGCAGAGATTAAATACTTGTACTTTACAAAGAATGTTTTGTTTATTATATACATCGCTGCCCAAAACTTAAAACAATGTCCTCATAAAAGCCTTTTGCCGAAAACTATATAAAAATCCTTAACCCAAACCGAAGTCTTGATATCTTATAGCCTTGAGATTTCAGCCCCTTCATATTTATAATATTAAATTTAGTTGTTATTTTTTTACTTACAAAATTTCACCACCGCCAAACAATGATAAGGCCAATGTTGCTGTTGATGTCCCCGTTCCGACAGCACGATCAACTAATATTGTTGTAAATTCTCCATATAATATAACACTGAATGGTAAACCGAATGATGCAAGTGTTGCAAATATTACACCTAATATTGTTAATCCTAATTCACTATATGTTGCAAATCGGAATAATCGATAATATGGAACAGGCAATATTTTACGTTTGGTTGTTGTTTTTGCATTTTTTTTTGATGGTGCTGATTTGAGTATTCTAGAAAAAAAAAACAAAGAAATAAATGTATTTGAATAAAATAACATTTCTTCTGTATAAGACATTTACTAGAGGAAGCCTTTGGCTAATAAGCAAGAACCTACAGAAAATGATTTACACATTTTCGGTTTAACATAAGTCACTTTTGGTCAACTAAATTTGGGATATTAATGTGATCATGAAATGATATTCAGTGTTACTTTTCAACGGCGAATGGCTTATTTTAATAAACTAAATAGGTTCAAAGTTTGAACATAATTCTACCGACAGCAATAGGAAGTCATTTATGCCAATCATAAAGCTCTGTAAAAAGATCTCCCTAATCCAGTTCTAACCGAATCTAAAAACATGACTTGTAAGATTTCAACGCTTAGATTATGACTATCTATTCTAATATCAATTGTTTCCATAAAGATCTTCATAATCCTATATCCAAATACAAATACGACACTTTTTGAACACTTACCAGACTTGGTATTGTTGAATTATTAATTATAATCAATGCAAGTATAGTACGCCAATGGCTAAATATCGTTTTAATTAAAACTTGTTTGTCGTTATCACAAATACCTATGTATAATGATTGTTTTAAGCTATTATAAATATATGAAGATTATATTAAATCTTTGTTCTGTTAACCATCAAAAGTTATATACACTTGTTTTTATTTTTCTATCTGCGCACAAATTCAACAGGTATGATAGTACTTAATCACGGGACTTCGGACACATTTTTCAAAAATGTATCTAGTTCAATAATTTATATCGTTTTTGCAATTGACAAGCTCTAACTAATATCATTAGTTTACAAATTTTAACTTTTTTTGTCTCACTGAACCAAATTTTCTTATGGACTTTGACCTGTTAAACACGAATATTCAAAATATCCTTTCGAATTGAAAAATTCAAAAAATAACTTAATTGCTTGAGTTTAAGTGCTCAAAAATCTCTAATATATAATTCAAAATTTTCAATATTCAAATCTAGTGAATTAAAAATTGTTAACCAGTTTAATGTACAGAAACATTGTCTTTCGTATAAAGTAAATATACATTCAAATAACATCTAGAATTTCCGAATATCATATTCATCTTTTTTCGCTCTTGTTTTTGAGATATTCGCGAAAAAACAGTTTTTTCTTTGAAAAAAATGTTATTCTGGCATTTGGATGTCATATTTTACAAAACAAACAAATTAAATATATTAATGAAACAAGTGCATAGTAAATATGCCAATAAACATTTTTAGCTATATTTTGAAAAAAATTCATCAAGGATTCTGGAAGGTACACTCGAAAAAATTCACCAAATTATTCGATATTCAACGCCATTATTTTATAACAAACAATGATTGCAAATTTTTTTAATTTCTTGAAGTCCATGGGAAATTCAATTTTCTTTCTCTATAGCTAAAAACATAAATTTTGGTGCAGTTTGCACCAAGTTATTCAAGTTTTCCAAAAACAAAGTCAAAACTCAAAATTTGAAAAAAAAAATGTTTTGCCAAGAATAATTTAAATTCTGCAACATAATTGATTTATATATAAGTTGCTATATAGATTTTCAAATTAAACCTAAGAGTTATTTTGAGTTTTTTTTATTTTAACCGCGCTTATGATTTTCTTCTGTTCCATTTGTGCAGCATTGTAAATAATATTTTATAAGTTCAGTCGTTCTCAAACATCAGTTAGGAATTATTTTAAAATAGCCAAGTGTAAAATCAAATTTATTTAAATGGCATCATGAAGAATTTTCAAGTGTAAAAATAGTCCATATTCTTACTGCTAAAAAATCACACCATCCATAAGAACAGCATATCTTCATTACTTCGGCATATAATTGAATGAACATAAACCTTGGATGCCGAAAAATAATGATGTCAACTTAATACTTTCAAGATGGTACAACGGAGAAAATGTTCATTTGACGTTTTAACGTTGTGTTACGAATTCAGAGTTTCGAACCGAAATTTTTTCCGTTTCGGTTTACGGTTTCGTTCCGACAATTATTTCGTTCCGGTTTTCGATTTGGTTCCTTAGTTTATTTTTTCGTTCCGGTTTTCGGTTCGGTTCCGGTTCAGTTCCGATGTCAAAATCAAGGATTTTCAGTATTCTTATGCAAAAATTCAAAAGAAACAACTTCAGTAATTATTGAATCTAGAACATTCTAAAAAATTAAACGAGCAACCATTTTTTGTAACCAGTTCGATACAGGCTTCAGTAAGAAGTTTTTCAGACATAGTGAGCGTAATATCTTGAGGTTTAAATTTCATGTCTAATAACGTTGGAGTAAGCGACATTACACTGTTTGAGCTTAACTTTGATGGCAGATTTCGTTTTTGCTGATATTTTAAGACATTTTAAAATTTTAAATTCTTTTTTATGAAACCGTTCAATATGCCTCTCAAAATTTGCTGCATGGTTTCATGCTATTTTAAAAAAATGTAATAAATTTTGGACTAGATTATAAGCCAAAAATGTAGTACCTATAGCTAATTTTACATGCAAAATGAAAATCTTTTACTCATAATATATCAGCAGCTTTTTGTTAGAATATTTTTTTTGTTCTTTTGATTAATTATAATCAATGCAAGTATAGTACGCCAATGGCTAAATATCGTTTTAATTGAAACTTGTTTGTCGTTATCACAAATACCTATGTATAATGATTGTTTTAAGCTATTATAAATATATGAAGATTATATTAAATCTTTGTTCTGTTAACCATCAAAAGTTATATACACTTGTTTTTATTTTTCTATCTGCGCACAAATTCAACAGGTATGATAGTACTTAATCACGGGACTTCGGACACATTTTTCAAAAATGTATCTAGTTCAATAATTTATATCGTTTTTGCAATTGACAAGCTCTAACTAATATCATTAGTTTACAAATTTTAACTTTTTTTGTCTCACTGAACCAAATTTTCTTATGGACTTTGACCTGTTAAACACGAATATTCAAAATATCCTTTTGAATTGAAAAATTCAAAAAATAACTTAATTGCTTGAGTTTAAGTGCTCAAAAATCTCTAATATATAATTCAAAATTTTCAATATTCAAATCTAGTGAATTAAAAATTGTTAACCAGTTTAATGTACAGAAACATTGTCTTTCGTATAAAGTAAATATACATTCAAATAACATCTAGAATTTCCGAATATCATATTCATCTTTTTTCGCTCTTGTTTTTGAGATATTCGCGAAAAAACAGTTTTTTCTTTGAAAAAAATGTTATTCTGGCATTTGGATGTCATATTTTACAAAACAAACAAATTAAATATATTAATGAAACAAGTGCATAGTAAATATGCCAATAAACATTTTTAGCTATATTTTGAAAAAAATTCATCAAGGATTCTGGAAGGTACACTCGAAAAAATTCACCAAATTATTCGATATTCAACGCCATTATTTTATAACAAACAATGATTGCAAATTTTTTTAATTTCTTGAAGTCCATGGGAAATTCAATTTTCTTTCTCTATAGCTAAAAACATAAATTTTGGTGCAGTTTGCACCAAGTTATTCAAGTTTTCCAAAAACAAAGTCAAAACTCAAAATTTGAAAAAAAAAATGTTTTGCCAAGAATAATTTAAATTCTGCAACATAATTGATTTATATATAAGTTGCTATATAGATTTTCAAATTAAACCTAAGAGTTATTTTGAGTTTTTTTTATTTTAACCGCGCTTATGATTTTCTTCTGTTCCATTTGTGCAGCATTGTAAATAATATTTTATAAGTTCAGTCGTTCTCAAACATCAGTTAGGAATTATTTTAAAATAGCCAAGTGTAAAATCAAATTTATTTAAATGGCATCATGAAGAATTTTCAAGTGTAAAAATAGTCCATATTCTTACTGCTAAAAAATCACACCATCCATAAGAACAGCATATCTTCATTACTTCGGCATATAATTGAATGAACATAAACCTTGGATGCCGAAAAATAATGATGTCAACTTAATACTTTCAAGATGGTACAACGGAGAAAATGTTCATTTGACGTTTTAACGTTGTGTTACGAATTCAGAGTTTCGAACCGAAATTTTTTCCGTTTCGGTTTACGGTTTCGTTCCGACAATTATTTCGTTCCGGTTTTCGATTTGGTTCCTTAGTTTATTTTTTCGTTCCGGTTTTCGGTTCGGTTCCGGTTCAGTTCCGATGTCAAAATCAAGGATTTTCAGTATTCTTATGCAAAAATTCAAAAGAAACAACTTCAGTAATTATTGAATCTAGAACATTCTAAAAAATTAAACGAGCAACCATTTTTTGTAACCAGTTCGATACAGGCTTCAGTAAGAAGTTTTTCAGACATAGTGAGCGTAATATCTTGAGGTTTAAATTTCATGTCTAATAACGTTGGAGTAAGCGACATTACACTGTTTGAGCTTAACTTTGATGGCAGATTTCGTTTTTGCTGATATTTTAAGACATTTTAAAATTTTAAATTCTTTTTTATGAAACCGTTCAATATGCCTCTCAAAATTTGCTGCATGGTTTCATGCTATTTTAAAAAAATGTAATAAATTTTGGACTAGATTATAAGCCAAAAATGTAGTACCTATAGCTAATTTTACATGCAAAATGAAAATCTTTTACTCATAATATATCAGCAGCTTTTTGTTAGAATATTTTTTTTGTTCTTTCACTGCAAACCGTTTCACATGAACCGTAAATAAAAAAATGATTTTTTCGTTCCGGTTACGGTTCATTACATATAAAAAATTACGGTTTCGGTTACGTTCCGGTTCCGCCATAAATTTCGGTTAATAACGGTTTTCGGTTTACGGTTTGGTTCCGGTTCGAAGCTCTGGACGATCAGGTTTTGTCAGTGGGAGCGCAAGGGTTAAATGAACGATTTGAAATATAATTAACACTGTTTACCGCGGTTGGCACTATTTGAAGTTTTGATTGCGTTATCATATTTTTCTAAATATACAGACGAGTTTTGTAAACGAAAACGTTTGTACTTTAAATTATTATTTAACGATAAGCCGAATTTTTGCGTTTTAATCAAGAAAAAATTTGAATTTGTTTGTGTATTTTGAATTATGTGGATGGGAGGAAATTTCTCGCCGTATAAGATTTGGTGTTGAGTTTAAAAAATTTTTGTCAAACATATCATTTATCAGTTTAGACCAGGGGTGCCCAGAAATCATGGAAGAGATGGCCAAAAATTTACAAGAACAAAAATCACTGGCCGCACGGAAAAAAAAAATAAATAAACAGTATAAATTATGTTAAGATTTTTTATTCAAGTTAAGTCGCGAACATTAAATTCTTGTGTAGTATTACTAATTCTTAGTTCGTTTTTCAAATTAATGTCAGTTAGTCTATTTCTATGGGAATTTGTTAGGAATATTTAAGTTTGAATTTAGTACGTACCAAAATATTGTACTTTTTTAAACGGAACTTATTATTATTGTGGTATTTGCTATTTTTATAATATTTTTACTGGCCGCACCAAATCATAAAACTGGCCGCATGCGGCCAGATGGCCGCAGTTTGGGCACCGCTGGTTTAGACCAATATTGAATGTTTTTAAAATAATTTTTATTAGCATCGAAATATTGAAGATTGTTAAAAACTAAAAACTTGTAAACATAATTTAAAATAATAATAACCGGCAAAGTAATAAAAATAATATTAATAACTTACGTATTAAAACTATCTTTAGTTTCTCGTCCACCGCTATCTAATGCTTCATTGAATTTTCCATCCAGGGGATCAGATACAATATATTTTGGTTTTACATTAATCTCACTACTTGCAACTGACATTTTACTTTTGTTTGTTTTTAATAAACAATTATAAATAAAATAATAAATTAATATAATTTAAGTCCTTAATAATCACTTTTGACTTTTTATAATTTCCGATTTTAAGTTTTGTATAAAACTTATTTGTCTTATGAATTTGATCTAAAATGAAAAAAAAATAAAAAAATATATTGTCAAATAATTGCATGTTAGAAACAATTAAATAAATAATAGTGAATAAAATCTAAATTTTTTGAATGGATCAAACAAAACCCTAAAACTATAATTGATAACGCATTTTTTCACTTGGGGGAAAGGTGAATAAAGAATTAATTTTATCGCTTACTTTTTTTCCGAAATAACCTTAAATCACGTAAAGTATAATTTTATTGAATATTAAATCAGAAATAATAACATTATTTAAATAATAAAATAATGTCCGCCTTATTCTTGTTTAATTGAGTTTTATTTAACTAAATACGTAAGTCGAATGCCAAGTTCGAAAGTAGGATCAAGAAACTCTTGTTATAGTTCAGAACTTTTAAAAAATTAAAATTTTAAAGATATTTCTTGTAAATGTAATGTTGTTCTTGTAAAAAGTCAAATGCTTATATTTTAAGAATTAGACTACGCACATTGTTCCGTTTTTGAAATAAATTAGTTTTATTAAAAAGAAAATAATAAAATGTTATATTGTACAAGCACGCTATGTATAAAAAGGCAGAAACAAGAAAGCGTGTTTGCCAAAAAAATTTCGAACTTGTTAAATATTATTCCCGCTCATTTCGGAAACAAATAAACCGTTAACAAAAAAATCTGATATCGATTCAAAAAAACAATTCAAACATATGAGTTGCGTATACGAAATCGTAAGTAATCAATTAAAAACTAAATCATATTACTAAAACAATTTATCAGGTTAATTAGGTTAATTATTATTTTACTAATTCCAAATAACCATCTTGAGTCGAAATCAATCAATCAATTTTCCAATTTAATTCTTTATTAAAACAAAACTAATTTTTTATTCCAATTTTTCGGTTTTCTATATTTAAGGCACAGAAAAAGTTTAAATTATTCACAACAAAATTTCTTTACACGAAATTATAATTTGGAACAAAAATATCCGTAAATTATTTATTTTTATACTGTTCACTTAGACTGCAGACTATCGAACAGCTGATTTTTGACGCATTTTACTCTATTACGGTTTTTCTATGTATGTTAATTTTTTTTTGTAAATTCAACTCAACGATTTTTTTGTTTTGCACGAAAATTCTACTTTAACTACACAAACACAAAAACGTTTAAAAAGGAAAATTAAATAGTTGGGAAAATAAACAAACATATTAAGTGATGTAATGACTAAACGTGAAGAAAATGTTTGGTTGACTGAAAATTTCTATAGAAATATAAAAAAAATATTTTAAATGTTAAAATTGAAATAGGGGAAATAGGATTAAGGTGGGGGACATACAGTATGACTAATATGATTATTAACAAAATGCACTTACAAAAACCAAATTTAACAAACAAAAATTTCATTAGTTTCACTTTATACCGTTTTGACGAAACTAAAATTTGAAATAAAATGTTAAATTTGAAATAAAATGTTTTATGTTTTGAAAATCGTTGATACATTTTCCACTTTATTTTTACGTTAGAAAAATGACATTGAACAAAATATGAATCCTAAAATAGATTTCGTACTCATATACCAAAAAACTGTAAATTCTTTAATTGACGTATTCTATTTTATTTATAAAAAAAATTAAAAGTATACAAATTTCAATAAATTTTAATTTTTTTTTTCGCGAATTTTTTTTTTCAAAATTTACAGTAAGAATTGAAATCGGATGGAATGATGTATAGGAGAAGCGGTTGTTACGTTTTTTATGGCTCCGTCATTTAGGTGTTTGTGACGTTTAATAGTTATTTAAGTATTAAGGGCAGTAAGAGTGTTTTACCGATTGAGGATATACGTTTTGAGATCGAGACGAAGTCGAGTTATCTGTCCGAAATCGGCAACACACCTAATGCCCAAAATACTTATTATATTTTTTGCACGATCAATAAAAATTATTAAAATAATAATAGCTATTTATGTATTAAGGGCATAAAGTATGTATTTTCCTCTTGCGAGTGAAATTGTTGCTCGAGGCCTTAGCCGAGAGAAACAATCACTCGAAAGCAAAAGAGATACTTTATGCCTGGATTGCATACAAGATTTTTGTACGAGTAAGATGCTGTACTATTTGCATAAATAAAAATGCATATATTTAGACAAAATAGTAAAATATTTTTTTAGAAAATTATTTTATCCAAGTAGTTTTTCAAAATAATAACTTTAGTTAGGCATTGTTATTTCAATTTTGGCATTGTTATTTCAATAGGAAAAAAGGCCTGCTTTACGAACAATTTTTGAATCTCAAAAGTGCATTTTACAGTGCTCGTACAAAAAATTCATTTTTAATTTTAATGTTTTAAAGAAAATTTCTTAAAATTTCAATTCAAAATAGTATGCTCTGCGTTTCATCATATTTCTTATAGGTTTTAGGTAGATTTCATAGAAAAATCTACCTATTGCAATGGGCTTCATCTCGGAATTTCGGAAAAATTTTGGTGCCAAATACCTACATATGACAATAAGCGGAGACGGAAAAACAAAAAAAAATTATATATATATATATATATATATATTAGACTGGTCGTTAAAAACTAAATTTTGCGAGACGCCCCCTAGAAAAATTCTTTGTGGTCAAAAAACCACAACGGCATTATTTTTTTTTTTTTTAAGTCAAAAGAACACGTGCCGCAAAATCATCGAAGTTTATTTTTTGATAAAATTGTTAATATCTCATAAAATATGCAGATGTCAAAAAAAATCACATAACCATTTTTGTAGGAAATTTAATTCCCTACAAAAAAAGTCCAAGTCATTTTTTCCCTAAAACCTATATTTCTGATGATATTTTGAAATAAAGTTTGAAATTCTTCGAAACTCGTAAAACCAAATGATGAAAATTTCGACGAAAAAGTACTAATTTTGATTTTTTTTGTCACGCTTATTTTTTTTTACATTTCATTCTATAGCACAAGAAGAAAATTAGGACTTTTTCGTCATATTTATTTTTTATGTTTTTTAAAAATTACGAAAACTTACAAGTTTATTTTCAAAATATTATGAGAACTATACGTTTTCGGGAAAAAATGACTTGGACCTTTTTTGTAGAGAATTAAATTTCCTACAAAAATGGTTATGTAATTTTTTTTGACATCTGCATATTTTATGAGATATTTGAAAAAATCTATGAATTTTTCAAAAAATCAACTTCGACGATTTTGCGGCACGTGTTCTTTTGATTTAAAAAAAAAAAAAATAATGCCGTTGTGGTTTTTTGACCACAAAGAATTTTTCTAGGGGGCGTCTCGGAAAATTTAGTTTTTAACGACCAGTCTATATATATATATATATATATATATATATATATATATATATATATATATATATATATATATATATATATATATATATATATATATATATATATATATATATATATATATATATATATATATATATTAAGCTTGCCAGATCGCCCGGCTAAAGCCGGACTCGCCCGGCTTTTGTTGGTAAACCTTGGCTGAAAAATCGCCCGGTTCGGACGCCCGGATTTCTAAACAAAAACCGGAAATCGCCCGGACTTTTCCAACATTTGTTCATTGAAAAAAATATATATATATATAATATTAATTCGTTTTATAGTCATCAAAATTTCAATAATCTGTATCTTTCTTATTCAAATATGTTGCACATGTTAAATCGTGTTATTTTCAATGTTTCATATGAAAATATATAAACAATTGACATCATTTCAACGTTTTATAATTTATATATTGTGCTCTCGTTCGTTCAATCGTATGCTGCAAATCGTGGAGTTTGGTTTAGTTATCCCAGCGGCCAATACGACAACTGAGCGCGTATTTTCTCACATCAATGACATTTGGACAAAAGAAAAAGGCAAATTGACACTGAAAAACGTTCGGCACAATTGATGGTAAAATTCAACTGGAAGGAGACATGTCCAGAGTTTTATACAAAAATAAAAGAAGATGCTGGTTTTCTCCAAAAAGTTGCTGGAAGTGAAAAATACAAAATGAGAGCTGATAGTTTGTTTGGTACTCAAGAGAGTGGACAGTCATCGACTTCGATGGAGATTGATTGAATACAATGTTGACAATTTAAGCATAGAACTCTTTCTGTAATAAACAGAATTAAAAATATTATTAACAAAATATATTTTAACATTTCAAAGCAATAAAGAGTTTTCAAAGGTTATTTATGAAAAAACATAGTCTCTTTGTTTTCTTCTTTTCTGTGCGATTTTTAAAAATTTTGTATTTCGCCCGGATTTCGCCCGGCTTTGCAAATGGAAATGTTGACACTTATCGCCCGGATTTTGCCCGGATTTATAAAAAAACCGCCCGGATTTTCCGGCCCGGAATACCTCCAAAAAAAATCTGGCAAGCTTAATATATATATATATATATATATATATATATATATATATATATATATATATATATATATATATATATATACATATATATATATATATATATATATATATATATATATATATATATATATATATATATATATATATATATATATATATATATATATATATATATATATATATTTATATATATATATATATATATATATATATATATATATATATATATATATATATATATATATATATATATATATATATATATATATATATATATATATAACGATATGAGGCATAACGGAATTTAGTGGCACTCTCACGGTCGCATTTTTCGACCTACATCAAAATAATTTTCTGTGTATGTTGCGGCAAATAATGTCTTGGACAAGTTTGTGAACTGGGTACCGGTTAAGCGAAGCGGCTAGAGCCTAAAAAGTCGAATAATCTAGGGCGCTATAACTTCCGTTTGAATCTTAATATTTAAATAAAATTTAAAAATATTGAATATTTGAACCTTTTTTATCATTTTTATCCAGATGACAACCTTGGCGTTTCAGGTTCTTCAAAAATCAGCTGTTTTAAAAATTTACTAAACTTTGCTGGTGTTGATCTAGCTGAAAATGGCCAAGCTCATATTTGAAAACTTTTGCTCACGTATATAAAATATAAATCTTTCCAAAATTTTCAAAAAAAATAGTTCAAGTCTAAAGGTTGAGACCCTAGGACTGTTGAAATGAAAACAAACGCATAAAGCAATCCTTTCATCATGTTTCAGTTTATGTTATTTAAATTCATCTTAACTTTTAAGCATACTTTTAAACTATAGCCTCAAAAAATTTCAGCTTTCTAACCCAACAGGTTCCATTTTTATAAGCATTATAATGCACCTCTTGCAAGAAAAATATCAAGCCATTTAATACCATAGAAAAATTATCAAAATCTCTTTTGTTTTTATTTTTTTTTACTAAGTAACCGTTTGAAAAAAGATTAAATAAGAACAAAAAAACACAACAACAAAAGATGATTTTGAAATAAAATTGTTTGATAATGTTTGATTATAAATTATGTGTGATGGTATAATTGTAGTTGTTACGTAGTTCATTTGATCTTTGGTGGATTTAATATGTTATTAAAAGTAGTTTAAACCAACTTAAATAAAACTGTTCCGAAATTGTATTGATGGAGTTAGTTCGGATAATGTATTTAATTTGGTTTGATAATTTTTTTGAATTATTCTGTTTCTACTTAAATTTTTTATTTAAACTCATCTGACTTATCTAATTTTATTTGGACACAAAACCGTCTGACCTCGAAATCTACCTATTTCTAGCGGATATACCTGCCGCTGGGATTTTTTTAGTTGCAAAACTAATTTTCATAGAATATTTTTTCAACATAAATTGCTTTTAAATCTTCAACGTTGAGCAAGATTCTCTGTCTGATATTTGTATCTAAAGCCCCATGGATCCTTATTACCTACTTCCATTGCAAGTTTTCTGAAGCTTTCAGCTTTCGAAAACTTGCAATGGAAGTCACACTCTTCCGGTGTGTATGTGTTATGAAGGTTACGATATACAGCCTGTTTTATCAACATCAGATCTGAATCCACTTCATTTTGCTATTCTTTTTTAACCGGTTTACCTCACTTTTGAGACGACTTAGAACATTGGGCCACCAGTTTGCCCCATTTGTTTTTATAAATTTAGATTTTGGTGGTATGACGTCTTCACAAGCTTTTAAATGACATCCGTAAGGCAGGACATAACCGATTCGCATTCCGCAGGACTAGGACAGTCAATCTCGGTTCGTGTTTCCACGCGCTTAATATTAAGTTGAAGATTAAGAGTAAGTAGTTCCCAGGTGGTAGCTTTGATATTAAAATTATTTTTGTTATTATCATCGCGAGACACGCTAGCATAACAGTTCTGTTCGTCCAATATCTCGAAAGAGATAGCACGGTGGCCACTGAAGGTCCAGTCGTCTAACTTGTGCCTTCTACTATCGGTGAGACGATCGAACCACATAACTGAACGAGCATTGAAGTCACCTAGAATGATTACTGGACCTTTTAACTTGTTTAAAATTGTATCAAGTTTGATCAAGTGATAATCGATAGGCTCACGAAACTGGCAATAGACATTCACTACGTGAACTATTCCACCTGGATATCTGCCTCTACGCAAACACAGTGTGAATCTGTGAAATGCGAAAGTGAATGTTTGAGTGGATTTTTGAGTTGTGGATGCTGATGAGAGCAGGTATAAACAATGTTCGTTATTGTTTCTCCTGGAGCCAGAATGCGTGTTTACTCCTAAACCTGTGCGCTCAGGCGTGATTCGAAATGAATTTCATGCACTGCCAGCATTGAATGTTGTAAATTTGCATATGCAAACTTCGGTTTCAGACTCGCATTTTTTTATTCATTTGGGCGTCTACTCATTTTGGTTCCAATTTTTCATGCGCTCGATTTTATTTTGTGGCTGTTGAAGGTGCTACCTTCTACAATATTAGCGTGCGGTTTGCCATTTGTCTTACATGTTGCGTACTCCGTAGGGAGAGAGAGCTTTGTTTGGACAATCAGCAAGTCTGAGGTTTAAAAAGATAGTCAAAGTGTTGTGATAACACACTGCTATAGTGACAAAATGCAAAAGTACTTCTTTGTCCGTACATCGTACAAATGAATGATTCGTCCGAATTAAATATAGACTGGAGTGGCTTCAATCCACAAATATTTAGAAAATAAAAGAAGTGTCCATGAACACCTCAGAATGCATGTTGTTGTGAAACCTAGGTCTTAAAAAGTATCTATGTGTTGTTGTGACAAATTACAATATTGTAATTTTTATTACATGACACTTTTTATTAAAAAATTACAATAATTACGAGAAGTTTTACAAACAATATAATAATGTATTTTGATATGTAGAAAAGCCAATTAAAAAGTTTGCATTGTTTTACGCGCTTTTCTTAAAAGTTTAATCTTAAATAGGAAAAATAAAATGCTTTCTAGTTATAAAAGCATAGAAATATACTTTTGTATTAAATTAATTTATTATTTTAATCTAAATTTCAATCACCGATAATGACATCATCAGGGATTCTATAAACAACAAACACATTATAGTAATCTTTGTTGTTTATGAAATCACCGATGATGAACATTATTGCCGATTAAAATATAGAATTAAAATAATAAAGGTCTTCTATCGGACATTTGAAAACAAACGATTTTTAGCTCGAATAATAAAAAGTTATATTTATATGTTTTATTTTAAATAAAAAAGATTTTTGCAATATTTATTTACAATATCTTAAGTATATTGACAATTTTACGTTGCTGATACACACAACATTTTACTGTTATCTGTTATCTAATGAAAATTCAAGGATCTCACTCAACGGGTTAATTATTTCCGTATATATGTACACTCAAAAACATAAAGAAAATTTTTATAAATATAAATATATACAACACACAAAATTTTTTAATGAAACTACAATTTTTTTCCTGAAATAAAAATAATTTGTAATTAGTGTAAATACGCTCAATTGGATGGCGTTTGTCCATTTCTATGGCTAACCGAGTCTTAATATTTATTGAAATACATGTGCATAAACCTTATAATGATCTTGCGAGTTAGTTTAAATATTTATTATTATTTTTTGCCAAAATTTAGAATTTAGTTCCAAATATTTTCCTAAATTTTTTTTGGGTAACTCTATGACATTTTTATTTCTAAACAAATCGAATTAATTTTTTCTTCAAACTACTTTCCATAATCTACCTAGTACATTGTCACAAAAGAATTTGAGAAGAATTTCGAAATTTCTGGATTTATCACAGTTTTTGAATATAACACACACACATAATCTTAGTTTGTTTTAAAACTTAACTGTGGTGTAGTTTTTTTAAATAGTATTTTCACAAAAATATAAAAACTAAACTTACATGATCAGTTAAAACATAAATATTATCCTATAAAAATCACTTTATAATATCACAAGTATATATCACAATTTTTGTACTAATATCAAATATGTAAATAATTAATAGCGGTTTTTGTTTATTTATATTTCATAATTTTTTCTCACAATATCAAATCAAATTTTATTTTTATGTTGATCGCGGCTTAATAGCAACCGTCATTACTATTTACAAATTGAAACTGAAATGCATTTGAAATTCAACGAACATTGATATAAATAGTGACTAGCCGTCGCGAAAACCGCGATCAATGATCATACATAAGCAAAACAAATTAATAAATAAAATAAGATCAAACAAAGAGAGAAAATTATCTTTTGAGTTTTGACTATACAAATACAACAATAGTACATTATGATGCAAGGACGTAAAGCTAAGGTTTTTGGACATATGTGGAGTTTGCGAATCGAGGCGCCAGCCGAGATTTGCACCCACATTATGTCCAAAATAGCTTACGTCCGTGCATCATATACTATTTTTTATTCGCCGCAAGCAAAATATCTAAAAAAAATTGTTTAATCTAAATCAGAATTAAAATTTTTATAAATTTTGAAATAAAAGTATGTTGAACAAGTAGGCTTTGACCAATATATTTGTTATTTTTTTTTTCAAACAAATCGAATAACTATGACGACAAAGAATAACAAATATTTTAATTGGATTAGGAAATTTGGAATCGAAGGTTGCTTTGATAAAAATTTCTATTTTTTATAGAATTTGAACAAATACAAATTTTTTTACTTTTTTGGACGTAACTATGACAACAAAACATATGGTTAAAAAGTGGCACTTTAAGGCCGAAAATCACAGTAATAAATAAACAATTTAATATGTAGGCGAATAAAAAATATAATATGAAGAGTTGTGACGTATGGTCTCTGATAAAATGAAATCACAATATTTTTTTTTTTGAAAAAAAAATTGTAAACAAATAAGGCAAAACAGTTACATACATCATAGTGAAATGCGTAAGTTTGAGAAATAAAATCACATAGGGGATTTTTTGCTATGAATTAATGTTTTCTTGAATAGTATATTGTACAGCGTATTTAGCGGGAATGTTTACTATTATAAATACAGGTTTTGCAGTCCAAATTCAACATTTTGCAAATCAAATACAACTTTTGCAAATCAAATTTAACTTTTTTCAAATCAAATTCAACGTTTTGCAAATCAAATTCAATATGTTCTTCAATTTTATTTGCAAAAAATTGAACTTGATTTGCCAGAAGTTGAATTTGATTTGAAAAATATTGAATTTGATTTGCAAAAACTTGAATTTTAAATGTAAAAATTGAATTTGAATTGCAAAATGTTGAATTTGATTTGGAAAATGTTTAATTTGGACTGCAAACCTGTAAAAAATATTCGATAAATCAACGTCTTTTAATCGTAAAAACCATTCTGCCGTTTTAGTAATGATTGGATAGGGTTGAATTGGCTGCTTTGGAAACACAAGTTGGGTAAAGGTTTTTGAAGATAAATATGTAGTTGAAGATAGGTATTATTTGTGTGTACACTTTTTGAAGTGAAAACTTCTTTTGGCACACCACAAACAGATTTTTCCGTAGGTAGTAAGTTAGGCTGATCCGTCACGCTCTGAGGTGAAAGACTCGAAATAATAATAAATAATAATCTATCTATCATTTCTTAACGTTTCAAATTGCGTTGTGGTTATCGTGCTCGACTGATGTGCTGTAGGTAGTAAGTAGGGTTTCTAAATATCCGACCTATTTGATTATCCGGATATCGAATACATAAAAAATAAATTATCCGGATAATCCGGATATCCGGATAATTAAAACAAATAATAAGACATGCTTTTTATTTTGCGGTATTTAATTCATTTATGCATATTTTTCGTATATCTATATTAATTCATATTTATACATAGTCACAAAATAACAAAAATAGTAACAAATCATAAAATAACAATAAAAAATTGAATTAATCATAAATTTAACGAAGTTATTGATTCATTTTTAAAAACGCATATGGTAGAAAAATTATTGCATTAAATGTTGTTCGAAATTGAGTCGAGTTCTAATTTTTGTCCTGGTGAGACCAGCAATCGAAAATACGCGCTCTGTTGCAGTCCAGATAGGTTAATATATTGTTACGTTTTTCCAAACTTCCTTCGAATTGACCTTACTCACAATTCGATAAACGCAATTCCCAATCTCTTCTGAGTTCGATCACTGATTAGTAAGCACAAACACCAGGTTTTATTAAGTATTCAACAACTCAATTGTTCCACAACAATAGGAAAACAATACAGCAATCAATATTCCTAACTAGAATATTCTCTCAACAGCTTCAGAAACTCCAACGGTTTATTGTAGAAATTTCCAGTAACCACGTTCAAAATAATACACAAAATATTTCTTCTCAATAAAACTCAAAACTTTATTCACAAAAACTAATTTAAATATCACTTTTACAATTTTCACTTCACTATCGCAGGTTTAAAATAAACTAATTTTACATTTAATTTCACTTTACTGTCGCAGGTCTAAAATAAAACTAATTAAAAACTACAAAAGGTATTTTTCTTATATACCTTCTGCAATACTTCTAGATAATTCGACATCACTTTCCAGAAACCTTGAGAAAACATTAGAATACTCGATTATTTTACGTTATGTTGATTTGATTCATAAAATCGTTTATGTTGACCCTATTTCTAAGAGGAGACAACAACAACAATATTCATTTCATTAACTTGTTTGTTGATTTTATTTTCCTGGAAGTGACCGTAATCGTTTAGATCTTTCTGTAATCGTCTAGATTTTTCTGCACTCGTAACATTACCCTCCACTTAAGCCTGTTCGTCCCGAACAGGATCTAGCTTTCTCCTCCAATTATTGAATCCAAAAACATTTTTTTTTTCTTTTCCTATTTCCCAGGCTGTTAAGAATTACTTCCGGTTCCTTTCTAAGTACTGGGCCAGTACTTTGTTTTATGTCAGCCCACCGTGATGAGTAGGGATTCTCGTTATTTCTAAAGTGCTTCTTATCATTTCCCTTTGGGAGTTTCACAATGCTATAATGTCTCCGAACCATTCTCATTTTCAGCTGCGATTCATCCCCGTTTGCAGCTATTTGAACCACCTCTTTTACATCGCTCACTTCGTTATGGGCTTGGACCTGTTTCCTTTTTAACTTTCGGCATTTGTTTAATCGTCTGCGTCGGTTGACGTTTCTCTCCCTCATCTGTTTGGATGGTGCTGGATTTTCCTCTGCACTGCGTAGTTCCTCATCGCTGCCAATAACTGTTGGCTCTGCCTCATTCACAAGTAGTGGCATCTCAACATTATTAACTTTTAGGATTCCACATCCAAAATCGAAGACTAATCCCTTCGCCTTCATGAAGTCCATCCCCAAAATGACTTCATCCATAATGTCAGCCACTAGCACCTCTTGTTGATAGCAGTTATTTCCCAATTTTATTTCAGCGATTCTTTTACCTTCTATTTCAGCGCATTCTCCAGTTACTGTTTGGAGTTTCAATCCATCTGATGGTTCCAAAACACCGTCAATTAAACCTTTACGAACGAATGTTCGAGCTGAACCTGTATCCAGTGTCATGAAGCAACTTTTACCTTCAAGTTGTCCATTGATACCCAAGCTTTCACCATTTACCGCAATTCTTGAAATTGGAATGTAGGCTGCATTCTCGTCACTATTTGGCTTTATAGTTGCACCGCCAACAGGCTTCCGTTGAATAGGAGACGAAGATCTATCACGCTTCCTGTTCCAGTAGTCCTGTGAGATATGGCCCGATTTCCTACATATCCAGCACAGGAGTTTTCTACTGCTGTTCCTGAACCCTACGTGCTCCATTTCTTCGGCTCCTCTGTTCTTCACAGAAGACGACAATCTGTCTGCTTCCCCGTTTTTCTTGCACTCCCGTGCCATGTGACCCTCTTCATCACATACCCAGCATCTGATGTCGCTTCTATCTCTGTGTGCCAAAACTTCCCCTTTGATGTTCCCCTCTACATTCCTTTTTTTGCATCCACCAGATGGCATACACATCCTCTGTACCATCTCATATTGCATTGCGTATGCGACAGTTTCATGGAAAGTCGCCTTAGGTGTAGTCATTACTTTGATCCTAATTTCTGGATCTCGGATACCATCTGTAAAAGCTTCAATCTTCATTTTCTCCATAAAATACGGTGGAGTATTCGGGTGTGCCAAATGTACAAGCCTCTCCACTGCCGAGGAATAGTCCTGTAGGCTTTCTCCATTCCGTTGCAAGCGACCTTTTAACTCGATTCTGTATAATTCCTTTTTATGGTCGCTACCATATTTACGTTCCAATGCATTCATCACCTCTGCATAAATTTTCCGATTATTTTCCGGCACTGCCTGTAATGCTTCAGCTGCTTCACCTTTAAGCGCAACTATCAATGCAGCAAGACGATTTTCAGCGTTCCAAACATTTTGATCAGCTGCGGTCTCGAACTGGAACTTGAAGATGCCGAAAGATGTGGTACCGTCATACGATGGTGGCTTTAGTTTAATATTTGCTATTTGTTGTACCACATGTGAAGTGACTTTATTCGTTTCAACATCTTGCAACCGTTTCTCGAAATCATCTACTTTTGCAAGTACCTTTTTGTTTTCATCAAGTACTTTCTGCTCTAGCTCTTTCACCTCTTGATGAACTCTGCCTACTTCCTCCCGTAACGTAGTAGATATTTCGAGAAGTTTCTCGTCCATTATTTGCTTGACGTTCAAACTGATCTCTTCCTTGGTTGTAGCCATGTTATTGTTGACTATTTCCAGCTGTTGATTGATGTTACTACTGATTTCTTCCTTGGTAGAAGCCATTTGTTGATTGATGTTGCAGCTGATCTCTTCCTTATTTGCAGCCATATTATTGTTGACTTTCTCCAACTGTTGATTCATGTTGAAACTGATTTCTTCCTTATTTGCAGCCATTTGTTGACTGATGGTCAAACTCATCTGTTGCATCATAGCCATTAACTGTGTAAAATCACAATTTCCAGATGGCAATGAAGTTGTTGTTTCCGCAACAAAACTTTTCTCCTCATCAGCTGCCACTAGATCATTATTTGTACTAATCACTCCAAACTGGTAACTTTCCACGTCCATTCCATTGGCTTCCATACCTTGTCGAAGCCGTAGCATTAATTCAGTTTTGTTTCCACTTGTTGACAATCCACGTTGTTCTAGTTCTTTCTTTAACTCTAGAACCTTCAAATCACTTAATAAAACCATTATTAACAGCTAACTAATCCGCCGATGTCACCAATGTTACGTTTTTCCAAACTTCCTTCGAATTGACCTTACTCACAATTCGATAAACGCAATTCCCAATCTCTTCTGAGTTCGATCACTGATTAGTAAGCACAAACACCAGGTTTTATTAAGTATTCAACAACTCAATTGTTCCACAACAATAGGAAAACAATACAGCAATCAATATTCCTAACTAGAATATTCTCTCAACAGCTTCAGAAACTCCAACGGTTTATTGTAGAAATTTCCAGTAACCACGTTCAAAATAATACACAAAATATTTCTTCTCAATAAAACTCAAAACTTTATTCACAAAAACTAATTTAAATATCACTTTTACAATTTTCACTTCACTATCGCAGGTTTAAAATAAACTAATTTTACATTTAATTTCACTTTACTGTCGCAGGTCTAAAATAAAACTAATTAAAAACTACAAAAGGTATTTTTCTTATATACCTTCTGCAATACTTCTAGATAATTCGACATCACTTTCCAGAAACCTTGAGAAAACATTAGAATACTCGATTATTTTACGTTATGTTGATTTGATTCATAAAATCGTTTATGTTGACCCTATTTCTAAGAGGAGACAACAACAACAATATTCATTTCATTAACTTGTTTGTTGATTTTATTTTCCTGGAAGTGACCGTAATCGTTTAGATCTTTCTGTAATCGTCTAGATTTTTCTGCACTCGTAACAATATGTTAATAATGCGCGATATGGAATTTTTAAATTGTCTGTCATTTTTTATTATAATTATTTAAATAAACGAAATCTTTTTTCACCAATGTGGAACTTTCTTCATTCTGCTTCTCAACATGATTATAATTGAAGGATTTGCATTCTCAAGTTGTTTCTGCAGTGACGATATCTTACAAACTTCACTACTTAGACTTTCTTCATCCTTACTTTCAATAGTAATTTCTTCAGTGACTTCTTCAGAGTCATCATAATCACAGGTGGATGTATTCTTCTAAAAATTTCTACCGCCAATGCAATAGAGGCACCATTTGTAACATAATGAAAATATTTATTGGAATGTGGCATATTGCCTGTTTGTAAAAAGATCAACATAGTCATAGGGAATTTATCACGACGTTCATCCATTCGACTTTTTATCTGTTTAATTAACTTTTTTGAAAAATTCGTTCCACATTCTTCTAACTTTTTGAAAACAACTTTGTAAACCCCTCCAGCAGTCAAAAGCGTCCCTGAATTTTCGCTTAATTCTTTTACAGCTTTTTCCAGTGGAAATAAGAGATCTAACAACTCTCTTTTTTTTATACCATAAAGTTTTAAAATACTTTTCGTTACAGTAGAGAAATTTTTATGCATGACAAAGCCATTACTTCGGACATATCTATGATTCCACCATAGCATTCATTGAAAACTCATCTTCTGTCACACATCGAGACAAAATTTCATACGTTTCATTTTAAGAATTTTAAAATTCCACCCTCATCGGAATTACTTTTAAGTTTTTTTGATGTAGATGGTTCATGAATTTTATCGATTTAAGTTAAAGTTGAAGCTGAATTTATGATTATTTTATGAACTTTTAAATGATTTATCCTTTACATCCAATTTGTTTACTGCAATGCATAACAGAAAGCAACATCTCTTTTTTTAATTTTTTTTTAAATGATTCCAAACTTCAGAGCGTTTTGACGATGTATAGCCAGTGCTTTTAAAAATTTTAAATCTGTTTGTTGTTAAATAAATTTACTAATATAGTTATAATTTACTGTATTTATGAAGCAGATGCAAAATATATAAATTATTAAAATATTAAAAAATATTAAAAAGAATTCTCTGCTCTAATAATCTTTAAAAAACTAGCGCACTTCAGATTTTATTGGCGGGCTGCATGTATTTAAAACATTAGTTTTTTTTAATCAACATCAAATAAATATTTGTAACAACCCTTTACACTGCAGATTCACGAAGTGTGTCATAAAATATTCAAAGATTACAGTTTTCATAACATTGAAGTTGTAAATAAATTTTTAACTTACTGTCACTTCACTGCACTAATAAACTTTGCAACGCAGTTTAAATATTTATTTTTAACTTTGAAACGCAATTTGATTATTTTCTTTACAAAATAGAGGTTTTTTTAATATCCGGATAATTACAAAAAAGTATCCGGATAGTCGAATATTGAAAATTGGGTCGAATAATCCGGATAGTTCGATATCCGGATATCCGGATTAGAAACCCTAGTAGTAAGTTCAATTCCTGGTGTGGTGCATATTTTTTTTTTGTTTTTTTTAAATTTTTATTAAATACCATTAAAATTATTTTTTATTATTTATGAATACATAAAAATAATAAAAATTTCTTTATACGAATTTTAAAAAATTGATCTATAACGCAGTTTTTTAAAGTTATATTACTACTGTCTTTTGCAATTTGCATTCGAGTCATCATGCTAAATAAATATTGAATATATATAAAATTGAAAGTATGTCTGTTTGTCCTTTATGCATTAATACATTAATCATCATGAAAATTTGGGAAGTTGTTGTGTACACTTAATTTGCTTTTTATTAAACTATCGTTTTAAACGGTAGTTTGCTTTGATCAATGTTTTTTTTATTGAACATAATTTTTATGAAATTAAAAATAACGTAAGAAAGATAGTATAACCTGAAACATTACATTTGTATATCAAAATTATATGTATTGGAATTTTATCATCTTCACTAAATATGTTGTCGGTTTGGAATTGTATGTAATACATGTTTCTAAAATTAAGTGAAGGCTTAATACTTGTAACTTGATACTTGATAAAATCGATTATATCGATTTAAAACTCATAATTACGAGACGGAAATCGCATACATGAAAGATAAATACAAAGAAGCATAGCTTATGTATGATTAAACATGGATGGCAATCATGATAAATAAAATAATTTAAAATGGTGGCACTTAGCCCATAGTGATTTGCAAACGGCAACAATGCGCATTAATACCAATGAATTTGCTTAGCATT